>CM023357.1:47364295-47388094 GCA_013282895.1 Eriosoma lanigerum
ATATTTTACAAAACAGATATGATTTATTTCGAAATATGCATCAGTTTTTCTTTAAAATTGCTAATAAATGTTTCTGTTGCAAGTTCAACTTACACATCACAATTAAGTATTCAATGCCAGGTATATAGACGGAGACGGAACATGTGGTATAATGTCTTCATAATAAAACCATGAAGGAAGACATTGAGAATGAAAATGAACAATAATTATTAAAACGTAGTCATTAAAAACCATAAATCCAACAATTAGGTACCTATAAACTTATTACTAATAAACATGTAAAACTAACAAGAGATTTAACGTTATATTATAAGATATATTTATAAATTATAATTATATAATAAATAACATAGGTACATAATTTTGGTATGCCAATTTAAGTATTATGTAAATTGTCTATATTATTTTAGATTATGAACGAAGGGACTTTTCATGTGGAGTAAAAATGATCCAATCACATATAGGATAGGTTTCCAGTAAAAAATTGTGTTTAGGTGATACTTTAAAGGGGTTATGTTTTTAAATTTCCTTAGTTTTATTAAGCAGTAGAAAAAAAGAATAAAAATTACGATGAAATTTTTATGATAATTAAAAGAATAATTATAAGTGATAATTATTTTTAATTTAAATATAAACCTATATACCTCCTTTTAAAAATATTGGAAATTTGTAATATTTGTCTATACTTTGATAAAGGTTATATTTAGTGAATGTTGATTTGGATAATGGATGGGAGTGTTATACCTTATACATATTTCTTGGATAGTTGCAGTGTGGGAATGAGCAAAACTTATCGGTTTTGGTTATCATTCGGACTTTTCTTTTGTGGAATAAAGTAGGTATAGTAGGTGAATTCAAATATATAAAGGTAGTTTTTAAAATCGGAACATTTATGTAAAGCTTTATCACATATTATAATTTCAACTAATTATAAAATATCTTAAAAATCGGTAGGAACAAACTTTTTAAAAATGTCTCAAAATTTCAAATTATAACTGGAAATATATTAATTTAATTTTCAAAAATTCAATATAAGTTTTATAATAATATGTTGTTTTATAGCTTTGTGTTTGTATTTGTTGGCAAAAATGTGGAAAATGCGTATAGGTATATTTTTTTAATAAGTCTCTAAAATTGTCAAATAAATTATATTAAATTTAATTAATAATATTATCAATTATAATAATTGTCGATAAAAAATTAGTTTTTTATTTATTATAAAATAAAAATCATTTCAATAGACGTTTTAAATCGTTGTTGGTTAATCATAAATGTCACATATGTGGTATAATTTTTAAAAACATACGACTAATTTAATAACGTATTTTAATACGCTGATCTGCAAATTTAATATCAGATAACCAATACACATAACATTTTTTCAAATCTGTAAATATAATTTTTTTAATAAATATTTTACTTAGTATAGAGCATTGTTTTTCAATATTTTTAATTTTGCATCTCTAAAAATAGGTAAAAAATTAAATCAGTCACCTCACGACCACTTTATAATATTTACTACCTAATGTTTGTTAAATAATCTATTATTAAACTGTTTAGCAGTTACAAAATGTATTATATCATTAACCATTAACGAAGCAAATAATTATTATTTTTTTAATTATTTCTGACCGATGCGACCCCTTATCTAAGGATTTGCTACTTCTATGTTTAGTAAAACTGGTATTGAGTATAGTAAGTAATCTTGTAATAGAATACAATTTAGCCAATTTAAACCAAGTTAGTAAGTTTTGTCTTGAATATACAATTTAAAATATAATTTGTTTTTGATTACGTCAGAGCTACAATGATTTAAAAATAAGTAGGTATTATATTAAATATTATTTTTTTTTTTTTATATAGAACTATAAATATAAGTACTTATTATATGAGTTTAAAAAATATAAAATAATATAAACTTTACTATAATATTAGTAATAATAAAATTAAAAATAATTGTAAATATTTGTCAACATAATATTTGTATTTATTCTATTAAATTGGAATTCATTTTTTAGCCTTGACTCTTTTAAGAAACTAACCGCATTCGCTCTTTTAAACAACGTGTATTAGAATTTCCGTAAAATAAGCGTTTTCTTTCCTAAATTTAATTGGTTAATTTGCATTGCAAATCGAGATTTGACATAAGACTACTAATATACTATTATAACAATAAACAGACTTGAATAGACACCAGACCGTCATAATATTTTCATTATTTAGTCCGATAATTGATGGATAATTCATAACAAATATTTTACAAACACGTTACATAACCATGTATATAATTCTATTAAATTTATTTATTAATTTGTTGTATGTAAATGATAATTTATAAAACTAAACAAAATTATACATTTATACTTTCAGTTCAATTGTTCAATAATACAGTGTGTAAACGATAATTGAATACACTAAATTTTTGAGTAGAACATTAAAACATTAATAATTGAATTTCGTTTTTATTGGTTAGTTGTTATATTTAATAATTTACATTTAAAAGGTTTCTAATTATTTTAAGGTTAATTATTTACGAGCATGCGCAAAACAACTTTTTTTTTGAAATGGTAACGCCAAATTTTGACTATTAATATTGATTTTTCATATTTTTGGTAGTTAAATCAACTTTTTAAGTACAAAATTAGCTGAGTTATAGCAATTTCAATTCATTCATCTTTTGCTGAAAATATATGATATTTTTACTATTACATAGTTAATTTTGAATTTCAAAGAAGGGTTTAATAACTAAAACATTTGTGTAAAACATGTTTGTGTTTTACTAATTTATTATTATTAATATTATTATATTTTTAAGTTTGTCAGAGAGTTAATTATTATTTAGATATTTAAATTGCTATTACCTAATAAATTCATTACATTTCAAATCCTGCTATTTATACTAGTAAAATTATAAAAAAAATCGATATTTCACAAATGTTGAAATACTATAGTAAACCATATTATAATTAATAATAATAAACTAATATAACATAAAATAAATAGTTTAGTTATTTACCCCTCCTTTGAAATTCAAAATTAGCCATGTAAGAACAAAAATATACATTTTCAAATGAATAAAATTAAATTGCTATTTTAATTTTGCACTTAAAAAGTTGATTACCAAAATGTATGAAAAAAAATTACTAATAGTCAAAATTTGGGGTTGCCGTTTAAAAAAAAGTTGTATTACGCATGCGCGTAACTAATAAATGTTAAAATAATTAGAAACTATTTAAATGTGTATTATTAAATATAACAAATGACCAAAATAAACAAAATTCAATTATTATTTTTTTATTCAAAGATATTAAATGTATTCAATTATCGTTTACACACTGCATATTATATAATTATATGTATACTGAAGTATACATACATGTATATTTTATGATTGTTTTTTGCAATAATTGATAAATTTAACTTATTTTTATATTTACCAGTTACTATAATATTTTAATATTGTTTTCCACATAGAAATAATACATATTTTTGATACAGTCATATTATAATATTTTAATATTAAGTATCAATTCTAGTTGACAGTACCAAAACGGTTAACAAATTTAAAATATACATGTTGCCATTAATATATTAATAATAAAATATACAATTTTATAACAAAGGAATTGGAGAAATATAATTTAATGTTAATTTTAATAATATGTTTACGTATTAAAGATTTATATTTCTTAAATTTTCAATCACAAATTTGATCAAATTGGTAGCTAGTTGTTACTAACCATAGCAACAATAATAGCGACCAATGGACAAATAGACAACGCGTGGGTGTGTAAGATATTCTACACCACATACGTATTATAAACTTAGAAACTTATACAGGAACATTATAAGTATGTAGTGTTTTGACAATTTTGTCACGTTTTAAAGAGTAATATATTAATTATATTTACTTAAATGTTTTAATAAAATAATTACAGTTTTCAATTTATATTATAAATAAAACTATGCGTAAAAGAATTATAGGATAAGAATAAATTTTTATTTAAGATAATATATTCAATTTTATGGACAAATTAATTAATGGTAACTTTATTGAATATTATAAAATACATAATAAATTATAGTAATTTATAATTCAGGATTTCAAAATATATTTAATTGTAATTAATAATACAAAATGTGACAAATAGTATTCAACGGATGACGAAGGTAAGATAAGCGGTTTTTCCTTTTTACTAGGTAATAATTTCATTTTATTATTTCACGTTTTTAATTCTTTAATCCTTTTTACTTCTTTTTATTATTCTTTCGTTATGAGTACAACAAAATGGAATTTTTCTGCTTGGCTATAAAATGCGACATAATTGGTAAGAAAAATCTCGAATAAAATTAACTCAAAAGATGAGATAACGACTCGTTTTTTTTTCTTTACACAAAGCAAAATATAATACACTATAGAGTATATAGCTACAGAGTTCACAAAGATTAATTATTTGTATAAAAGACTTAACTTTAAATTGAAAAAAAAAAATGATACATAGGTTCTAAACTTAAAATTTATAATTATCTACCGAGAATAGATAGTAATAAATATCAAATATTTATATTAGCTTTGCAATAAGTAATTTGTAATTTAAACCATTATATTCGAATAAAAAAATTATTAAATTATTTAAATATGTCCTGCATACTTTTATAGGTTTAAACACTTATAATATTTATTAGTAATTAGTCTTAGTCTCACAAAATATGTATATATACATATTATGGGTCAAATTTTATTAAACACTCACCTGGCAAATCTTTCTTTGTCTTGGATATTATCATCTTCCATTCTAGAATATTTTTGAATAGAATCCTCTTCATCGGATCTAAAATAAAATAATTGATACTATTAATATATAAATATTAAATTAAATTTATATATGTACATGTTATACTTATAGTTAATAATTTATACATATACATATGCTAATATCATCATAATGTTTAATATAAAACAAATTGCATTAATTGTTATAAGAAATTAATATTTTGAAAGTTGTCAAAATGTATATTTATATTTTATTTAATTAGATGTAAAATAAATACATAATATAATTTTTTATCAATAGTAAAACGAAATGTTGACAAAATTAAACATTGGTCAATGTAAGGCAATAATTATTAATATAACTTTTCATAAATGGTGTAGGTTAGATGCTTATGTGTAGTGTACGTAATATTATATTATAAATTTATAACATATTTTATCTCAGTTTTTTTGTTTAATGAAAATTATTAAGAGGACCCATATTTGTAGTCTTCGTCTACCCAACAGACAACACGGCAAAATCACTTCGGCGATACTTCAACGGTAGTATTTTAGTTAAACTTACAGATTACAGAATCCTATCACAAAATTTAAAAAGTAGAACATTTTATAATATTTCTCGAGTCATTTTTGTAAAATGTCTCCAAAATACTTATAACTTAGTTGTTAGATGACATTTTATAAAATGTCCACGAAAGATACTTCACATTTTAGTAATGTGTATTTAATTTTTAAGTTGAACTCTAATGCCACAATCTAAGTTATATGTACCTGTGATTTTACATATATTTTTGGTTGGATAGACGGAAATGGCTATACAGTAAAATATACAAATATTGCGCCCTCTCAAAGATACTTTCATATAAATGTACTGTCTTTTAGACGCACTTATCAAAAGTGGCTGTCCGTGTCGATTGATCGTTAATGTTTCCAAGGCATGGCTCTTCAAAAATATTACACATTGATACATATATAAATTGAATAATAGGTACGTACAACCATAATAATTAGTTTTAATAATAAATTAATGACATATTATATTATTACTAAATTTAAATCAAAGCTTTTATTGTCAACTTTTCGGTCATTATATAATTTTATTTTTATGATCGACTTCGTATAGTGCGAAATATGTGTTGAAAAAAATAATATTATAATTTGCTAATATAATTTAAGAAATTTTAATTGTTGAAACAAAAATATTAATATAGCCTTTAATGTTTGTAGAATTGTACCCAATTTTTAGTTAAAAAAAAAATCAATCAATCAAATTATCACTTAGTCAAGAAATTGTATTAATATAGGTAGCAAAATGTATCTAATAATATAAATATACCTAATATTGACAAGTGATTGATAAGTAATAAAATTCAATAGGAAAAAAAATTGATAATTACATTAGTATAATGACAAGTCACGTCGCGGCTCTCAAAACAGTGTAAATCTCAACTGCGTGTAGGAAACCACATAAAATACGTAGTGAAATAAAAGTATAAATATATAGACTATATATATACTTGATAGTGGCTGTGGCCTAAGCTAGCCTAAGGTGACCATACGTCCTGTTTTTACAGGATTGTCCTTTATTTCAGCCTTGTGTCCTGTTGTCCTGACAAACTTCTTTCAGGACGCTTTTTGTCCTGTTTTTTTTTAATCAAATTATTACTTATTATAAGTACATTTTAAATACACTGTACAGTGTACAGACCTAACCTAAGTTACAAAAATAACAATATTTTTTGCTTTTAACTGTTAAACCACGAAAATTTATTGATATCGCTGAAAATACGTTTTGTAAATACGGTTATACAATATAAATTAATAAAAATATTAAATTATTATTATTATTCATTTTGTCCAGTATTTTATTTTTTAAATAATGGTTACCATATAGGCTAGCCTATCGTTTAAGATACCTTAAGTGACTAATATGTATTTTTAATAATATAGTTTTATATATTCAAATATATATATTATTATTTTATATTATATAATTAAATAGGTAATTATTTACTTTGTTCATTTTCCAAATGTTAATAATATATGTAATAAGTTATGTACAAAAATTTAAAAAACTGAAAATATAATATACGTAGCATTGGGCTTAAACTAATTGAAGTAATAAATATTAAGGTATTACAAGTACTACAATTATTTTTTTTCACCTATAAATAATAATAGTTAAATGTCTTTCACTGTTAAATTTGATTAAGTGATAATATATATAACAGTAGTCTAATTTATTTTAAATATAATTAATTTAACTACAATAATTGTAGTTAAATGTATTTAAATTATTAAAATAATAAATAAAAACTTGACATTTATAATTATTTAGCCTTACCTAATACATAAAATGTATTTTTAAATATTATTATATAAGTATTTGTTTGACACTATAGTTATTAGTAATTATATATTCTAGTAATTTTTCCAAGAATTAAATTCGGTTAAACAATAAAACTTTTTTGGTCCTGTGTATCTATAATTCTAAAAAAGACTAAAACAAAATTAATCATAATATATTTCCAAAATAACATAAATAAAAGATGGAAGATTCTAGTTTATTTAGTTAATAGACAAATTATTATTATCTTCTTGACATATTACATAATTGTTATGTTAATTTAATACATATAAGAATAACACTTAAGTTCCGAAACACCTTTAAACTATTTCCATTTTAACAATAGTTTTCTTTATATGCATTATATATTGTACTGAATGTACCAAATACTATCGGAATGTCAGAAGCAATTCGTTTTTAGGTTAATTTTCAATACGATAAAAAAAATGTCCGGGTCCCAATTGTCTGGGAAGGTAAAAGGGACACCACCTGTAGTATAACACCTGGCCAAGACCTCATGCAGAGTAAACGGTGACTTTGATATATTAAGAATGAAGGTCAAGTTAAATTCTACTAGTTTTGAAAATAATTCTTTAATACTCTTCGTAAAACCGATTATTGGAAAATGAATAATTTTGCAATATATTTGTAGTAATATAAGACTTTTTGTGAAGATGGTATTGAAGAGTAAAGATTGTGACACTGACATATGTGAGGAACTATTGGCAAATGCGATACAGAGAATACGGCGGAACTAATGTGTTAGTGTTCGTTGTCCTCATCTAACGACGTCTATTTCGAGGCCCGCGCGAAGGCGTGTCAAATGCGGTACATCAATTTGAGTGTTGATAAATTATTGTTCAATGTTCAATAAAATAGGTGTCTATAATGAAAGTATTATTATAGTTAGGTTTTTTTAAACGACATTTTATAGAAGTTAAACAATTTTTTTAAGAACATATAATTTATATAAAATATAGTAAAGCATAGTAAAGCATAGTTTTTATGCTAATTTAATTTATAAAACGATTATTTAAACTAAATTTGTTGAATATCTGAAATATTTCAATTTAAAACCAAGCATTCAAATATTTAACTATTGTAATTATAATTATTATTGATGGAATTAAAAATTGTAACTTATCAAACCATATTTTAATACTATTGATACAATTACTGTTATTAAAAATACATCAGTGATAAGCAACCAGCAATTACTTACCTTTTATGCATATTGTTATTATTTTTTTAAAGATTTTGTTATTTGGTATAATAATATTGTTAGAAATCATCAAAAATTAATATTCTTTGTGATTATGATATTCAATACCTAATACAAATTTGATTGAATTAAATTATAATTGTGTATTGTAATTTATAAGGCAATAATAATGTGTCTTTGTTGAGAATTATTCGTAGAATTTATAATTCATTGGTAACTATTTTTTAGATTATTAACGTTGTTTAATACATAACTCATTTAAAAGAACTGCTATGAAATTGTGAAAATATAATTTACATAGAAGCTTAAAGGGTCGAATGTTTTTTTCATTGTATACCTGGACTACTAATCAATATAAATGCGACGCCTTAGAACTTAGAAGTTGTACAGTATAGTATACTAATTTGTATAATAATAATTATAACTAAAACATACTACACAATCTAATTAAATCGAAACGTTTTTTTCCTTTGCAAAATTTTAATATAAATATCAATCAATAGTTACAGTATTTTCTTATGTAATTTTTATTTTTTAACAATGACTATAAATACTATAGGCTTTGGTTATTTGTATAATATTATGTACTGTTATCGATCAAATATAAAATATTATATTAGTGATACATGTGTGCCCGGAACGTGTTTGTTTAATAGAGGTCAATTAATCTCCGAATTCAGCACTATTAATCTAGATGAGAACTGTGTTATTTTTGGATTATAATTACTGGTTTACAACATTCTGTATGAGAACACGTGAAAGGCATTAAATAAGCTACAGAATATAATATACAATTTGTTAATATTATTTTCTTCGAATAACTAGTATTTGTACAAGGTGTGAATTTAAACACACTGCATAATATAATAATTACCTATATACAAAATATATAATTATATTGTTTTTGTTATTATGTTTAAAATTGATTTAAGATTTGACAATCAAATGGTTATATATATATATACATAAATCTAATTATAAAAAAACCTATATAAAATTGTATATAAGTAGTACTGCTTAACTCATAGTTTTTGTATTTAAACATATACAATTTTCAAAATTTCAAAATTACCTAATAAAAATTTAAAACGCATTATTAGTCAAATCGAGTTGAAATCATATTATCGTATACTACTATTTCCATGTCAAATTGGTAAATAAGGAATTTTATTTATAAAATAGGTTAATTAGCCTAGGTAGAGCAGTCTAGGTTAGCTAAGGTTATCTAATAATATTTTAAAGTAATTAGATAGGTAACAAATTAAATAAATATAAATAAATAAATTTGTCTTAATATTTCATAATAGTAGATTCGTAGCTCAATATTTAAATTTAATATACTTTAAAAAACTCACAATAAAATTAATTTTTAACAATAAAAGTAGGTAAGTAATGATAATAATTGAATTCAAATTATAAATTATATGAAATTATGAACTAATAACTAAATAAATAATAAGGTCTAAGTAGCTTATTAAATTTCTGTATTAAAAAAAATAATAATTAGTAAAATTCAATTGAATACCTTATAATTAATAGCGGATTAAAAAAAAATCCCAGTCCTACTATCAAATTTAAGATTAAAATTATAATAACTAACGATCATGGATCAAATAATTATGATAAATAATATCTAATATCTACTAATACTACTAACATTTTTAATATTTTACTAATTTTGGGAACAAAATTCAACTACTATAGATACTTATATAATTTCATATAATAAATTTATCGTCCATACAAAGAACACCTTAGTATATCCATATTATTTAAAAGTATAAGTAAAACCATTGATTATAGAATAATTTATTCTATAATCAATGGTAAAACATTTCTGTATGTAGACATTCTATACAAATAAATATTTAAATACCTAATAATACTAATAATAGATTTACACTTGGGGATATCTTTAAAGGGGAAAACTAATTTATATAGAATTTTTAATTCACATACCTACACAAATATATTTAATTACAAATACATATATATATATTATTATATTAACACTACGACATGAATACAATAATAAAGGTAATGATTATTTTATAAAATTATGTTTAATTAAATAAAGTTTGTTAATTTTTTTTAAAATTTATTATTTTACTTTTTGTATATTATTACAATTCAGCAGTTGTAAAATGACCGAAGTATACTATAAACAATAATTATGTCATATAATATGTCAACAATTATATAATAATAATTACAGAATATTTTTATGGTATTAAACAAACTTTTCTTTACTCGGAAGATCAATAATATATTTTTAATAAAATTTTAAAATAACGAATAAAAAATTGCTTTCCAAATGAGGTTCATTGGATCAGCTAAAATAAATTACTAATTGCTAGATCGCCGACTGATGACATTTTAATTCATTACGTTTACACAATACACACAAACATATTTAACTATTGAGAATACATAAACAAGAACAAAACGCATGCAGTAAATAAGAACTATTCATATTAAATAAAATTAACCTATAAAATAAAAAATATATAAATAAGTATGTTTTTTACAAGATGTTAGAAACATATAGTTTCACGAGTTTTAAATATTTTTATAATAATATCTGTCACAATTCACAACCTTTGTAATTTAAATTTAATAAAAAGTTTTTGTTTACGAAAAATTTTAATTATACATCTGATAAAATTATTTAAACTAATATAATGTAATAATATTAATATTAATTAGTGTTCCTTTTTCAAATATTAAATAATTCGTATAAAAGGCCGACTTTAATACTTAAATAAATATACATTAGTGTAATAGTGTATTAGTGTACTAGTTAAATATATAGGTAGATTATATATTTTAGCAGAATGTTTGATGTAGAATATTATATGGAAATAATATCTTGGTATGTTATAGGTACATAATTGTTAATTCATATAAATTAATTATAATTCTTAATTTAAAATTTCAATATGTATTTTTGTTTAGATATTTATATAAAAATAAAATCAACCAAGTATATATTTGTACTTAGATAAACTTATAAAATATGTCTCGTTAAATTTAGTAGTAAACTTTAAATTAAATGTATAAAATGTAAAATAGTTTCATCTCATTATAACTATTATATAGCTTAAGCATTTATATACATTTAATTTTAACATACAATATTGCTTTCGAAATTATTTTCTTATAATAATATAGTAAAATATGAATAAAACTATAAACTACCATATTGATAGATCATTGGCAATTATTAGATTATTTTTTTTTAGATTTACTTCCATGTAGGAGGGTATAATTATTGGAGATCGAGTTCGGTCAAAATAGATGGTTTTAATTTTTTACAAACACCTAATTTAGTGTACTACCATCAACCCCAAAATTGTAATTTGTCTGTAAAACTTGCTAAATTATTATGATATTAATATTAATCTTCCTAATATGTTTTGTTGTTTTTTTTATGAAAAATAATTATTATTGCTGAACTTGAAACATAACTATTTAAAAAAAACGGTAGAAAATGTATTAATAAATATATATTAATAAGCCAAAACTATAAATTAATTAAATTTTATCACAAAACCATAAATGTTTTATAGGTACTTCTATAATTCAAAATTCTTCTAAATAAAAAATATATTATTTGTTTTTCAACCAATGCCGTTTTAACTGAAAAAGTAATAGTTTTTGTTATTTGCAATAAATTTATAATGTATATGTATCGTGTTGTCTACATTCTTCACAAAAATAAACAGTATAGTTTCACATTAATTCTTATTATTAAACTGTACTCGTATAAAACCTTGTTTTGTGTTTGAGTGCTGACCACATTAACCAATAGCAAAGTACATAATATAGTATAATGTACGAAAATATATTGCTGCTTATTGTGTTAGGTTAACTTTTACTTAAATAATGCAGATGTACAAAATAATAATTATTAAACATTTTGGTCTAAAATAAAAATATACAATCGAAGGCGCTTTGTATATATATTATTTATTATTATTGTGGAATCATTATTTGTATACAATATAAAACAAAAAACAAAACCACGTATTTGATACCTTCGCCTTTTTTGTATCGCCTCGTCAGACATTTGAAGCGTCGTTGGTGGCGGTTGCGGTAGTTCGCCGACGGCAGGCATGGGCATGACCATGGCCATGGGTATGGGACCCGACTGGAGATAGCCTGTCGGATCGCCGCCAGCGGACTCGACGGCCCCGTAATGGGGCGGCCCCGTGTATCCGTACATCCGACTACTGCAGCAGTGGCTGCCAACCGATCATAACACTGTCGCGACGTCTTCGCGCCCGGAAATCGTCGTCGTCGCCGCCGAGACGACATATATATCGCGAGACACCATAAAAATGAAGAACGAAGGGAAAGTGAAATTGGGACGGAGAAAAATAATATACTACTCTCGGGGATCGCGCAATATTATTTTTCATTAACTTTTTAATTCTAAAATCGCGATAATCATGGCGTACATATACAAGTACACACTTGCAAACACGAAAACAGATAATCACACGCAGAGTAAAACTCGACGAACACCAACAACGACGGAACAACACTGAGAACTGATTACTGAACCGGACGAGTCCACGGCCGCCACAGGTACATGGTTTCGAATATCGATGGTGATGGCGGTGTGTGGAAGGGGTTGGTACCCCTACTACTCACTCAGTCGTGGTAACGCTTAAAGAAAAAACAAGATTCCAACAAGCATTGCTAGGTAACGCCGATAGCGCTCGGTTAATGTGTTGTGTCGGGTTTATCGTATATTCGTATATGATGAATAGAAGTAACGCGAAAGAGGAGGGAAGTAAAAAAATAATATAATAAAAAATGAACCATTTATTAGGGCGAGCGGTACTTTGCATTTAAGTTATACACAACGCAAGGGAGAAGAGGTCGACGACTTCAAAAGCATATTATACCTATTATTATATTTGATTGGTGAAAATATTTATCAAAAGTTGGATATTCACGAGTATAATAATTATGTATATTTTATATTCACAATTAAAATGAACGATGTATAAAATATATGAGTCGAATGAATATATAAATTTGTAAGAGGAAAATACAATGATATAAATTGTATCAAAATATATGATAGTAAATATTAATTATAAGCAATTATAATATTAGGTAAATTTTTATCATTTATTAGATGTTACTTGATGAAACTTGATTCTAATTTTTTATTTTATTTATGACTATAATACCTAAAAATTTTGTATATAAATTATATATAGACATATGCTATACCTACATATAATACATATATATATATATATATATATATATATAATAAATTGGTAGATTTCACATGTATTTTTATTTAATACAATTAAATATTTAACAAATATATTGATTTAACTCAATTTGTTAAAGCTTTAAAAAATAGTATTATAGATAACATTAATGTATTATGAAAAACTTTTTAACCAATATTGTATAATATAATCGACGTTAAAAGAAACAAAAATGTACCAAGTACCAATATAAATAAGTACTGGTATAAATTATTATATATCACATAACTTATTATTTATTTAATCTTTGGCAAGACTTTATATTGTCTAGACTACAAATGGTAAGACAGTTTACTTATGGATTAGGCCTTTTATAATTTTTGTTTTTCTCCAGCTTTACAATAGGTAAAAATATTAAATAGTATAATAGGTACGGTAACTGCTAACTAAATGTCTAAATATAATATTACATAATGTTATGTATGGAAAATTATTATTGATTGTTTGATTAAAGAAATCCTCCTGTATGTGATATTATAATTTTATTTAGTAATATTAACAATAGTATTAGACTATAGTAGACTAAAGTAACTAAAAAATATGGGATATATAGAGAGACATAGTAGTATACTGAGAATAGGTATATAGTTATATTATTTTTGGTAAGAAATGGAAAGCTGATTTCAAATGTTTACACCCTTATTTACCTAACCTTATTCAGAGTCATACATTAATTATATAGTTATAAATATTTATAATTTATAAAATTAAAATTAAAATATCAATTTTATTTTTTATTACATTAACATTTTACACTATTAAATATCAATTATCATTTATTTTTATATATTATTTATGACACAATCCATTCATTTTTGTCTATGGGAAAATAAAAATATAATTTAGGTAATTTTAATGATTTATTATTTGATTGTTTTAACAACATTTATAATATAATGCAAATTTCAAATAACATTATATTAAACAATATATTGTATTTTATCAGCTTATAACTAAAGAAAAATTATATTTATAACATAATATAATAAATAGGGTACTCCATATATTATATGATGTACTTATATTTGACTATAAAACATTATTCTAATATTTCCAGGACAATACAAACCCCCTTACTTATATATACTCCATTATTTATTTACCTGATGATAACTGACATGTTTTGTACTTTAACATCTAACATCTTGTACATTTATTAAAACATCAAAAGGTTTTCATTTGGTAGTTATAAATAACCGAATAGATCTTATCATTCGTCCTCTACATCACGTTCATCAGATATTCGTGGACCGTAGAAAAAATTATGTATCCACACTTTGAACAGAGGATTAACCTTTGCTTTACATAATATATAAATAACAAAAATATAAAATATCCACGTATTAAAATACTAAAAATATTGAAGATCTTTAAATAAATTTAATATTACCTATATTATATTGTACTGTTTACATAATATGATTTTAAGACAATAACACAATATAGTACAGTGTTATATAGTTATAATATAGTTTATTATTTAAAGGCTGATTATTGGTCATATTACAATTATTATTTATAAATTATAAATATCTATCGTTTTTATGATTCCCCCAACTATTTCCTTTACAAAATTACAAAATTAGTTTAAACTCTTCCGAGTTACATAATAGAATAGTATTGTATTAGGTGTTTATATTTAAAAGCAACGATTAATATATAAAATCGTTTCTAAATATAAGTACTAATATTTATATTTCTAATCATAATAGCTCTGACAACAAAAAATAATGTTTTATGTCCAGCCATCCCATTAAAATGATAGATATTATTTGAAATTCAAGCATCTAACTTTAATAACATCTTATCAATTATTATTTATTAAAATATTTTATAAAATATATAGTATTGAAGTACCACAATATTGTTATATTTTCTCATCAATGTAAAATCATTAAAAAAAAAATTTGAGAAAATACATTTAAAATTCCTTGGTCATTAAAATCTATGTAAAGGTCATGATTAAAAAAGCGTTAAGGTCAATTTAGGATGTTCCTCCTTCGTCCCTTCGGTCCGCGGAGAAATTAGTGATTTATTATATTTAAGATTTCAATGCAATGATATTGTATTAGAAAAGACGATTCTGAGCGAATCTCAATATACTACAATATGCTATACTGATAATCCATTCCAAAATTCACTACGAATGTTGCTATCAAAGTGAACTATTGCAATTACCGATTAGCTATTGTTTCTACAATATAATGAGAAACGATTTTTATCTAAAAACAATTAATATCATTATATTAGATAATATCACGATTACTACCCACCAACCAATTTATATATATATATATAAATACAAATATATAGAAAAAAGTGGGAAGGTCGATTGTGAACGTTCCTTCTTCGTCTCTTCAGTCCTCCGAGAAATTAGTGGTTTATTATATTTAAGATTTCAATGCAATGATATTGTATTTGAAAAGACGATTCTGAGCGAATCTCAATATATTACAATATGCTATATTTACAATCCATTCCAAAATTCACCACGAGTGTAAATATGCAAAATAAATTTCAAATCCCTACGATTAATATTCAAGGAATTATCATTTCATGATAAAAATTGTCAGTCACGATTTTCAAAATATTTTGTAAATAGATTAAATATTATACGAATAGGCACTAGGCTTCTATAAAAATTTCAGAAATTCAAAAAATGAGATTAGTAAAGTACCAAAATGATACGATTTGCTACAGAAAGCATATCCTATTTGTGGTAATCGAACAATTATTTTTACCCAAAAAAATGTTTACATACATAAAAAAAAAAACCCTTTTGTAAAAATAATACATTCCTCGGTTCGCTCAGAATCTAAAACCACATAATATTTAATTCACATCAATAATTTAAATACAGTACCTATGTTACACAATTATTTTTTGATTTAAAACAAAATAGCTATTGATTTTGTTAAAATTAAAGGCCACTGTTTTTTTCTATTGCTAAAGAAAAATATGTAAAATGACCTATTTATAAAATACCATATGCTAAATTTGCATCTACATTTTCTATCATTATTTGTATAAATTTATCTATCCATTAGAAAAAAAGTGTTTCCATAATATATAACCATTAAAATTTAAGATTGCTAATTTTACTTAGATTAGGTTAACGTAACCTACTAACCTACCTACTTACATTTATAATAATTAATCTAAATAAATAATCAACCAGGATATTTGAAAATAATTGTACACCATATTTCCGAATTCCTATAAATTTCCTATAATATTTTAAAATATATTCTACGAATTCCTAAAAATTTTTAAGATAACATTAAGAATTCCTAGATTTCTTGGGGATTGCCAGTGCATTGTACACTGATTTTTCGTTGAGAATTAAAGATAATGAGCTAAAATATGAAATCTCTATCATTTTCTATATTACAACAAAATAGATTTTGTTATAAATGTATTTATAATTGTTTTGAAAACTATTGTCTACTATAACACTTCTCAAACTTTTTTTATTCGCGTACTCCATGACTTCTGACTTCTACTTTACACAACCCCAAAGGTCAACATGTCATAAATGGCTAATTGATTTTTGATAGGCATGTGAAGAAAATTGTGAAGAGCAGTATGCTACCTGATTAGAAAAAATCCACTGTACTCTTATAATACTTATACAATATAATATATATTATGAAAAACTGATTTACAATATTTCACAATAACAAGTTATTTCAATCGAGTACAACAAATTTTACTTTTGCTGCCATTACAGTTTTTTTTTCCTGCGAACCCCTAAATATCTTCTTTAGAGAGTCCTAGGCAGTGGCATCATTTCAGTTTTTACTAGACTAAGGCAGATCCATAATTTGCCGACTGTTTTTAAGAACAGGAGTGAGAAGGGTCATTTTTTTTTTTTTGATGGGTATTTTATTTTATTGTAAGTGGTAATCAATTAAGAGGTTCTATTTAGAGGTTGTTATTTTTTAAATCTGCAGACTCAAGATTTGGCTAATTATAGACTATGGCAAATGCATGAGTGCCCCCCTCTAAATGACGTCACTAGCCGTAGGGGTTCACGTACCCACCATTGAGAAACACTGGTCTACCAAAACAAGGCATTTTTTTTATAAGTGCTATCTTATGTTATCTTATAGATATATGAAATCATATGATGGAGCTATATGAAACCCTTTTAAACTTTTCATTTACTTTTTATCAAAAAATGTTAACACAGATACAAAATAATAAATTGTAAAACTGTACCTTCCATATATAGATTATTTTTAACTAGTTATATCACTAAATGTTTAGTATTTTATTGACTTAGATTTGTTGTAAAATAATACAAATTGTACAATAATTTATAAACTATATTATAATCAGATAAATTTAATTGGTAATATTACACTAATAATGCACTACAGCATAATTTATAATATAATTTTTACAATAAGATTATACTTATAAGTTATAAAAATTGATACATATTCCTTATTTAGGATGCAATAAAAATGGATATCAATTGAATATAGTTTATAACATGAATAATACATAAATAGGTTCGTCAACTGCATGTTTTCTAAACAATAATTTACTGAAATGTTTTTGTTTATCAAACAAACACATTCAACCAAGCTACAAAAGATTTTGTTTGTGTTGTGTTATCCAAAATATGGTAGTTATAGAAAGTTGTGTAGTTTGTACGCAATCGAAACTAGCAATGTCAATTTAGTATTTACAATTGTGAAATTAAATTGCATTATTTAATAAATCATAGGTCATTATTATGAACTAAGACTTTAAACAAATGTATTTTTACATACTTAATTAGACTATAGTAGAACAATATATTATTTAATATTGAAACAGATTTTTAATATTTAGATTTATTTTTGTAATATGAAAAATATGAATATTTTATATTATAGAATATAAAAAAGTGAATTATAGTGGATGCCTATCAAACTATGCATATAATAATAGGGTATGCCGGGTATGGTAACCAAAAATAAAATTGAAACTAAGAGAAGGAAATTACTGTATATACTGTAGTGATGTCAATTATAACAATTGGTAGGTAGAATGTAATTGTCTAACATAACCTTAGGTCCTTAAGCTACATATATTTTTATATTAAGTAGATGACTGATATTTTCCTTCCATTGAAGTTCTTGTAATAGAAATATGATTTTTTTTATATAGGTACCTAACTAAAATTATTTTGAAAATTGTAGTTCAACATAGTTCAGTCTCACATAATATGTTGTAAATAATTTTACAATAATGTGTGTTTTTTAAGTTGTGGATGTACTTTTTAGGGTATTTAGACTTCATACAATATAATATTATATTCATACAGATAATCCAATTATTGATCCAGATAATATTTTATAGTTTCCATTTCCTTAGTGTATCAAAAATTAGAAAAAAATATATATATAAAAAATATTAAGTACAAATTTATAGTACATTACAAATATTATATGTAATATGTGTTGTAAATAATAAAACATATTTTGTTGCCACTTAAATTGTAATTACTATTTGACTAATTTAAGATAGAAATAAATATTTAGATATGTATGGTATGGTAGATTTTTAAAATATATTAAAATGTCTTAGGTAAATGACTATAAGTGATCATACAAATCAGATTGTTATTTTATTTTATATGTTTCTAGAAACTTTTAGTCAAGAGACACTGTTTTATAGATATTTTATATTGTATTTATTTATTATTAAATAATGTATACCAGAACTTTGTTCACACTTGAATGTGATGACTTGTCATTACTTTTAAACCTAAAAAAAAATAAAATTTTATCATGCCCAAGATCCGATTGGACTATGGATTAACTTATATCACCCATTATTTGGTTAATTTTTTTGAAAATATTTATTATAAATTATATAACTATAAAAATGATAAACACATCTAAAATCAATTTAAGTACAGAATCAAAATCATATAATTTATCAATTAGTTTATTTTGAAGAAATTGAAATTTAAGATGGTCAAATTTTAAAAATAAGTAGATATATTACATACAAATTAAATAGGATAAGACTCTACACTAAAAAAAAAAAAATGTTTCTCCTGTATATTTTATAATTATTTATTTATAATCAGAAAAATGTGTGCTTAATAAATTAAACAAATAAAAAATTGTCTATATCTATCTATAATTATTAAGTCTGAGTAGTTTTGTTGAATGTAGGTGATATTTTTCAAAAAAACAATATCAATTGCTGCACTGCTCTACACTTTTGATTGATACCAAATTTAGGCTTCCTACCACAAGTTATGATAAATACTACTAGTTATCTAAATTTATGTTTACAACCTTCTAAATGAGAATCCTGGATCACTATTTCTTTAGCTTTGTGCAGACATATTTCACATTTTTATTTAACCAATTAAATCAAAGGTTCCCAACTTGGTTGATTTTAACTTGGATAATATATAGTACTATAGCAGTAATAACTATTTTTCACAATGTTTAAGAATAAATGACTTTATGAATGATCTTATATGTATGTTTTATGTTATACTGTAATGGTCAATTATTTTAATTTACAATTTTTTTTTTGTATTAAGTTTGGTATTAGCTTTAACAATCATATAATTATCGTCCACCCATTAATTTACTTATTTACTTTAAACATCTGAATTAGTATAAAAAAAAAACAAGCTCGCATTAATATTAATGGTTAGACACATAATTTACCTAATTTGTAACATATAATTACATTTTATGTTAAAAATATTTTTTTTTAGGTACTATAGTACTATATGGCACTTCCAGATTTTTAGAAAATACCCTTAAATGGTTGACAACTTCTAAATTATATAATTATCCTCTATCCAGATTCTAGGTTATCTTGTCAACTAATAAGGATCTTGAAATAGACTTCTAAATATTCCCGATTTTCTCAATATATTTATTATTTTTTAAATAAAATTGGTAATATTTATTTTATAAATTTACATCAATCGAATTTTGACAATGGTATCAAACCACTAAACATAAAAACATTAAATATACAAATATACTTAAAAAATGTATATAATATATAAAGTATGACACTTTATATTTATTGTTCTTTTATAAATTAAGTCTGCTTTTTAATAAAAATGGGATATGTCACAGATAGTTAAGTCATAACTTAGTTAATGTGGCAAATCTATACTAATAGCTTTGTTCTTATAACTCCAAACAATAAATTGAAAACATCTTAATAAATATTTTAATTATTTAATTTTTTTTTTTGAATTTTTAATAGAACTACGTTGAAATATACCTATTAATTCATAGTTAAATATGTATGATCTATTCTACATTTAAAATAACACAATTTGTCTTTTTGTATGTATTTATGTTAGTATGTATATCTTTCCATTAATTTTTTTCATATTATTATATATTTAATTGATTATATAATTTAACAATACATGCTGTTGTATAGTTTTTTATTAATATTATATTTCTGATAAAAAATTGTATTAATTTTGTGTACAGGGGTTTGTTTGTCATTGTTTTAAATGCTAATACTAAATTTTTGTAATAAATTTAGGGAACAATAATAATGTTGTCATAATGTTTATTATAAAAATGATAATATTTTTTAGTATAATTTATATTATAAATATAACATAAACAGTTTGATTTATTAATGATTACCTACTATAAAGAACATAAAACTGTTATAAATTTAATAAACAATATAAATGATAAAAAACTAATTCATTCAATATTTTATCACTCAATACATTTTTAAAGACTAGGGACTTCAAATATTTTAAATATTAGAATATAGTAAGTTCTGAACCACTAACCGGGTCAAATGCTACTGTTTTTTTATTAACATATTTACAATACGGTATTCTGGTAAAAAAAATCATTTTTATAAAAATAAAAATTTTCTGAACCCGAATAGAACATTTCAATTAATGTCCAAATCAAACCAAACTATTTAAAAATTGTAATTATATAATCCAAACTATAAACAATTTAAAGTTAAATAATAATTTTAAACACATTTTTGTTACATACAATTATTAGTTAGAGTAGGTATATTAGTTATAGTAAATTTACTATAGTAGTATAAGTACTTTAATAAAATTACATATTTATAATATCTTAATTTTAATTATTTATATTTCATAATATACGAAACTGACTATAAAAAATGACTATAACCAAAAATAATAATACTGAACCGAACTGATTTGAATATTAACAAATTTAATTATATACAATTATAATTTGTAATTGGGTATTTTTATCCATTTAATTATTTAAATAAATTTGAGTTTGATTTTAAGTCATCCCGACACCTAGAGTTCAGTTTGGTTTGACAATCAAACAGTTAATAACATCACTAATTATTTTTCCTATTGAATGAATGAGAAAAAGTCAATTAAAAAAGTTGGTATTTGTTTACAAGATAAACAAAAATAAACATTTAAATTGTTACAAAATTGTAATTATTATATATATTATTTTGAAATTAAGTAGATATTACTTATTATCTTTTTTTCTAATTCATGTAATTATGCGGTAAAGTTATATTGCAAGATATTAAAATATAATATACAATAGTTTCGCTGTTATACATTTAACAAACTATTTTTCTAGATACTTATTATTCACAGTTTAAAGAATAAATTATTTAAGATATAGAAATTAATTGATTAGACAAAAAAGTTAATTTATAAAAATGATATATTTTGTGTTTAGTAGGTATTACAATTAAACTAGGGCTCTGATTTTAATGCACTTAAAATCATAACCTTATAAATACTTAAAAAGGGTTCTACAATTGTTTTATTTTACTTTTGTATTCTATAACCATTTAAAATTTCAATCAAATTTTAACAAGTGTATATTATGTATCTATAGGTTTTTTAAATTTTTAGTGCCTCAGTATACTTACTGTAAATAATTTCATTAATTACTACTGTAAGAAATAATTGAATTCTTACCCTATAGAGCCAGCTCTTCGTTTTTGAATGACTTTGCTCAAGTCTGTACCTGTAACATAAGTAAAATATAAATATAAAATTTATATAGATTATTTAACATTAGGGTGACTACAATATAATTTTAAAACATTACTTTCTTAAAATGTAAATTAGACCGAAAAATTTAATAGTATTGATTATTGTACAGGAATTTTATCGTTAGAATAATTTGGGCTGAGTATAATGAAATTTAAAACTTCAATCATATAAGCAGTGCGAATATGGTAACTATAAGAGATAATTAGAATGGCCAGTCTGGCTTGTTTCTTACCAGGCAACGAATGCGTTAGTGTTGTCATTTATAAAGCCACTAAACACTTACGACTTACACACACGACACTATGGCGCATGCCGTTCGCACAATTAAAACGTATACAATATACAACGCAAACTATTGTCACAATGTCACATGTAAAACGATTCACAATACAAATTAAATAAATAATTTATTACTCCTATGGTTTATTTTTACTGAATCTTTAATCTATATCTACAAAAAAAAAAAAAAATAATAATAATAACAATAAGAGAGAAACTGAGAAACGAAAGATTTATGAAATCAAACAGTGATAGAATGACGAAGAGTGGTGGGAGGAGTGCAAACGCATACATACACAGCATGCATATACATAAAGATTACTCGAATATCAACATTCAGCCATTTTGAATTTTTTTCAATTTTTTACAAAGATATTTTAAATTAAGTTACATTTATTACAGGCAAAATTAAAATTGATCAAGTAACCCATGAATAAATAAGTAAAAGTTATTTGTTTTATTTTTAAAAGGTAAAAATATTAATTTTGCAAATAAATGTTAATTTCTAAAAAAAGGTATAAACTTGGTAGATGTTATAAACCTCAATTTTTGGTAGTTATTAATGATAATACGTTTATCTACATTACAACATGTTACGAATTTTCAATTCATGTATACACTTTTGATTATTTACTATTTAATTATTTTTCGCACATTATTCTGTACTTAATTTGTAGTATTGTATTGTACTTGAAGTTTGTACAAAAAATTTGCAATTATACCATACTATATTTTACTATTAAATAAGCTGTATTATATTTTATAGCATTTTTCGCTTCTTCGGAACTTTATGTTGTAGGTGTTTATTGTTGCCTATTTTCAATTTTGTATTTCTGGGTTTAGTATTTTTATGTCTAGCGT
>CM023357.1:47388104-47398504 GCA_013282895.1 Eriosoma lanigerum
GGTAACAATATTGTCGTTTTCAGTATAAAATTTAGATTATAATAACATTGTTCCTGAAATGCTTATTTACTATTAAAAATTAATTATTTTATTGACTTAGTGTCTTATTATTATACAAATTTATTTATAATTTTTTGTTGTTATTATAATCTACTTAATATTTTGTTAATAGTTGGAACAACAACCTCCAGTTAAAAAATTGAAATGTCTAGTAAAGCTATCATCACTATCAACTGGTAATACCCTATCATTAATCAATACGATTAACAGTCGAAAAACATCAAATGAGATAGTGCAAGTTTTATTGCAGATATTGGAACAATTACAATTTCAGGTATATAAGAGATTGTAATACAAGAAAAAAGTTTTAGTTATATTTAGGATTTTATATAAAATATTATATTTTTACCAATGTATTAAAATATAGTATTTTGTATTATATACATTTAAATTTAATTGTTGAAAATTTACTAATTAGGTACTTATAGCTACCTATATAAACAAATTGGTAACATTATAAACATAATTTTGTCTGGTTTAGATTTTTTATACTATAATTATTTTTCAGGATACAGATGTTTCTAATATTTTAATTAAACTTAGTGATCATTTTAAAGTTCAAATAGATTCAACAGTGAAGATGTTAATATTTTCTGTTTTATCAGACATTGGTTCTTCCGATGAAACTAGTGAAGATGTAAGTTTTAATGTATATTTATTATGATATTTAAAAGTTTTGATTGATATAGTAACAATTTACTATTATAGAATGTATACAAAATTATTGAAGAAATAATGAGTTTAATGAAAGAAGTTAAGTCACAGAAAATTAAAACTAGCGGTCTTAAAACACTCTTGGCACTTGGAAAACGTATGAATCATGATATGGGTCTTCACTTGAAACTTACAAATTATGCTAAAAAAGTATGTTCATAAATATTAAGTTATTGAGTGAGAATTATTTAACAATTTACTTTTTTTTTAGACATTAGGCGATTACAGACCAAATATAACATGTGAAAGTTTAGAGGTTATAGGTGAATTAATGCCAATTAGTATTCCAAATGAATCGTTGGAAATTCATTCCGAAATGCTTAAATTAATTGGGAGTTACACACAACATTACAATGCGAAAACAAGAAGTAATGCCTTTAACACAATGGTATGTATACTATATTCAACAATGTAATGTTATTATTTCTTTAATGATAATTATTTACAATAAATCTATTTAAAGATTTAAAATCTACTGCCCTAGTAAAAAAGAATGTAGTAAATCATCAAAAAAAATGAGATAATATTATCTTACATTTTTGTATACTAATTTTCCACATTTTTCATAAGTAAAAATGCCGTAACTATGATGAGTATTTAAGTTTCAATTAAATGACAAATGTTACGAAACATTTTCTGAAATGATGAATATTAATAATAATTTCTTGAACATTATTTAGAATAATATAATATAATATATTTTATTATCATTTTATAAAATTTAATTAAATTTTGTTTTTCATAATTATTTGTAGAAACTACCAACTTTAATATAGTATTATTGTTATTAGACAAAATTTTATTTTAATATAATTATATCTAGGTTCGGTTACATAATCGAGGTATTAGATTAAATCCATCTGTATATCTTGATGTTTGCTCAGTAATAAATGATGATAATGAAATGGTCAGAGAAGCTGCTTTAAATGTTATATCAGTTTTAGGAAATTATTATCCTGAAGAGTAAGTAATTAATAATTGATGTATAATATGTATATATATATAATATAATTTAAAATTCATATTAATAATTATTGTTATTATATTACAAAAAGGAGAATCAAAGGTACTAATGGTGAAGAAATGGCTAGAATGTCAGATGAAGCATTCGAAAACATTTGTAATTTTATGACTGATATAAGTTATCGAATTCGTACTCAAGCAGCAAAACTTCTAGGAACTTTTCTTTCTGTTAGTTCAAGTGTTTTATTGAAAACATTAGACCAAACACTTATGTCTAATTTACGTGTAATTATCTTATTATAAATTATAAATATTATATTATAGTAATTTACCTTTTATGTTTTAAATAAATACAATTTAAAGTTAATGTCACTTTTATTTAATAGAGAAAGCGAACTTCTATTGAACGTGTTTGGGAATGTTTGGCAAAGGGTACAGCTATGATGAGTGCATTGAGTTATAAAGATACACCACAGGAAATGCTAGATGCACAACAAGTTAGTTTGGTTAGTACTGGAGCCAGTGGTGCTTTTCTTCATGGATTGGAAGATGAATTTCTTGGTAATAGTATAATTTTTAAAAATAAGTATTATATTATACTATTTAATCTTTATATATACTATATTTAGAGGTGCGAATAGAAACAATAATTTCTATGTGCTCATTGGCTACACGCCATTCAGAATTTGCTGTTGTTGCTATGGAATTCTTAGTAGATATGTTTAATGATGAAATTGAAGAAGTACGATTAATAGCAATTGAAAGTCTTGTAAAACTTTCATATGCATCTGGTCTTCGTGATGATCAAGTTGAAATCATATTAGCTGTGATTGAAGTAGGCTTATTTAATATAAATTGAGTATAAATTATATTATTTAAATACATTTAGGATTCATCAAGTGTTGTACGTGAAGGTTTACATAATATATTTGCATCATTTGAACTATTAAATCAAGAAGGATTATTGATGTGTACCAATAGGTTAATTGAAAGTTTAAAAAAATATCCAGAGGTAAAACAATAAATGATATACTCCACTTACTACAGTGGCGTACCTGTGGTGGGATAGGGGTCCCTTGACTAGTAGAATATATATTTTTTAATATAATAAATATGCGATGTCTACTTATTTACTTAAATATTTTTAACATTTAAATTAAATATATAACATTTTATCATATATAATATATTTATTAAATATTATTTTTATTATTATATTGTGAGAAGTCAGTAATAACAATTATGTGGGTTAACAATTTCTGTTTTTCGTACTCCCATAATAACTGTCTAGGTACGCCATTGATCTACTAAGTTAATTTTTTCATTTGAATTATTTTTTTTTATGATGAAGGATAAAAAATCTATTTGGAATTGTATGAAAAATTTAGGACTAAGACACCCAACTTTAACATTGGCATTAGTCCCTGAATTGTTGGCCATTCATCCAATGTTTGAAACACCAGAACCTAATGTAGAAGAACCATCCTGTATCCTTTAAAATTAATTTGTACTATCAACAATTATAACTTTTTAAATAAATGACTATATTTTTCTTTAATTTAACATATCTAAAAGATGTAAGTGTATTAATTTTAGTGTTCAATGCAGCATCCAAGTGTAATTCTATTATATCTTTACTCGAGGATAAAACTATCAAACATTATAGTTATTTAAGAGACATCATGCCATATTTAGTTCCATCTTTACAAGTAAGAAATAACGATACATTTAATTATAGTTTGGATTATTATTTTATTTTACTTAGAATATCTAAAATACAAACATAACTTATATTTTAATTGGCAATAAATAATAAAATAATATTTGGGTTTTGTAAATTTTTTATAATGAAGTTAGTGTGATACGTTTTTTATTAGTATACTTTCTTGAAATCATAATTATTGGCAGACTATGCATAAAAAATGTACATTTATAAATTAAATTATCCGTATTATTAATATATTTAGATATCTGTGAAATTTAAATTCTATTGTTTGAAGATTTATATTTTCTATTTTAATTATTCTACCTTATAATTATTATATATATATTTTTTTTTTTTTCAAGCTTGGTGGTCGTTTATCAATCAGTCAAGTAGAATTAAGACCTACAGAGTCTGATTCTTCTAAATCACTTGAACTTCTTCAATCATTAATTAATCAAGTATCTGTAGTCAAAGGTAGTACTAAAGTCAAAATTAGTTTATTAGAAACTTTCTATCATAACCTTATAAGACTAGCCCAACTTGACCAGTCTGTAAATGGTACAGCAGAGCTTAGTGCTTTATACATGCATAGTCAACTGTTATTGAATAAAGTATTGAATAATAACAATAAAACATTTTATTCAAATGCTGTATCAACACATCAGTCAAATAATGTGCGCATAAATATTTCACAGTTGTTACAGAATACTTTGAAGTATGTAAATGGTTCATAATTATTCCTATAAATGGTGTATAATCTTATGGTTTTAATATTTTAGAATGCAATATTTGTTTGTTGGATTAAGTGTTCAAGAATTGGCTAGCATAAAACAATTCAAGCTTAAAGTGATAGCCCTTCTTCTTGTTTATATAGTTCATGCTACAAATCAATCAGCTAGAGCATTATGTCATTATTTTTTAACCCAATTGGAAGACACTATTAAGTAAGTTGAATACTGATAGTATTTTAGAAATTTTTACCAAATACTTATTATAAGATTAAAAAAAATAGTGAAAAAATTCATTTTTGATATTATGGAAACTAAATACAACAATTTATTGTGTTGTGTTACTTACACAATAGTGTTAAATGTATTAATTACTATAGTAATACATATCTATTAGTAAATCAATTGGGAATAATGTTGACTTTCACATGTCGATAGTTGTAGATATTGATTCAGATACAACATTCTACATCCAAATTCTAATGTACTAATATATTAATACAATAATAAGGATTATAACAGATTTTAATTTGTCGTGAAGTTACTTTACCACTTTTTACACCCATGTTAATCAAAAGTTGAATTTTGACCTTTTTATACTTATAATTTATTTTAAGTTCCATATATACTATAACTACACATATGTTATACTGCCAATCATTACGCATATATAACATAACATTTGATTATTTTGTTTTTATTTGTACTGATTTTATATTATATTTCTACTAAAATATTTTGATATGAAAATGGGGAAAGTAAGAGAATTAATTTTAAGTTGACATAACAAATTAAAATATGTCATCAATATTTATCATGTTACTAGATCAATCATATGTTGAAACTTTAAACCAGGATCTATGTTTAAAAGTTGACTCTTCAAATTTTCAGGAGGATCATGATGATATGATAAAATAATTTTGAGATCCAGAAAAAAACTAAATATTAGTTTATTTATTTAATTTGTTTAAACACAACACAATGACAATTTAATAAAAATTGCGTACTGAATAAGTGTTAGTGGTATTATTGGTATTCTAATGGCTGATGTTGTATTATTGTGGCTATTATCTTTGATTTAAATTATAATATAAAATCAATGCTAATACTATTATAAGTAATTATGTAATCTTAAAATATATCCTAATGTCAATTAAGTGCAGATTGTTTAACACGTTTTTATGGGTCTACTCAAAAATAAATAATGAAAAACAAAATCAGCATTAAAGTAAAATATTTTTGGTAGTCCATTTTTTTCAATCCATGTTTCTAAATTTTTATACAATATGCATAGTGGTTGTTCATTGGGTTCAGATTTTTTAAAATAATTTAGTTCTTATTGATTTATATTTTTTATTTTATACTATTTATCATTGGTTTAATCATTAATGGTGTTAAGTTATCTCAATGACTAACATAAACAATAAAAATAGATTGTATGCCCAAATTACTTGTGTTTCCAAACTGTCATACCAGTTGATGTTTCTATAGTTTCTCTGTTGAACAAATTGTATATGTATTTGTATTGTTGTAGTTAGTAGATTATAAATAAATTATAAATAAATTATTTTTAAATGATATAATAATCATTATATTATATTTAAATTAAGTGTTTTACTTAATATTTTATATAAAATTTACATGCTAATTGTTAAATAAACATTTTTAATTTCTCTGGAAACACAATCTCCATAAAATAGCATAAGTCTCTCTATACCATGTTATGTAGATATAGAAATTATTGCTATCTATTCTTATAAAGGCTTAATTACTATTAAGTATTTATTATTTTAGGTATATTACTGAACATGATTTACAGCTTGAGACATTCACATCTATTGTATTTAAAGAATTATCCCAATTAGAAGAATCAAAACCGGGAATTGTGGCCAAACTACTTTTACCGATTTTACAGAGCTCTGATCCTACACCACCACCAAAACCAAACACTAATGTATGTTCCTTAGAGTAGTTAATTTTTGTATTGAGCATTTAAAATTGAATTAATTTTTTTAGATAAAAATGTGTAAAGTCATTATTAATCGACCACAAGGAGGACCAGATACTACTCATAAATTATCAGCAGGATTAATCCTCCCTATTCCTTTAAATGCAGAGTTGTACAGTTTACAAATAGATTCATCATCATTATTACGTTTAAAAATTAAATACCCTGATCAACAAACTCATTTAATTATGCCGCCTAAGAATCACCTGCGTCTAGTAAATCTTAGTAATGGTTAGTAATAGAAAATTCAATATTATCGCCATTAATTTTAAAATAAACAGATATGAATTGTCTAGGATTATTTGATAATAATGTTTAGTTACCACATCCTAACATCCTTCAGTATTCTACCTTTCCAAATTATATAACGGTAAGGTTCCTTTATTGTTTATAGAATGTCCTTGGTATCGCCTATAAATATTATTAATAATGGCAATAACATTTTATCACTTTTGTTAACGATGCTATTTATCTGTATATTTTAAAATAACTAATACTTTAATAGTTTAATATGTATATATTTATATATATTATATATATATATTTATATATATATTTCCTTTAATTATTATTACCCTTTATTTCAGAGTCATATTATTTACTTGATACTAATGCTTTAATATCTCACCGTTCTGAATGGTCTGAGGCATGTTTTATTGAGTTGAGTTTAGCATTTGATCTAACTGAAACAGAAGGAGCTTTGGCACATGTATTACCTCCTACACAGCCATGTATCGTGGATTTATGTAAACCAGTCAAGCTCAAAGTGCACCCAAAACCTGTGAGACGTGGAATGTAATTACTAATTAAATAAAAAAATTATTGTATACATATAAATAATAAATGTACATCGTTTACAATGTTATAATAATTATGGTTTTATATATTTGATTGATTTAAAAATATTTCTTTGTACATATGTACATTTTACTAATTAATTATTTATAATATCTTAATTAATGAAAAACACTAAAAATTAATCACACAATTTACTAGGCTCAACTATATGTTTGAGCATTTCATTATTGACTTTAATATCAGACATAAGGTCATCAATATCACGTAGACCTCGTAAACTGGCCCTCAGCGCTTGAATATCTTGAGCACTAATACGACCAGCATGTTTGGCACCACTAGATGTGAATTTTACCTTAGCAACATTTATAAGACTATTATGAAATGATTCATCCATATCATTTGCACGTTCTATAAATACTAGTAGACGGTGTTCAAATGTATCAATATCCTTGTCCAATATTTGTGCTTGTAGATAAACAGTTTGTGCCATTTTATACCAATCTGCCATACAATCGGCTAACTGCATAACTACAGGTTGAACATCTGTATCTAGTAATGTTCGAGCTCTACGACTAGTTTCTGTAATCTAGATAATAATATTAATCATATTATTAATTATATATTATAATTATTTAAGTAAAATTATATTTCTATATTGATACATGTATGTATGTATTTTTAAATAAATAAAGTATTGTATTTTATAATGAAATATATATAATATATTATAAATTATATTTATTGTTTTTTTATTATTTAAAATTAATTATCAATTTGTCTTTAGTTTGAATTATATTATTATTGTAGGGTAAGAAGGAGAAGGCAACTTACATTATTATTATTAATTATAATTATATTATACCTTTATTATTTCTAATACGTGGAATTGCTCATCATTATATGTTAGACTGCGTGTAGCACGATCTCTTAGCAAATGCTGCCATGAATCTCTTAATCTTTCCACAAGAGTTTTAATTCTTGCAGGGGCTCTATTTTTATTTGGACATTTAAATGTTCTGGTTGATGATTGCCATTCTCTAGTTAATGTCTTTTCTTTAACATACCGTTGATATAATTGTTGTATTGCTAAACTTAGGCTATTGTTAAGTTCATCACATAATTTTTCCAATTCATCTTTAAGTTCAGTGGATATATTTTTAATACCAATCATATTATTAACACTTTTGTGTCCTCGTACAGAAATTTCCACTAGATATTTTGTACATTTGAACACGCTTTGTAAATGATCACTCTTTTTTAGTACAGATTTCAGTTTTTCAGTCACAATTTTTGTAAATACATGTACACATTTATTAATCAATTGACTGTTTTGAGATAACTTTTCAACACGTTTTTTACATGCATGTCCTACACTGCATGCAGTTTTAGCAAGTCCTGCATCACTATCTACAGATGTTAGTTTTGGTAAAGACATGTCTGGAAATTTGGGAAAATTGGGAATATCACCATCAGTTACTAAGGTGACATTATTATTTTCTTTACTAAATAGTAAAATAGGTTTATGAATTTCAGTAGGCTTATAAGATCTACCTGGAAGGTCTAGTCCTACTTCAGACAAAAGATATGTAGATTTGTACAAAAGTATTTGATTAGAAGGAGATATTTCAGTTTGTTCTTGTATTAAACATTGAAGTCGTTCATATGTTTCATCTGGGTGTAAATACACACGTATATTTTGAACACGATTAGTGTGAAAAATATGCAGTAACCTTCGATCTAATGTTTTGGTAACTTCAGCAAAGAATTTATCAAAACTCCAAATTCGTTGAGATTCTAATTCTAAAAGTCCAGCTAAAATAGGTGTTATTAGCTTTTTACAGCCATCACTTAATTGACAGTTTTTTGGTAAATCTCGGCTCCATATTATAGATCCTTTTTCAGATGTTTGTACACCTGATAAAACTCCGGATGCTTTTTCGGTTGTTATATAATGCATAGTTTCTTTGTTTCGTCTCCCACCATATGGCCTAAATGGCAAATTACCTGTGGCAACATGGTACAATGTAACGCCAATTGACCATAAATCTACTGTAGCACCAAATGTTTTTGCTACTGGTTTTCTTAAAACTGCACGTTCATACCTGAAAAAATTTATATGTGCAAATGTCAATCTTTAAAAATATTAATATAACTGTACATATGTGGATGGAGATATTCTTCAGTTCCATATAATGACATAAATTCTTGATCTTCATGTAATTCCCTTGCAGCTCCAAAATCGGTAAGTTTATAAATAGGTCGACCATCATCACTTAGGAACTTCATAATATTACCAGGCTTCAGATCTCTATGTACTAAATTGTTGTCTCGTAAATGTTTCATACCAGCCGTAAGATGTTCTAAAACTAATAGGAACTCGTCTTCCTGTAAACCATATGTGTTTTCTGGATCGTCGAGTATTGTAAATAAACTACCTCCTGTACACAATTCCATGACAATAACCTAAAATGACAAAAATTATTATCTTAAAACGAGATAAAATTTACAAAGAGTGCTTTACCTTCCCACGACTTTCATGTTCTTCTTCAATAGCTAGTAGTTTAACAATATTTTCATGTTTAACCTTTTCTAGCACCTCAAACTCACGCATTTGAACATCTAAGGGTCGCATATGACTTAATTGATTAAAAGTTTTGACAGCAACTGGTTCTCCATTGTGTTTATTGACACCTTGGTAGACAGCACCAGTAGCACCTTTTCCAAGCACACTTGTAGTACACCATACATAATTTGTGGATCCACGTAAAAAAGACATGATTGCTTCAGGACAACTGTGCTAAGGACACTGTTCACTTTCTCCTAAATTCAATGTAGTTGTAGTGACAACACCATTGGTCACGGTCTGTAGAATATGACATTCCTGGAGGACATAAAAATAACCTACTATAGTCTTATTTATACTTGAAATAGGTATAGCATATTGAAACATGAATACGTATGAAAAGTTACCTTTTTAAAATAAACTTTGGGTTACATACTCACAAATTGTGTAAAATACGATAGTTATTATTGAATTATTATATTTTATTACTATATAGTATATTATATAATGATTAATGATTAAAAATTATAATATAACATAATATGAATATTGAATAATATAATATGATTATAGTGATGATACCTATAAACATTGTTTATATTATAATTCATGAGAATATCTTTATCATTAGTTGTGATTTTTATCTTGTATTATCAAGTTATATATGGCCAAGTTTGTAATATCGTTTATGTAAATCATTCATATACGTCATATTTAGGTATTTATACTTATAGTTTAATCTAATTTGTAGTGATGGGAATAATCGAATGATTTTAATAATCGAATGATTAGTAATCGAAAAAAAAAATAATCGAATAATCGAATGATTAGTAGTCGAAAACAAAATAATCGAATAATCGA
>CM023357.1:47398514-47504024 GCA_013282895.1 Eriosoma lanigerum
ATAATCGAATGATTAGTAGTCGAAAACAAAATAATCGAATAATCGAATGATTAGTATTCGAAAACAAAATAATCGAATGATTAGTATTCGAAAACAAAATAGTCGAATGTTATAAAAATAAATAATAATACAATACATGGACATTGGACAGACACATTCTTAATTTAGTACCCAATGACTTAAATCTAAGTATAACAACAAAGGAAAGTAAACATTACAATTCATTAGAAACCAGAAATAGAAATAAATCCATACACTAGAGTAGTAGACTATTATTATTTAATATTATTCAACATCAAACTGTATACTATACGGGTAGGAAAAGTAAAATTGAGATAAGAAAAGCATTCGATTATTTTTACTACTAATTTTGATCATTCGAATAATTTTATTCGATTATTTTATTATTCGAATGATTTTTAAAATAATCTAAGTTCATTCGATTATTTTATTATTCGAATGATTTTTAAAATAATCGAAATGATTCGATTATTCAAATAATCGAATGATTCGATTATTTCATTCGATTATTCCCATCACTACTAATTTGTGTTGTTATAAAAAGTATACTATTAAAATAGTAACCTATTGTAAAATACATAGGTGTACAAAAATAAAAAATGTAAATACTAAATTGATGTCATACAATTTTAGCAAATTATTAATTATTTAGGATACATTTTAGTTCCTACGTATTTTATTGTATTATTGAAAAAAAATATACCAACGCCCAAAGGTAATTCCTCTAAATATTTTGTTATTTTGTTAATTGTTAATTAAATGAAAATTCCAAAATCAAAATAATATTTTAATATTTATGTTGTATATATAAAAACGTTAAATGTTAATATAGGATTATTAATAGTGAGCTATAATTATTATCTCTATAACATTTTGTTAAATAGTTAACATTATGTATAAATATTAGTACCTATTTATAAACTATAATCAATCAGTGGCGTATTAGGTGAGGGTTTTGGGGGGTTCAACCCCCCACTAAATGTATAATTGGTAAAAATATAAACCTACACTTTTATAAACATGTTATACCAAATTTTAATACATTTGAATCAGAATTAAAAGTATGGACAGAAAAATGGAAAAATGTTCCTCAGAATCAGTGTCCAAATTCTGTTAATGATACTTTAAATAAAGTATCTGTTGATTTTTTCCAAATATATGGTGTTTGATGTCAATATTAGTCACTTTGTCGGTAACAACAGCGTTATCAAAAAGATCCTTTTCTACGTTAAAAAGATTGAAGTCGTACTTGAGAAATAGTACAAGCGAAAATCGACTAACAAGATTAGCCCTCATGTAAATTCATAAAGTATTTTAACAGATATTTAAAAAGTGACTAATAATTTTGCAATCTGCCTCGACAATTAGATTTTGTTCTTTACTTTTATTTATATATTATATATTACATCTATGTATTTTATTCAATTAATGTCTAATGTCTATAATAATTAAAATAAATTTAATCTATAATATTGTTTGAATAATTTTTTTCATAAGCCCCCTACAAATTAATTTCTATATACATCACCGTAATCAATGTAACTACCTATGTAGCACAAGCACTCCCGTAGTCTCGTCCACAAGTCATAATCATTGTAAAAGTGTAAAACACAATTATTGTAGAGTGGCACGTTGTTAGCAGATGGCGCGCAGGTCGGTCGACCTTATTCGGCATGCTACCGTTTTGTTTACACACACATACACAAACGACGAAATTGAAGTCTCGAATGTCGATTCTGTCCGCAGTACTATAGTTCGTGTCGGTCGTGCGTATTTGGTTGCGCGTGATATACACATTGCTTGTAAAATAAAACCGAGGATAAAAAGTAGTGAAAAACTATTTTTTTCCCTCATCGTAAATAATATATTATATCTTTACGATGAACAATTGCGTTTCAGGTATCGTTATTTACAATTACCACGAATAAACCAAAACTGGATTATTATACAATTTGTTTTTAATTCGTGCATTTGTGTGTATTCGCGTCGTTGTGTGTGTTTACGTGTGTATCTCCGCGATCGCATTATGGAAGGCAACGGGGTCAGCAAAGATTGCAATGCTCTCGGCGGATTGTTCCAGCAGATCGTTATGGACCTAAAGGTAATAATAATATCATTTAGTAGAATAGAGAAAAATATTGTTTGGAAATAGTACCGGAATATATGATATTAAGATGTATAAAATTATAGCTTTTTTTATGCTTTATTATTGCTAGGGTGCTAATGGTGCTGTATTATGTAAGACAAAAACGAAATATTAATATTTTATACATACAAATGGGCCAAATGGGGAAATGCGCGCGCGCAAAATACGTTTGTGGTTTGTCACGTTTAATATCGTACGCTCAATGCTGTTTTTGCAACCGTAAACTATATTTAATAAGAACACCTAGAAATAATATACATAGGTGGCCAAGTACATGGTATTAAACCATTTATTCCATAAAATCACTTATGGGCAAGTTAAAGTGAAATTAGTTTTTTTTTTAGATTTTCGTTTATGTACTATCATCATAATATAATACAATTAATTAACAATAAAAATTAGGAAATAATTACCTTAATAATTATAATATTGTCAATAGGTGACTGATTTTACCGTATTATAATATTTTATATAATATGATCTTACTTATAATAATTAGTCGATGTTACCTACTGATCAGTAATGTTTATATTTCATTATATCCAATTAACAATTTCCCATATTAATATAATATTATCTATAATTAAAATTTTTTAACATTCTAATATATTCTGGAAGATAAATTAATACTTATTGGTATAAATTATAATATTTAGGTACATGTTTACGATTTATTTATCTATTGACAATTTAGTTATTTTATTATTAATTTATCTTAATAATATATTAACATATTTAGTTATTTAATGTTAGTTAATTCATACGAATAAAATATTTCAAGAGAATATAAACATGCGATTTTAACCACTATTATACCTAGGACCACTATACAATCATAGTTCTTTATCTACAGACTTGTGTTCATATCTTTTTTACGTCACGCGATTTGTACGGGTATTATTTTTGTTAGTCGATTCAATTTCGTTTATATTATTATGTATATTCCATATTATTGTAAACTACCATTTCGTTGCAACATGCCCATAAAACCGACAAATGTTTATAAATTCCACCCGTTCTCTATAAGACTATTACTAATACTATATAGTATTATAATCTATATATATATATATATATATATACGGCTTTATATAACTTTTTATATTTTACGTTCACAAATCGTTACGTACATTGATTATATTGTAATGGTAAAGTGTAAATTGTATATTCTTCAAATATGTTTTTAAATTCGTCTTATGACAAAAATTAAACGTATTAGGTACTTATACAGATTTTAAAAGATACAGTTGAATTCTATAAACACGCTTTAAAATAATAACCGGGATAATAACTTAAAACACATTAAATATTATATATTTTTTTTTTATTAATATTGTAAATTGTCAAGTAAATTAAAGTCATTTTGACTGTTCCATGTATTTATTTTTGTATTTATCATTTAAATTCAACTGAGAGAATTTCAACTTATTGTATTATATTATATTATTATCCATCATAATAATTTAGTAGACAAGACAAGACAAGGTATATAAGAATAATTTAATATAATTGCAATATAATATTGTAATATTATATTGCACAATATTCATTAGGATTAGCAATATTATACCATTGATTTATTAATCAATGTGTATACTATTGTATTTGATTGCTTATAAAACTAGCATATATTATTATAATAAAAAGGGTTTTCCCTTTCATAAATTACTATTTTTAATATACATATAAATTATATATTATACCAGATCCTATCTATAAGTTAGATACATGAGAAACAAATATACAGATGATCTATGGACAGTATGTTTATTCGGATAGTACTTGCAAACGTTTATCTGTATTGGCTAATTAATCAAATTATAAGTGATCAGTTTAATTTTCGTATTATAATATTCATAATGATTACGACAAAAGAAAAGAAAAGTTTATTAGTGCACGAATATCAATATTAATAATAATCATAATATTAATATGATCACGTCTTCTGAATCGTATAAACTACTTTTGTCTTTAGTATAATTAATATAAATCATCAAGAAAATATTAATCAGCACATTTAGTGGGTACCTAGTTAAATAGATAAAAATCGTGTTATTTTGCAAAATGCTAACAGCTAATTAGATAGTTGTATAAATGTATACATATGTATGTGTGTATATATAAATAGTATTTTATTTTAATTAATCTTATTTAGGTATATAATATAGTAAGATGTAACATTTTGATCTCAATAATCTGTTAGACTTTGGTTTACATTAAGACATTAGGTCATTAAAGTTATATAAGTATTATTATTTTTCTTCAATGTAATATGAAGAATTGTTGCCGTGTAAAATATAATCATATTTATCTTTTTGTTGAGATATGTAAAAAATGTATAGAGAATTAGCGATTTGAGTTTTATGTAAGTTATTAATAATAGGTACATTAATTATAATATAAGATAATAAATGAATACCTAACTTAAAAAAAAAAAATGAAAAAAGTTTATATTATAATAATAAACAGGGCCGGATTGAGTAAATTTGGCCCACCGAAATGTCTATATTTTACTGGTCCATATTTAATAATTTTTATCCTTTAAAAGAATATGTACCTAAATTGTTTATAATTTTTCTAGAAAATTGTATTGTAAAGTACAATACAATTGGGGTACAATATTAATATATCTTATTTTTCGATTATTTAATATTTTCAACATTTTTGTTATGCATTTTTCTAACCGGCCCACCGAGATTTTCTCGGAAATTCGCCAGGGTAACCCGGGCTTAAAGGAAGTTATATTATTATAAGTACTTATTGACTTTAAATGTACCTATATTTATATTAGCAGGTAAATTCTATTAGATTGTTTTATTTTTAAATAATTATTTAAAAATTAACAAAATTGAAAAAAAGCATACCAAGTTTCATTCGAAAATTATCATCCCATTTTATAATGTATAAATTATACATTAAATGCCAATTAAGTCTATAAGCTAACTGTAGTAGCCTATAGCCAATAGCCATAATAGAGTATAGACATTGTAAATTACTAAGGAACGTAAATATTTTAATGTAATTTGTATTCATTTGTTTATATTAGTATATCACTATAATATGTATATTGTATATTATATCATAATAAATAATGTTACATCTAATTTATACATATTACATTAGTCATGAACTCTCAATCCCAACTTGATCCTTACTTACTATATTAAACATTATATTTAGCTGTATTCATAATATTAAAACTTTAATTTTTTACAATATAATACAATATATTATACTGATTAGCCGTTTCAGAAGTTTACCACGTGTGTAAACGGGGATGCGTAAAATATCCGAAAATATTTCATCAGAACAGTATTTGAACCGAAAATTATTTTATCCGAATAAAAAAACATTAGAAAAATATTTTATCCGAACCATATTTGAACAGAAAAATATTTTGATCGAAACGTATTTCATACGAAATTATTTACGTTGAAAATAAAACTGTATATAATTTAATTACTTATCTTTTTAATATAGCAGTTAGTAAATACTCAGTATAACTAAACGTAGTATTATATTTTTAATTTTAACTACTCAACAATTTTCAATTTTCAATAATATACCTATTATTAATTTAAATATATCGTTGCTAAAAATATAAATTGTTGTTTTATTATGACTGATAAAATGCAAATAATAATTACTATTTATAGTGGTTTTAATATCTTGAAGCTATTACTCGTATGATAAAATTAAAATAACAGATAGTACTAAAAATTTGTCAAACTAAATTTCATTAAATAAGAAATACAATAAGTTATAGAACTAGTTAATATTATGAACTAACTTAATACCTGCTGTAGAAATCTGTAATGAAAATATGTACTTTTTATGTTTTGTTATTGAAACATCGTGTATTTATTTTTTTATTAAACAGTTTTCTGTTAATGTTGTACAATAACGGGTTTAAACTTATATTCTTTCATATAACTTGTTAATGTGGTGTTATATTAAACAAATAAATAAATAATTAGGACAATAATCGTATACAATTTAACAAAAAAAGGATTTATGCTAAAGAAAATATGTAGTACTCAATATTACTACATTAATTAAACTCTAAATAGTCAATATTATTTTGATTTATATTTATTTCAATATATTTTGAATACGAACAATTATACGTAACACGTGACCTAAGGTGGGCTAGATGAAATTGTACGTTGTATTTATCTGCTCAGAGCTCGAACTATATTCTTACCATAATATTATATAGCTTATACTATTCAACTATAACTGTTTTTCTTGGCGGACGCTGCAAAATGGTAGGCATCCATAAATGGCCAAGAGACCGGTTTTTGCTTATACATGAAATATGTTTGTAGAATGTTTATAAGCTATATCGTTGATAGCACTGACGATAGCTGATGTCGCTGAATTGCGTGTATAATAACTAGTTCTTTGTTTAATGTATACGTTTAAGACTAATCTAAATAGTACAGTAAGTGTCAAAAAAGTTATAATCTATATTTAATATTAATTATAATATCTGACTAATGATTACATATTAATTTACACTAAATAAGTTATATATAAGTTAATATTGTCTAAAATTTGATGGTTTTAAAAAAAATAAAAATATTAGTTTAACGAGTTGTAGAAAGTAGTTAATACCAATGTTAAAGTCCAGTATTGATTAATTGTTTAATATATGAAATATTTGTATTTAAAATACGAATTTGAATAATTATCATAAAATGTTTGTAAACAGCTTGTAAAAAGCAATAGTTAAATTTTATTTTTAAATTATGCTTTTACAATAATTAAATATAAATTTATGTGCTACATGCACACATAGACATTATATGGACCATTTATAATCTTTCAATTCTTAACGATCCAGAGTTGATTTATTCTAAAATCTAAAAAATGTATGAAAAATAATCATCTTTACCTCTACGATTTTTATTTTAAATAAATAGTTAAAAATCATTATTCTGCTCTAAAGTGTATATTGTGTTACATAAAATACCATTCCATATTTACAGACACATTACCAAATTTAAAGAGTGGATCTTTTTTGAGGTAACTCGTGGGCCTTTTTGTAAAATATCATCTGACAATGAACTTATATTTATTTAAAATATGAAAAATAACCCTAACCTAACCTTTTTTTTCCATTTTGAAACCGACGACATGGAGGGGACTGCTTTCGCATTACTTCCTTCAATCCTAATCTAACCCAAAACACTTATACCTAACTTTATTGTTGAATTACATTTTACAAAAAGCTGAAAAATCTCAAAAATGTTCCACTATTTAAATTTGGTAATAAGTCTAACCTGTTAGTATAACTCAAATGGTACAACAAAAAGTTCTACATGACTGTGATTTTGCTCTATATTTCTTTGTATAGATGAAGGTAGTAACAAAAATAGTGGGTGTAGCGTCCTCTTAAGTAGCTATTCTCAATTCGTTTATATAGAGATTCTTAAAGACATTAAACTATTTGGAGACTGGAATATATAATCTAATTTAATTCAGGCCCATATACAGGAGAGCGTTTTAGGGGATCAACCCCCCCCCTCCCGAAGTTTTAAAGTGGATATGTTTTATGAATACATTATATATAACAAATATTACAAACTTTATATATAAGTTGTACAATTACAGCTTATTTTTTTAATATAATTAAAGTTTGTATACATATATATTTTGTACTGTAGAATATTAGCATTACACTAATAATATTATTGTGTTATTTTTATACGTGTTTAAAAATATTATTAACTACCCCCAAAAATTGATTCTGAATATGTGTCTGCATTAATTTATTAAATATCTATATTCTATATGTTTTATATAAATATATCTATATTTACATTTAAAAGTACCTATTTAAGATTAAAATTTATATTTTAGATTCTGAGAAAAGCGAGGAATATATTGTTTTTACAAAGATGTTTTTTTTTTATGTATAAAAACATTTTTTTGAGTAAAAATAATGGTTCGATTACCACAAATAGGGTATGAATTCTGTAGCAAACCGTATCATTTTGGTACTTTATTAAACTCATTTTTTGAATTTCTCAAAAGTTTTTCCTAAAGAGAAAAAAACTATCAAAAAAATGGGCAAAATTACGATTTCCATAATTTTTAATTCTTTATTTCGTGATAACTAATTAAGATCGTAGAGATTTGAACATTTTTTTGAGTTCTAACATTGGTATTATACAAGTGTGGTATAATTTTGAAACGGATTAGTTGATTTTTTAGATAAATTAGAGCTTTGAACTTTTTTCCAAAAAAAATTAATATTATCTACAATTTTGGGTTTATCAGTTTGAAAATTTTATACAAGCCTAATAATATAATACTTAATTTTTTTACAAAATATTTTGAAAATCGTGACTGTCAATTTTTTTGATTTTTTTTTGATTTATGAAAACATTTTTTGGGTAGAAATTATTGTCCGATTACCACAAATAGGGTACCCCCCTTTCCGTATCAAATTTAATCTAGTTGGTACTTGTACTAATGACAGCCTCCACTTGGGAGAAATTTTTCTGATCGGGAATTATACAATAAAATAAAATAAATTAATTATGTAATGCGCGTTCCATGTATTCAGTTCAGTGAATATTATAGTAGTGTTGCGTTTTTGGAACTTCAATAATTCGATAGCAAAAACAATTAAAAAAATCAATATAATAGATATATAAACTATAAAGATAGAGTTGGTCCCTAGAGTTTAAGTTTCTACAAAATTATTGTCGTTCAATAACTATAGTTTAGAAAATAAAAATGTAAAATATTATATAATTATGATTCATTTAATCTCTAGAAATGTTTATATGATAATATATTCTGTATATTGTATAGGTATTTAAATAACATTTATTTAATAGTACCTATTTTAAACCAATTTATATCGATTGTGTGTATCTATATGGCTATATAAACCCTATTCATATTTTCGGGTTATTGCTAATTTGCTATTTCAATTCTTAAAAGAAACAGGAAGTAAAACTGGTTTTATACTTTAACAGGTCAATATTTTTATGATGCTTCTTAAGAGTGTAATAAACTAATGACTTGAAATGAAAGCAAATTATATTCGTTGTGAATTTATAATATATTATATTGTTCAACTGTTCAAGGTCAATGTTTTGTATATTTATTAATTTGCATTTTGATATGCTAACCCAATTAAAACTAATCCTTTGGCTCAATAAGTAGAAACATAAATTGTATAAACATAGATTTTTTTTTCTGAGACGAGCTAGATGTTATCTTTATATTAGGTATAAATTTAGTGTAAAATATAAATTAATAATATTAATAATATTTTTAAACATGAGTTCAAAACTTTTTTTGAAGGTCATAAATTTAAGTCACAGGTAATAAATAAATGGTATCTCTTGTTTTGTAAAATGGTTGGTTCATCGTGGCAAAGAATATATTTGAAAGGCATTCGCCTCATAGGTTTTTAAAGGGAAGTAAGTAGGTTCTTAGATCATCTGATCTATAATTTGACATATTATGATGACATACCTATACAATTATATTTGTGTATATTTTATAATCAATGTACACTTATAGCTACAAATAAGATAAATATAATGATGTTTCTTATCGATTCAATATTATAATTTATAATAGGTATGATAGTGTTGTATAAAAACGTATAGTTAATCGGTGGATGGGTTTTAAGGAAATTTGTTTCTTACCGTTGAAATATTATAAGTTCATCACGCCACTGATTGGTAGTATTTAGTATATTGGGTGGTAGTTGTCTACATAATTATCAAGTTTACTTGTTAGACAAATCTATTTATTTCAGCAAAAATAAAGAAAGCTAATTATTGCTATTGAGAATTGTTATTGTTTATTATATTGCTTATGTTAAAAAGTTAAAAATAAACAACAACGTTTATTAATGTAAATAAATATCAATCAAGTTGACATATGTGTTACACGATGAAAATGAAGTCTTTAACTAATGAGATATACGCAAATACACGACAAATTGGAGAAATGACTTTTAATTTTTCTAAGCTTTTAAATAAATGAAAATAAATGTTGAATAAAATATAAATAGTATTTAATTAGTATAGTTATACATTTTCAAGAGTACCAAGTAAATTAATTATTAGTACAATTTTTTAAATAATTTTTTAATGTTTTTAAATACTTGTATTCAATTATTTCGGTCAATGTCGAATTTTACTGTAAAGAGGAATTTCTTCATTAAATCTTCTTTCATACATTTATTATATTAATAATTATTATTTATTATGCATATTGAACTTTTACTTTAGTTCTTGTATAAATATATTATAAAATTTATGAATATAATATTGTGTAATCTTTTTTTAAATGAATTCTTCTTGCTATTTTGGCTGCAAAATGTGAAATTATCACGGATAAGTAATAATATAAATTATTACATATCTGTTGATATTTATATTTCATATAATTCCTCAGACGTATTATTATTTTTCTTTAGATATGTACGATTTCATTTTCTTTCGGACTCAATGTAGGCAAATAATAGACGATAATGTATAATAAGAAATCATAATGTTATTATTGATTAATTATTGTTCACTTAAAGGTTGAAAAATAAATAGCTCGTAAATGCCATTAATAAATTGAAAAATAGATGAATTTTTGACTAATCTAACCCCAGCAAAACACTCCCCCCTGACTACTGCTCTGGAAATGGATTATTTATTAATCTACAGATTATTATATTGTATTTATTTGATATGATATAGGTATATTATGTAAAAATTAATAAAATATCAAATTACTAATATTTTTCAAATAAGTATTAAGAAAATAGTTATATATTTTAATATTATAATATTTATATAATTATTAAATGGATGAGAAATAATTTAGAATTTTTTAAGATGCAATTTGCATGTATAGTATGCGAGATAATATTTAATTAATTATTATATAACATATATAATTCAATCAAGTATACCAACATATAAATATTTTATATTATATTTTAATAATCATTTTATATTATGAGCAAAGCAAATTGGTTTATAATGATTGTCTTTTTTTTATATCTGTAGCCACTTTTTCGAAATAATGTTCCGATTACTACAATTAGGGGATTTCATTCTGCCTATAAAAAATTGCATCAGTTGGCACTTTATTTAGCTCATTTTTCGAATTTCTTAAAAGTTTTTCTTTATGATTCAAGAAAAACTCACCGAAAAATGGTTAAAAATTGCAAAATTTACAGAAACTGTAATTTTGACGAACCATTTTAAAAATGTTATGACAACTAATGTAATTTGATCGTAGGGATTTGAAAATTTTACACATTAGAAATTTTCTTAGAAGTGTTACTTTGATTTAATGTCTAAATATAGAATTTTAAATTTGTTCCAAATTTATAATTTTTTTTCAATAATGTTTAATTTAATTTGTAATTTTGGATTTTATGGTTTGAAATTTTAATAAAAGCATGATCATATTTTTATTTAACCTAGTTAAAAATAAATCATAAGCCCACTGTCCTAATTTTTTTTTAATAAGCTTTTAAAATTGAAATTTGGAGTGAAATCGATAAAATATATTTTTATGTCTAAAACCCTTCTTTTGGGTAGTAGATGTACCACAATTAAGGTATTTCAATAGATAATTTGATATTGTCTATGTGTACTCTATTCAGGTCATTTACAAATTTCTTAAACATTGTATTTTTGGTAAAGGAAAATTGCCGAAAAAAAGTTAAACGGTAAAATTAGTGAAATCTATACATTTTTGAGTTATGACGAATTTTAATTTCATTATTTTATGATAGATAACTAATTATTTTGTTATACATTATTTGATAAATAAGGAACATTTATAAAAAGAAATGATAACCGTATATTGTTTATTTGACTGAGTTTCATTCAGAATCGTTTTTTCGAATGTAATATTTTTGCATTCAAAATTCAAAATTATAAAAATTTTAATTGTAATACAACACAGTAACATTTCACCACTAACCTCTCCCAGCACCAAAGAGACAAAGAAGGAACGACTCGAATCGTCTGTACGAGTTTTTTAATATGCATATGTTATCACTACTCATTATAAAAAAATATATTTAAATAAAATAAATGATTTTAAAATAATGCATTTTGTTTAGTATATTCTTTTGTAACTCTTGTTTTGTCATCATATACAAAATAGATAAAAATAGAAGAAAGTTGTTTTTATTTATATTACCAATGATTAAAACTTGTTTCTGAGTTTATTCCCCAGTAAAGATTATTATTACACATATTTTACATCCTGCTACAGAAGTACAGACTATAGTTCATAATATTAATAGTTTACAAATATAGAATATATTTTTAGAAGTATTATGTGTACTTAAATACTATTTATTCACACCTATATTAATTATTTTTTAATTTAAAATATATATACATACAATATAGGTATTTATTATTTAAACATTATAGGTACGAATATAATATTATTATAAAGTTGAATAATATAAATAATTATATTACTATTTAATTAAAAATTTAATTATCTTAATTATAATTAGCATATTAATTTATCGTTTTTTTATTTCAGAACGGAACTCCTTTGTGGGAAGATTTCATGGCAAAAGCGACAAAACTTCATACATGTCTTCGGTAAGTATTATTATTTAAGACAATTATTTGTTAAATTCTGAACGAAGCAAGGAACGTATTGGTTTTACAATGATTAGTGCTTTTTATGTAGGTATGTAAACACTTTTTCGGACTGAAATAATTACTAAAAATGTAGTATTCTTTTGGTAGAAAATTTTAAATATTTTGCAGTTAGTATTTTATTCAGGTCATCTTTCGAATTTCCTAATAGTTTTCTAATACGATGGAAAAAACTACTAAATATGACGGAAAAATTGAAAAAACAGAAACTTTGTAACGCTATGTGATAAGTATAGCTTCGTTCAGAATCGTTTTTGTAATATAATGGCTTTAAATCTTAATAATAACACAATATCCTTCCATCATTAATCTCTGAGGACCGAAGGGACGAAGGAGAAATGTCAAGAATCAGTGACTGCCCTTTTTGATCCTTGGCTCTGTCTATCTATAATCTTACAAAAAACATCCATTATTCAATGTTTTTCTTATAAATGTAAGAATTGTTTAAAATCAGAAATAGAGTTTTTTCACATTTAAAATAGCTATGATATAATTGTCATATTATGACGAAGTTGACGGAAAAATATTCTGTACTTTTATGTATGCTTGCTATTCTCCATAAATATACGAATCGCAAATTTCTTAATTATTCAAAATTTAAAATAATAAAATATAATAAATAGTTTATATTAATTCATATGTTACTTTAAAGTGATTATATTTTATTACTTTTATAAAATGTATTGAGTAAAAAAATTATGACTAGATACGTTTTATGTTATTATTGATATTATATTTTTGCAGAGCAACTATTCATGCAATTGGAGCATATTTAGATGCTTTTCAAAAAATTGCTGATGCTGCCACAAATGCCAGAGGTACTTTTTTAATTTTATTAATATTATATACGATTAAATATTATATTATTAAAACTTATACGATATACAAATTTTATAATTTCTATGATTATACAATTTACATAGGTAATATTTATCGTGTAGGGATTGATTATAAATAATTACGTATTTGTTTTAATAATTGTTATTATTATTATATACTTTTTCAGGCTGTTTAAATAATATTTATAATTGAATACAATCACAAATTATACTAAATTATATCTAATTTTAATTAATTTGAAATATCGCTCATATAATATGCGATAAATTTATATTTTATCATTACGACAATATTACATCCTTTTATAACACGATAATTATTGATATTATTTTATGTATTAACATTGATTATAGAATAAACTGTACATATACAATAATTAATTGTATTATTCTATACAAATATACCTACACTATACAATAAACATTATAATGTCATTATAATTATAACAAAGTATAAATTTATAAAAAAAAATTATAAATTTTCCTATTTTATAATATAATAATAAGAATTACAAGAAAATTAATAATGCACAACGTACACAAACTACACGAGTATTGAACATATCTTTTTTATGAAACTATCAAGCTATTTGTAATTTATATACGTATTTTTTTATTTAAAAAGCTGTAAAAAACAGACGTTATTTTTCAGACAGAGAAATCGATAAATTCTGTTTCACATTGCTACCAAAGTTTAATAATAGGGGTGAATAGCTGTTTTATATGCCAACCTTGAAATAACAACCTAATACATAATATGTATATATAGGTTAAATTCATATTATGTATGTATTCAAATTAAGAATCACGGGTAATAAGTATACTTTGTTCGTTTTACGACTCTTATATATTTTAATATAAGCTATTGAAACTCAATATGATATTGATATATCATATTGTTTTAGATAACTCGTTTGTTTGCAGTCTAATAGTATAGTATCATGAACGCTCCTAGTGCTTACCACGATTTCAAATACAAATAATTGTATTTTTGTAGAGTTTCTTAGTTATCAACACGAATTAAGATAATATCTAAATTCGCGGTTATCAATTTTTATTGAGAAATTATTATCAATCTATAAATTGTATCACGTATCATAATATTTATAATATGAATTTTGCATTCTATTCTATTTTTACTATACGAAATATATACGCTATACTAATGAAGTCAGAAATATGATTTTTCCAATAATTAAATAAAATTTCTAAAAATCGAAATCATGATTAAATTAAGAGATCGACACGTCAAAATTCTCATAAAAATATACTCTTTAAAATGGCTATCTTCAAATTTTACATAACTTAAAAAAAAATTATTTTTTCATTTGCTTATAAGTTGTTTTTTTTTTTAAACAAGTAATAAAATTCATATTATAGTCCGTTGCTAAATAATAATTTGGAAAAACTGCATTCAAATTTTTTATTTTTCGCGGAGATATTGCAATTAGTAAATAGATCTGGGACACTCTGTTATCCTGTATAGAGTTGTTTTAATGTTACGTTTTTATTTTTTTTATTATTAATCACGTGTAATAATAGATATTTAATTATATTATAATGTTCCTTCAGTAATTAAAATATTAATATTTTGAAAGATATTATTATAGGTTTTAAATTTTTAACATTTGTTAATCTATTAATTGTTTTTATAAGTATTCCTTTCAAGTAATATTTAATTTTAGGTTTATAAATGTAATGCAGAACAATAATTGTGGCGTTTATCTTGAACTTCTATAAAAACATCTATTAGCAAATTTATAGAGAAAAATATTTTGGAGGAAATGTCATATCTGTTTTGTTAAATATCACCTGGCAAAAAAGTTATGGTGTATTAATTTTTTTTTTTTTTTTTTTAATACGTTATATCTTTTTTGGAGATAGTATTTTACAAAACGGATATAATATACCCTCCAACATATTCTTCTCTATAAATTTGCTAATAAATGTTTTTACTCTACGTTCAACCTAAACGCTACAATTAATATTCTGCGTTGCTGTGACTTTGCTATATTCCCCGTTATAGACAGTGATCAGCATCATTGAAAAATGTGCGGGTATAACGTCCTCTTAAAAAGGCAAAAACATTTCCAATCATGACCACCATATCGTAAAGCGCTGCTGGTTGTACCGCGTACGCTGCTACTTAAGTATATTGGCGTTGCTAGAATGTTAGGAAAAGTTGACGTTTGCTTTTGCTGTCAAAATTGCTGCGCTTGTTTGAAAAGTGGCAACATTCAGAAACATTATTTGTCTATTTAACCGGAATTATATGCAATGCGTGTGTCCCATGTATTCATTTCAGTGCATTTATAATGTTTGTCATTGATATAAATGTTAAAGTACCTATGTCTTTATAAACTTTGAAATTATCAGTTTCTAGGGGCCAGGAGTATAAGAACAATTACACAATTATTATCATAAAATATAATGATTATATTAATAATAATAGTTATAATAAAGTAATAATAAAAAAAATTATAAGAATAATATTATTATGAGACCTATATTAACTATATACTGTGCTACTAAAAAAGTCTAGTCGTACTTAATAATTTGTTTATTGAACTTTAATTTTTTTATTTAAACTTTAAACTTTTCATTATAATATAGATTAGATTAATATATTTTTCCTTTTTAATATTCTGACTTGACTACTTGTCAATGTCAACTAATTTCATACAAATATAATAAAACTTGTAAAATTAAAAAAAAAGAAATGAATAAATTTGTAGTAAGTTATACAAGTAAATTTTTTTTGGAGCCTGAATTAATATTATCCAATTTTGTGTACATGTATATAAGCTAATTTCTTTTTATACATATATATTATACGCTATTTTTGATTAGATGTAAAATAATAAATGAAATCTGATTTTGGTTAATAATGGTATACATTTTAATTTTAATACAATTTTTGTCAATGTTCCTGGTAAAGGTAGCACTTTTCTATTCGTCAATATAACTTTTATATTTTTTTCTATATAAACTGTTAATAGGATATATTATTTATTTGATAACCTAAAAACTTTGAAATTGCTAAATGACGTGATGGTCACTAATGGAATCATATTAATTTATTTTTATTTTTTATTGCAGTTCTTTGAATTCTTTGCGGAACTACGGATGTCAATTAAATTTAAATATATTATTCTTTATAAAATACTTTATTTCTTAATAACATTAAATTTAAAACTAAAAATACAATATATATATATATATATATATATATATATATTTTTTTTTTTTAAATTTACAGGAAATTAGTGTATATTATTATGATTATAAATTATAATTATTTTAAAAAAAAAAATAGTTTTAGTTTAATATAACCATTAGAGCAAATCATCAACAATAATACAAAAATAATTTTCTGTCCAGTAATAATAGCATTGTTTATTTTCCGGTAAGGATTTCCATTTGAATAATCCTTGAATCATTAGGTACTTACAACCGCAGTACTTCATCGACACTGCGTGATAAACACTACTGATTTTTATCCTAATATTTTCATGTATCAAACTTTTTGGGTTACTCAGCCGTTTCAGCCTCAGATAGTTACCCTCGATTAGAGGGCTGACAGTATATTTTCTAAGGGATTCTAACCCTCCTAATAAATTTTACGACCTGGAACACCCTATTGTATGTTCACACAGCCCTCAAATAATTATTCAAGTACACGATGCTCATTTTGGGAAAAATTATAAATAATAATTTATTTGAGTTACTATACTCGCTATAGAATTTTTAAAGGTTCAGCATTAATAATATTTTTTATTATTATTATTTCATTAAAGTCTTATGAATGTGTAATTTGTATTATACTGTAACTTCTTTGTCAACAAAATGGCATAATGAGCATATGATATTCCTTCCAAATTGTATACTTCTTTTTAAATTTTCAAATATATGTTTAGGTATGCTAAAGAAAACCTAAACGTCCTAAACATCACAATTTTAATTCTGCGTTGTTGTGATTTTGCTGTATTCCCCGTTAGACAAAAAGATACAGCATTATTGTAAAACATGCTGATATAACGTCCTTTTATAAATGAAAATGTTAGACACCTATAAATATAAGAGGTTGCCGCATCAATCGTAATTGATTTCATTAAAACATCACTGTTCAATAAAGTTTTAATTTATTATTTTTTTTAATATATTAGTTTATTACATTATACGAAAATAATATTTATATCATCAGATAATACGTACAACGTCGAAATTTATAGTGTAATTATTAATTCAAATAATACTTTGTTATTATTTGATATATATTTATATAAAACACATAAAAATCGAATTTTAGTGTTATATATTATAAAAACATTACATTGTAAAAATGTAAAATGATTAAAATCTCAGTCTTTTACATAGTATATATTATTTAAAACATATTATAGAATAAATTAAAGTATACAATAATCATATATAACTTATTTTATCATAAACTTTTCAATTGTATAATAATGTACCTATGGAAATATAATATGTTTACTTTTTATAGGGGCAACTAAAGAGATCGGAACTGCATTAACTAGAATGTGTCTTCGTCACAGAGCTGTTGAAGCTAGAATGAAAACCTTTTCAAGGTAAAATACACACACTTATATATACCTTAACCTTAACTCTTTTTATCTTAATGTATTATATTATAATGTTCAGTATAATAAATATAATTTACACTTATCTTATTTATACCAACTTACTAATTTTTAAATATTATTCGATGTATAATATTATGTAGGTATATAATATACTCGTATATTATATTATATTAGCATTATAGACTACAGTAGCATCCACATTTAGTAAAATTGTACTATTTATGAAGTGAATATTCATATTGTGAAAATGCGGTTTTTTTACACTACCTACAAAATATTTTGATTTGTTCACGAAGTGAATATGATATCCATATAGTGAAATTATTACTTACATTAAAATATATATTAAAAATATATTTTATGTGCCTTTCATTCCCTAAAATGTATATTATGTTCCCAAATATTTTACATCATGTTAAAGGTTTTTAACAGTGTTCAAAAAGTTAGAAAAGCTACAGAGGCATGCTATAAAGGATTATTAAATCAATTTTATTCTTTAAATATTTCAGATAAGTACCTAATATTTATTCTAATATTTTTGGATAACATTTTGTCAACTAGGTAGGTATATAAATACACGTTGAATCTTTTACTTTCTATATAATTAACATTTTTAAATTTAATTGGATCTACAATAACAGAGCATAAATGTTATACGTTACCACGAATATGGTATGCTTTCGGTAGCAAATTGCATCTATTTTATTTGGCTCATTTTTCAAATTTCTCAAAAGTTTTTCATTGGGAGAAGAACTATCAAAAATAACAAAAATATTGGTAATACGGGTTTTCTTGATAACTAATAAAAATTTTGAACCTAGGGATTTGTAAATGTTTTTGAGTATTTTTATGGATAGTTTACATTCGTAATAAAACTATTGAAAGGATTGGTTAATTTTCCGACTAAATATAGAATTTTAAAATTTATCCAAAATTGTTTAATATTACCTGCAATTTTGGGTTTAACAGTTTGAAAATGTTATGGTAGCTTTCTCATATATTACTTAATCTATTTACAAAACATTTTGAAAATCATAAGTCACAATTTTTTTTTATACGTTTCTAACGTTTAGAATAGAATAGTATATTTAAGTAGAATTGAATATTATGTTATTTTTTTGTGTTTTTTTAAGTCTGAAGGCACTTTTTCTGTTAGAAATAATGGTAAAGATTTTTGGTTGTTTGGTTGCAAATCTATTTAGTACTTTATTGACTTAAATAAATTAATAATTAGTCGAATTCCTCAAAAATATTGCTTTATGAGAAGGTAAACATAACAGTAAAATTCACGAAAATCATAACTTTTATGAAATTGATTTTACATTTTGATGATATCTAATGCAATTTTGAATCTAAAGACTGGTAAATTTTTTTGGGTATTCTCACAGGTAATATAACACGTGGTAAAATTTTGGAACGTAATATGAGTATATTATATTGTATTATATTGAGTTTGGATTGTAGAGAATAATTTTTTTTTTTAACTACATAGGCAGTTTTAACGCGTGGTAAAATTTTGGAACGGATTGATAAATTTTCTGTAGAGCATTGAAATTTTTTCAAAAATGTATTACCTGTAAATTTGAATTAAACGGTTTGAAAATTGGAACTTATTCATGTGCTACTTAAGAGGACGTTATTTAAATATTTTGGAGAGAATGTCATATCTGTTTTGTTAAATATCACCTGGCAAAGAAGTTATAGTGTATTACATTTTATTTTTTAAATATGTTATAACTTTTTTGGAGATGGTACTTTACAAAACTGCTATGACATTCCTTCTAAAATATCTTTCTCTATAAATTTACTAATAAATGTTTTTACTGTAAGTTCAACCCAAACGCCACAATTAATGTTTTGTGTTGTTGTGATTTTGCTATATTCCACGTTAGATAGACAGAGTAAGCATCATTGAAAAATATGCGTGTATAACGTCCTCAAGTCTATTTTTTGTTTATAGATTTTCTAACTTTTAACATTTTACTTTGATTTTTGTATTTTTAAAAGTCTGAAGACATTTTTTCAAGAAGAAATAACTGTCCAATTACAACAACTAGGGTATGCTTTCAGTAGCAAATTGCATGTAGTTGTTATTTTATTTAGATCATTTTTTATATTTCTCAAGTTTTTCCACGAGAAAAAAAAAAGTACCAAAAAATAATGGAAAAACTGCAAAGTTCACGGAAATTGTAATTTTGACGAAATTGATCTCAGAATTTTCATGATAACTAATGAAATTTTGAACTTAGAGACTTGAAATTTTTTTGAATCCTCTCATAGGTTGGATGTTTATCTCATATTCGTATGGAATAAAATTTTGGAACAGTTATGTTTATTTTATGACTAAATATAGACCTTTAAAATTTATCCAAACATTTTAAACATTACCTCAATATATGTTTTGGGTTTAACGATTTTAAATTTTTATAGAAACATAATCATATACTAAAAAAGATTAATTAATCTATTTACAAAGTATTTTAAAAATCATAAGTCACAATTTTTTTTTATAATCTTCTAAAGTTATAATTTTTAGTAGAATTGAATATTATGATATTTCATGTATATTTAATAGTCTAAAAACATTTTTTCTGGATATTAATAATGGTCCGATTACCACGAATAGGGTTTACTTTCGGTAGCGAATTGCATATAGATGATATAGGTAATTTAATTAGCCCATTTTTCAATTTTCTCATTGGGATAAGACGTTAACTACCAAAAAAGGACGGAAAAACGGCAAAATTTACGGAAATCGTAATTTTGACGAAATTGATTTTAGATAATTCATGATAATTAATGCAATTTTTAATTTGGGGACTTGAAATTTTTTTTGAGTAATCTCATAGGTAATTTACATATGTGGTTAAATATTGGAACGGAAAATCAGTATAATATATTGTATATCTGATTGAGATTCATACAAACAAGAGAAATAGTTATAGGTATACAATTATATTCCTAATTTAATAAACGTAATTTGAATTATTCAATTGTAAATATGTAGTTATATTTATTTTTAATACTTATATTATTAATATTAAAATATTTATATTATTATTATTAATAAAATTAATAAATTGAAATAAAATATTTTCGAACATTACCTACCTTCAAAATTGTGAATACTAATATTATTATACTTTCAATTATATATACATTTTAAGGATATGCCACTGATTAGTGGTGTTAAGTATTCATTTAAATATATAGGTAATGATTTTCTTATTTATATATTTATTTTTTAAACATTAGAATATAAGATTTAATAATTTTACTATATTCATAAACAATACGTATTCGTCCACTTCATGAAAGTATTTAATAAATCGTTTATACAAGTCAGGGGCGTATTTATTTAATTTTTTTTTTTTTTTTTGGGGTGGGGGCTGAGGCATTAAGTAAAAGAGCTGAATATAGAGTAATTTCTAATTTTGATCTAAGACTTAATCTTGAAATTTTGGCAAAACTTACCCAATTTTCAGTCTATTAAAACAAGGCTTTTAAATTAAGTATACAATTTTAATTTTAATATTATAAGTCTTGCATAATTATTGTTAGTTACAAAATTTCAAATTAGGAAATCTCAAGTCAGCCAAAATACAAAGGTAATAAAATAGAAAATAAAATTTATATCTCATAATAATAATTATAATAACAGCAAAACAATTATATTAAATTTAGATTTCTCTCATTACTACTGTTAGAATAAAACATTTCTGGAGGGGCTATCGCCCCCTCTGACTTCCCCATAAATACGTCCTTGATACGAGTATTATATTAGTCTGTAAATATCGTCATTTTTACAATATGGATTTATTTCATATTCAAATTCACTTCATAAAAAGATCGATTTCACAAATTATAATTCGACATATTATAAATTATAAATAAATGCATAAAGTTACTATTTTTTTTTTAACTATATATTTTAAATCAAATATATTACCGCTTCTGAATTATTTATTTCTTTATTAGGTACCTAGTTTATTATTTTATTAGTTAAACTTATAATATAATCTAATTATAATCTAATTTAGTGTTATTTATTTTTCTAAACCGTTTTTAATAATCCAAATTTTATAACCATTTTAACACATAGATACATATTTTATGAATTATTTATTATACTGAATAAACAATAGCTAGATAGTATTTCAAAAAAAAAAAAAAAAAAAATGTTAATTTATATTATATAAATTTATGAAATGGAATGTGAATACTCTGTATATCTCATAATATATAACAGGAGTTGAACGTAACCGAAACTAACTTGTTTTTTGTTAAATTCATAGTGCAATAATGGACTGTTTAGTTGTTCCGCTCCAAGAAAAACTAGAAGATTGGAAAAAGACTATTGTTAATTTGGACAAAGAGCATGCTAAAGGTAAATAAACCCACAGTAATTTCCTCATTTTTAGAATATTTTTTTTAGAAAACGTTAAGACTTGATAAAATTAAAATTGTTCTATAATGTACAATTAAAGTGATAAAAATATTGAGCAAAATAAACATTAAGATGCTTATTTTTTTGTTTCATTAATTTTTTTATTGATAACGAGTTATTTCCTCTTCAAATCTTTGTATACCTATACCAAAATATATGTATTTATGTAAGTTTATATGAATTAAATCTTTTGCTAACAAAACTCAAATTCCCATCTTATTTGATATGCATATTACATAATTTATGAATTAATAAATAACTGTTTAATAATAATAAAATAATTTTGATACATATATTGTTTATAATTTCTTAATTATATCTAATATTAGTTAGATTTATCAATATATTATCAAAAATATTACAATTATAATTTATAAATTATTAGTGAAATAATTAGATGGGGTCTGCTACTCTAGTCTCACACTTACATAGATAATACATGCATAATTCATGAATCTATTCACCATTCTCCTCCCCTTATCTATTCACACCAGCTATTTTCTATCTTATTATAGTATTAGTGAAATTAATGTTATATTATTATTATTTGTTCAGTCATATGTATACCTATATGTATTTTTAGCTATGATTATATGTTTTTGAGACTCATAATATAAGTAGCCTAAGATTCATGTTATTTATTCGATAGCACTGTTATCATTCAATCACAATTGTTAGATCATTGTTAAGTTTACTAACATTTTTGTTATAGCGTCATTTATGATTTTGTGACATACACAAATTTTTTTTTTTTTGTATATAAAGGAAGACTTATTAAAAAAAAATTACTCCTTGAATATTGTTCGTAGGGATTTGAAATTTATTTTGCATATTTACATATGTAATTTACATTTGTGGTAAATTTTGGAATGGATTATACATAATTAATTTTAGCGCGATATCGAAATGAAAAACTTGTAGTTTAACTTTAACACCTAACCTTCATGGGGAACCATGATTATAGACTTATAAATATTTTATATAATTTATATTTATTATAAGTATTTATTACCAGCAAATATCAGATCGGCCAACTATGTGGTGTCTTTTCACTCTTACAGTACAAAAATTGTACCCAAAAAAAAGGGGGCTTCATACAGATAGGGCCTCACTAGTTATTGCCAGTCTACAGTATAGTCAAGTCCGACACTGCTTGAGATTCGCTCAGAATCGTATTTTCTAATGCAATATCATTGCATTCAAATCTTAATAATTATAATAAACCACTAATTTATCCGAGGACCGAAGAGACGAAGGAGAAACGTCCACAATCAGTCTTTCCTACTTTTTTTATTTTTTTATTACTAATTGAGTTTTGATCGTAGGGACTTGAAATTTTTTTTGATTACTAACATAGGTCATATTTACCTATATTAATACCTATATATATATTTACTGTTAATAAAATTTTGGAATGGATTGTTTGAATTTTTGGCTAAATATAAAACTTTAAACTTTTTTCCAAAAATATTTCCTGCAATTTTTAGTTTATCGGTTTAAATATTTTATCAAAGTACAATCATATGCTACTTAATTTTTTTACAAAATATTTTGAAAATTGTGACTGACAATTTTTACCATGAAATGATATCTCCCTGAATATTGATCGTAGGGATTTGAAATTTATTTTACATATTTCCATATGTAATTTACACTCGTGGTAAAATTTGGAATGGATTATCAGTACAATATATTGTAATATATTGAGATTCGTTCAGAATCGTATTTTCTAATGCAATATCATTGCATTCAAATCTTAATAATTATATAAACCACTAATTTCTCCGAGAACCGAAGGGACGAAGGAAGAATGTTCACAATCGATCTTTCCACTTTTTTTGTGATGACATTTTATATCTAATTATTGTGATTTTAAGTGAAATGATTTTATTCTTGCAACTAGTTTACATACAGTAATCTATAGGTTGAGAAACACTGAATAAGATCATTATAATATATTATAAAATCAATGATCATAATATGCTAATAAATTATACTTATTTAATTTATTTAAAATATAATATATTGATGTGCAAATATCGTTTTTTTATACATTTTTATGTCTATACATATTAACTAAACTATACATTTTACCGCATTGTTTTTATACTATAAAATTAATGATATTTATCAAAATGTATGCCATAATTTTTTTTATAATGTGATGACAAGTTACTTGTTTCATATTATTTACATATTTGAGCATAATTATTTTAGATTAAAAAAAAAAAAAACTGTGAAATACTTGTTTTTTTGTAATCTATTTCTATACATATCGTATTAAAAGTAAAAATGAGACTGAATGATAACATTTTAAAGATAAATAATAGATTATTTTAATTTACTTATATAATAATATGTAGTTATTTGAGCTATTAAAAAAATTAAATAAAGGTTTGAAAAACAATTTCTGTACCTTCTATAATAGTTCTAATATTAAACTCTATAATTTTTAATCAAAATAAAATATTTATATTTATGACTTTTTATAAAAATATTGAACAACTACATATTTGATAATATAACAATTACAGTTAATATAAAAGTTTTATACAATCTGTAATTATACTATGATATAAATGTAATAAAAATAAACACTTTAACCATTTTGTATGTTATTAAATAAATTTTAAGATATGCAATAAAATTAATTTACTATGACTATGAGATAGTGACATCTTCCTATCATTTATATACTTTAATGTTTCGTACAACATTTTAAATCACTTTTACATTTTTATATTTTAGATTCCGAGTGAAGCAAGAAATGCTTGGTTTTATAAAGATTTTTGTTTTTTTTTATTTCTGAAAACATTTTTTCGGGTAAAATAATGATCTGATTATCACAAGTATTCAGTGGTGGATTTACTGTTGAGGGGGGGTGCATGGAGTCTAGACCCCCTCAGACACCGATATAATATGACATACCTATACTGAAATATTATATGTTAAAACACATTGTTTAATCTTATCATATCTATTCTTGTGTGCACAAATAGAAAAGTACCTAATTAGTATGTGCCCCTATATAAACCCATAAGCGGTATGCGTATATATAACATTAAATTGTTGATAATAATAATACGGTTATATTATAATATTGATAATTATTATAGATATACAATTTTATATTGCTTTAGATTCTAAGCAAAGCAAGGAATGTATTGGTTTTACACTGATGTTTTTTTTTTGTGTCTGAAAACATTTTTTCGGGTAGAAATAATTGTCCAATTACAAAAATTAGGGTATGCTTTCGATAGAAAATTGAATGTAGATGTAGTTGGTACTTAATTTAACTCATTTTTTAAATTTCTCAAACGTGTAAAACGGCAAATTTCACGCAAATTGCAATTTTGATGAAAATGATTTTAGATTTTTCATGATAACTAATGCAATTTTGAACGTAGGTACGTAAATTTTTTTTGAGTATCCTCATAGGTAGTTTACACTCGTGAACTTCTGAAACGGCTAATCAGTATAATTTATTGTATAATTATATTGAGTTTTGCTCAAAATTATATTTTCTAATTTAATACATTACATTAAAATCTTAATTATAATAAACCACTAATTTCTCCGAGAACCGAAGGGACGTTTAGAATCGATCTTTTGGAAAAACTTTTGAGAAATTCAAAGCTCAATAAAGTACCAACTAGATGCAATTTGTTACCGAAAGCATACTCTACTTGTGGTAATAGGACCGTTATTTCTACCCGAAAAAGTTTCCTCAGACATAAAAAAAATTATTTTTAAAACCAATCCTTCCTTCGCTCAATATCTAAAATATTTAAAGAATAATTTATGTAATTGACATTTAGATTTAATATAACAATGAATCTCACAATGACACAACTATATTACATTATATAATGCTAAATGTTTACAAATAAAACATGACTTAATAGAATAAAAATAATATTTGTTTGTTTTGATTTTAATGATCTATAGTTTATTTTTGCTTATTTATTATTTACATTAATCTATAATCATTTTAAAAAGTCTTAAAATATTATTTCTTCAGAATTTATTATTTTTAGGTTAATGAGTTCCTGGAGTAGAAAATAAAATAGGTCAAACAGCGGCAAATAATATATTAGGGTTTTTCACATATAAAACCATGTAACACCATGTCAAAGAGTTTTAAGTGTTTTTTTCTAACCACTTAAAAGAAATGAGCGTATAATATTCATACAGAAAACGTATTCTAGTTACCGTAGAACCTGGATGAGATTTACGTATACGCCCGTGAGGCTGGGTGTATGGCGGCAAATAATGGATAAAATTGTAAAAATTGTATTACATAACAATATTAATTTTTTTTCTAAAACTTCCAATTTTCATATACAAGTGTGCATAATTAATAATAAGTATTATTTTTTATATAACAAATAATAATTGATTTTTCTCATGATTATTAAAACGATAATAACATGAATAAAAAATAAATAAAGAATGGACACATTAGTTCGCTCTAAGGGGTCGGCAACTGGCGGAATCCGCCAACCGGATCCGGACCGCGGAAGACAAATTTCTGGCCCCGTCAACACATTGTACTTGACTATTTTATTTACTGTAATAGTATATAGACTATAGTCATATAGTATATTATATTATTATATTATTTTATTTTACTTTATTAATTTTATCAAAATCTTTAAGACTCCAATAGAAATTACTTGCCGATCCCTCATCTATACTGTATTAAATCAATGCAATTAAAAATTTAATACACTTTGTAGTGTTTATACTGTATACAGATATATTATGTTTTGCCAAATACTCGTATATTCGAATATGTTAAATATGGGCATGTGATATTAAAATGTTAATCAAATTTTTTTTTTCAATAACGAAGTCAGATTTCACATAATGCGAGCAATAATGATAAATTAGGTAAACTAGTTATATTAAATATAAGTTAATGTGAGTATAATATGAACTAAACCTATGATGATATTATTGATGATTTTGTATTGAAAAAAGTTCGCCAAAAGATTTTATAAATATTATCTGTTTTATTTATATGTATACTCTAACAGTGGCGTGGTGAAAAGGTTTTTAAAGAGTAGTTGCTCCTTCAAAATTTTAAGTGGGTAACTAGATGGTATGAATTAAATGTAGGTTAGATCAAATAAATAGTACGAATATAATGCAAATAAAAACGTTTTATTAATAAAGTTTTAAGTCTAATAATTTGTTTATAAACATATACCATATATTTTATGTACCTATATTATAAACTTTTGTTGAGAATTATTTATTTATTGATGATTAAAAGTTAGTGTGGGTAGGTAAAAATAAATATCTGTTCCATATATTAAATAGTTGTTCGCCATGCCACTGTATATATTAAATATTAATACTTATTGTATTGAAAGTTTTAATAATTAATTGTTTAACTGAGTAAATTTGTTTTTAACTTGTATCTAACTTTTTTTTTAACAAATACTTATTTATCGAATGAAAATGTCTGACTTTTAACTATTAAATTAATTTGACTATGAATGATGACTGAAGTGGAAAAGGCGTTAAAACTTTTGATATTTTGATTACTTACTTTATATCTGTAAATAGAATTTTATAATATATACACGGTTCACATTATTTTAACTAATTATATTAAATGTTTGTTGTACTTGTATAAATTATATTTATTTGTATTTTAATTATAATATAAAATAGTTATTATTTTATAATTTCTTCTATGAATATATATTTTGCATTTAAAAATAATGTAGAATATTCTATAGACACTATAATTAAATACGTTTATTGGTTGAATTTGCTTGTATACGAAGACATTGTTATAGCACTGATAAAATACCTAATTCTTTTTTTATGCAAATAATGCAGACTGGCAAATGGTTTTTTTTAGCGATAATGAACAAATTGCTGATCCCACATTCTCGTTAACATATTATTAACTCTTTTTGATGATTACAGAATTATGTATGTACATTATTTAAAAAAATTGTTTAATATTGTAAGAATTGTTCAATACAATAGTTGGCCATACATTCTATTTTCTATACATAGAAGATACGAGTATTATAGTGCATGCCAATGATAAATTTATGTCTTTTACTTGAATTTATAACTATGCCTTTTCTATAATAATATGTTAAATTTTATAAATATTAGAAAATACTAAATAAATACTAAAAACTAATTATTTGCATTTTAGCAATAAGTTAATATTAGTTTATGATATTAACGTTTGATCGTATAACTTATAAACTCATATTTAAAAAAAAATCATAAACTTCATAATCTCATATATCTCATAATGAGATAATCGTAGTTTTTATTTAATATTGTTATATAAAAATTTAATCTATGACACTATAATAATAGTTTTACATGTATTTTATACTATTAAGTTTGACAGTTTAATAGTTATAATGATATAATTCGACTATACCTACGGGTTACAGTATAACTTAAAAGTACGGACTATAGTAAGTTTATTGTTTAATTAAATACACATAATACGAACATTAAATGGCTTTAATTACTTACAAATTGTAATTAATGGTTGAGCTAAATTTTTTAAAATGAATCTATTTGTGTAAGAATGTCCAATATGCTATATTTGTTTTGTAGGGCTGTACTTATATGGTTATAGTATCTATATGTATAGTACAATTGTATTATATTATAATAGGTCCTATATAGTATAATATATTGTAATATTTAATAAGTAATAACATTGATTATAAAATAAATGTATAATCAATGTATAATAATTTAGTTAGACCAAATCAATTGTAAGTAAAATGTTAGTTCTCTCAAAAATAAATATTGATGAATAAGAAATGAGGTATCCAATACAATGTGATTACTGAACGTTCTTAATATTGTTTATCATGTTTTTAAGCTTATTTATGTATTTTGTTATTTTGAGTTTTATAGTTACGCGTAAAAAAATATCTTTTAAATATTCAACATTAATAACAATATTTCCATCAATCAATTAATATTTAATAATAAACTAATATGCATCTGATAAAGGAATAGTTTTTTAAGAATGATTTTTAGGTGAATGTGAATAGACATGGTTTTTTACTCTTAGTATAGTACTTTAGTTGTAAATAGCTAGTGCTAAAGACTCAATGTGTTTTTAAGCGTGCTATTACGATAAGTACATATATATTTTTATATAATATTTTAATCCATTAGTTATCAAATAAATATTTCTTCACTCAAAAGTTATTATTTCCTTTTAATAATACTACTTTTGTATAAGAACTATGATGAAATATGATCAATTTTTTTATGGTTTACTATACGGAAATTATTATTATTAATATATTTTAATGCGAATAAAAATATTATTATCAGTATTACACTATTACGTCATGTTATACGTGTAACAAATGGTATACAACTTGCATTGGTATTGCCATTTTTTCTTTAGATCAATTATTATCAATAGGTCCCATAGCTGATTGATGGGGAAGATTATACTATGTTACTATCTACTAAATAAATAACTTTCACCGGAAGTTTAATATCAAATGATATTCGTCGTGTTCTCTGATTATAGTCTATAGATGAAATTCAATGTGCGAATGTGGAAATTCATTTCCTGGTTATTAATATAACGTTAGATAGGTTATAGGACAAAATATAATAACAAAATATGCTCTACACAGATTGACGACTGTACTTACTCTATTAAATAGTTACTTTAGGTACAGCGTACAGGCACTACTTGTATAGTTGTATAGTAGTAAAAAGTAAAATATAATAGGACTTAATTACTAAATAACTGGTAGATAAAAATATATAGTATGTAAACGTGTACATTATATACAGATTAAAAAAATAAATGATAAAGAAATAGAAAAATGCTCACATGAAAAAATTTGGTGGTGACGACAATTTCAGTAATTTCGATGTTTAATAATAATAATGCATAACGTGTTACGGTCGCGCTGTACGGCTGTACCTATATACTAGATGTGTGCCTCGTCGACATCTGTGCGTCGGCGACGCTCAAGTGTAGGCGGTACCGGTCTTGTTACGGCAACATTGGTTTCCGGAGTATAATAAAATATATTTTATAATATTATAATGTTTTATTATTAATGTATTTTATTATAACACACGTGTTTGGTTAAAATTTTACGTCTAAATAATCGGAAATGTATCGGTTTGTTTATTTTTTACACAAACTATCATTGTCTATTTGGCTATTTACCTACAACCTACATAATATTCATAATTATATTTATATCAGTACTTCTATTACTTATGTTTAAGTTTGTGAATGAAATCATTTGTATTTTTAAAATTTTTTATCTTGTAATCATGTGCGTACACAAAAAAAAGTATTTTGAAGGACTTAATATTTCACTTTCATACTTGTCTATTAATTATACAAAATATTAAATAATCACAAAAAGCTAAAATTAACGATAATGACAAATAATAATACCAATATTAATATTACAAAAAAAATGTATTACATACAGTGGCGTATTTAGGGGGAGGAGTGTCCGGGGAGTTAAAACACGCCACTATTTTTTATTTTTTTATAAGAAATATGTGGCTCATCTCAAATCGTAAAATTGTAAAACGTTTATATAAACTGTATATAATAATCTATAAATAGATAGTAGTTCAACTAATTCATATATATAACGCTAATTATAAAGAAGTATTAATTGTCTTGAATATTATTTAATAATATTATTATTTTTATTTTTATAATATATTATTCGTCTTCATAATTATAATGTCATAAACCAAAATGAATATTATAAGAAAATTTTATATTCTTAGGTATACCTAATTAACATAATATGGAAAATATTATATAATTCAGAATAAAACTAAAAATATTAGTGCTGAAACTGATATTCACATAATATATTGAATCCATAATAGTAGTATGTATAATAATCATAGTTTAATTTTTAATTTCACAAAATTACATTTTGTAGACTTAAACTTTTGCATTTTATTAAATAAAAATAAATCAAAGGTCAAAATAAAGCATGAGACTTTTTTGTGATACAAAAAGTGAAATATTAATTATATAAACATATATAATTTTGTTTTCTATACATTAAACCTGCATTCAACCTAAAGAAATCAAATCTAGGTTCCACTGAAAAACAATCAATTCTAGTTGCGAGATTTAAAAGACTGTGGTTAAAAAAAAACCGTTGTGTAATGATTATGAAAATAATTCATGAAAAAAACAATTTATTTGTGGGTACAATTATTATTATGTAATTATTATTACTATACTGTGCTCTATTTTCTCATATTATTTTAGGTATATTATAAAAATTGTTCACAATCTCTATCAGTACATAATACTATGAATTCATGTGCTCCTAAAATAATTGATATATTAATTTTTATACTATTTTTCATTTAGAAAAACAACAAACAATTTTAAATTCATTTCCACATTAAGTATGTAAGATAAGAATTGTTTTAGAACAGTAGTTTTATTATTTTATTAATAGCTTAAAACCATATAACTGTAATTTATAATCCATTTAGTATTTCTTTATTATTAAATTATTTGATAAAATTAAGCATATTAAAAATACATTAGTAATAATACTACTAAAAGTTACTATTTTGTATTGTAAAATGAAATTGTCAAAATATCTAAATAATGTTTAACATTTATGTTATATATACTTATTGTTATTCGTTTTTAGTTTAGTCATATGAGATACAACATCCACTTATGTCAATTTATTAATATGTTTTTGTTTATACCTAATTAGTAAATTATTTAATAAAAATAATACATTTTCAATTATTTAAATTAAGTTAATCTTATAAAGTTATCAGTACTTATTAAGTCTAACAATGTTTTTAAACCATCGGAGAAATTAATTTTTCTTTTATTATAAGAATTTCAAGTAATTCTGTATAAGATACAATCGTAGGTATATATACCTAATATAAGTATTCAACCTACTTAAATAATAATTATAATACACATATTAGTCGTAATTTTATGTAAACAATGCCAATTGAAATGCATTTTAAATATTTAAATAGTTACCACTATCCATGAAAAATATTATATTATTTTGTATTATTTTTATATAAAAAAAAAATAATTTACAATTGAACTATTTACGTATCATAAACATTCAACACACGCCCTGTAACGATTTCAGTACAAAGGTAAACCTAGTACAAAGGGTCTTTACGTCTTTAGGGAATTTATCATGTGTCGAGGTGTTACTTCATATATATCTGGGACAACAGTTGATAAATCGTTTTATATTTTTAATTTTTATCGTTTAATTTTCATTATTTTGAATGTCGTGTAAAACAATAAAAGGATTCTTAGATGTATTTGAAAAAGTGAATTGATCGAAAGTTTCGTACTATCATTTCAATTTTTAAACACTTAATAGAATGAAAAATAATCAGTCGCCATAGGTTAATTTATTTTTGAATTCCTATTATAAATACGTCAAAAATTATATCGCTTAATAATTTAATATGCTTTAAAATCATTTAAAAGTTTAGCTTAAATAAAGTTTAGTAGGAAAATAATTACAATATTAAATTTAAATAAAAATTAGTATATGTATATTAAGACTATTATAGTATAATTAGACGAATAAAAATTAATAGGTCATTTTATTTTATTTAATATGTTTTTAAATAAGTTTATTTTAACTTTAAACTATAATATTGGATAAGAGATACATCTTATTTTTATCGATATCCCATATAAGGGTAAGTAGTAAAGATTGGTATTACTTAAATAATTAAATCCGTTAATCTTAATCAATTAATTATTAAAATAAATATAAAGAAAATCAAAAATGGTTTTTTATATACAAAATTCTCAAATAGAGAATAATGTATGACCATGAGAATATACATCGTTAATTACATTTCATAAACATTAGGCACACCCTACCGCGGTTTCGGTACAAAGATAACTAGGTCTTTGCAGAAAAACTACTAGGGGAGGGTGTTCAGCGTGTGGGTCACCTGTCTCATTTCATCTGTATCTAGGACAATAGTTGAAAAATTAACTGTTCCAATCACTTTTTTTTTCTGCAATGTCTGTGTACGTGCGTATATATTTTGTGAATCGTGCCCACCCACGTTATTCCAGAGTGCTTATGTATAAAAACAATTGATACACCGACTGGCGACTGACGATAGTGGCACATAATACATATTATTATATACCAGTGACTGTCAAAGTAAACACAATGGAAATATCACGGTTTGGCAAATTACATTTTTTGATTGTTATTATCACCATTGCCACAATGCCACCTATATAATATACAACTAGAATTCGCACCAATGACAGTTTTATTCATTCTTCCAGTGGTAATTTTAATAGAAAACATATCTTTAAGATCATAGTTGAAACACAAACTATATGAAAATATTCTGTGGTTGGAAATACGAGTATAATATATAAATATATATATATATATATCGGGTGTCTCACCAGGTTTGTCCTTATCAATAACTTTTGATCTATTACATATTTTTGTATTCTGATTTGTTAAAAAAAAAACAGGTAAGTAAACAGGTGACATTTAATATAATTTTTTTTGAATAATTAGATAAAATTTAATGTTTGTTTTTAAATGTTGAAATGGACAATCTATAGTCTATATTTTTTATACAATTTTTAAATTTAATTGAAAAAAAATACAGTCCAGACTTATGTTTAAATTAATTTTTGACTAATTTATCGTCAAACAATGTATTAGCAAACGGTTAGCGAGTGTTTGAACCAGTGGCGTGATGAGCTTGACTTTAATGAACAGATATTAATTTTTACCCATCCACTAACCATTCCAACTTTTACATAAATTATTCGCATCAAAAATGTATATAATATGGTAAGTAATATAAACAATAATTATTAGGCTTAAAACTTTGTTAATAAAACATTTTTGTTTGCATTGTATTAATAATATTTATTTGATCTGATCTAACTTTTATTTCATTCATACCACTTACTATGCAAGTAGGTAGTCAGTACTCACCTACAATTTTGAAGGAGTAGCTCTCTTTAAAAACTCTTTCACCACGCCACTGGTTTCAACCGTTTAGTGACGATACTATTTTAGATTAATTGTGATTTATTGTACTAAAAGATTAAACAAAGAAGTTAATAAATTGTTATTAAAGCTAAAGTGAAACGCCATAGTTTTTTGAATTGATTATAAAATAGGTACTTGTATGTATTTTATTTAAATTTTAAAAATAAATAACTAAGGAATTAATTTATGGAAGTTAATATAATTCAACTATTATAATTTTTAGAAAAATACTATAAATTTACTATCTCAAGATTTTTTTCATTAATACGAATACAAACATTTGATTTTTTTATTTTGATTTTAAGAACTTACTCAAAAAAAAAAATAATAAAAATGTTTATACAAAATAGATTGCAAAAATATGTAATTATTGAATGGTAAAATTCAAATGAAATGTAAAAGTTATTGACAGGGACAAATCTGGTAAGACATCAGGTATATAATATATATATTTATATTATAAAATATCTATATTTATACGTTTTAGTGTTCCAGAAACAAAGATAATATTATAATGAAGTTATGTCTTATGTGTTATCGTTATGTATCTTAGAGAAAAAAGTAAATGTAGGTACCTAGTACCTACGTCATTGAGTATTGCAATAAAATTCCAAATATGTTCATCGTAATCTCACGCTAACCGGTTTATATACATTTTCTGCTTATAAATATTATTAGTTTAATTTTATAATTTATAATATTGAATATTTAAGTTTCATTGCTATGTCTTATAACTGATTTTGGGTAGATTTTTTTTTTGTAGTTGTAAATTTTAATTTCTTAGATGTTCTTAAATTAATGTATTTATATCTGACTATAAAAACGCAATCGTTCATGATAGTATGGTACTATATATACTGTATAGTTGTATATATTTACTTTGAACTTAAATTTTTTTTTTCTGAAAAAAGCGGGAAGGTCAATTTTGAACGTATTCCTTCGTTACTTCGGTCCTCGAAGAAATTAGTGGTTTATTATAATTAAGATTTGAATGCAATTATACTGCATTAGAAAATACGATTCTGAGCAAAACTCAGTCAGATATACAATATATTATACTAAAAAACCGTTCCAAAATTTTAAGACGTATGTAAACTACCTATGATTGAGTATTATTTATATTACTATTATAATATTATCTATGGATTTATAAAAATGCATATATATTCCTATATTTATTTTTATTGTTCCACACAATGTTTATTTAGACACTTCTCAATTTTTATTTTTTATCTTATCAACTGTCCAAGTATTCAAGTAAATAGGTTTAGAACTTAATCAATGATCAATTTAATAAACTCTACACTTATATTGTGAGTTATGAACAATTTATAATAACTAATCCATTAAACTGTGCCTAATTAAAGCTAAGGATGAAATTTCATTGTACATATTTTTAGAGGTATAGTAAATTTTTTTAAGTAGGATATTGTCTGTTGTACTTACTACTTTTTAATATTTAGAGTAAATGATTTATCATTATATTACTTATATTATATTAATTAATTATGTTTTATATATTTTATAAGGTTTATTTCTTGATATTAAACAAAATTTGAATAAAATATGTCTTGTTGATAATATATTAGTTTTATTGTTAAAATTATTAACTGTTAAAGTTATCTATATTGGCACAAATATAATTTTTCAGAATATAAAAAAGCAAGAGCAGAATTAAAGAAACGGTCTACAGATACACTTCGCTTACAGAAGAAAGCACGAAAAGGTGCTAAGATGAATGAATTACACAAAGCATTGCAAGACGTTTCAGACAGAAAAGCTGTATTAGAAGAAACTGAAAAAAGGGCTGTGCGTGAAGCATTAATCGAAGAGCGTAGTCGTTATTGTATTTTTGTTACAATTTTAAAACCAGTGCTTGTAAGTTAAAAATTGTAAATTTAAATATTTACACAATTTATTAATTTTTAAAAATATTGAACTATATACTTATGTTAACTTTATTTCATATTTTGTTATAGGAAGAAGAAGTTGCCATGCTTATGGAATTATCCCATTTACAAGAAGTTATGGATAAATTAGAGGCACATACTTCTGAACCTTATTCATTGCCACCAGCTAGCGAACAGGTATACATTTTATAGGTACTATAAAATAGTATATTAAAAGTACATGGATAGTTCAAAATTAAGCTAATGTTTCTATAAGTTTTTTAATAATAAAGAAATAATTTTAAAATCCTTATATTTTTTCAACAAAATTTGATCGAATTGATCTGCATTTATTATATATTAAGAACATACTAATTAATAATTTATATAATATTATTAAAACATGTTTGCCTAAAATCATGTTTAATACTATTTGCTGAAACGTTTAACAGGTTTTAATTTGTCGATTTATATTTTAGTAGCATAGCATACTATTTTATACTTTCATGTTTATAAATATAAAATAAAATTATATGAATCAATTTGAACTAATTACAAGATTATTACTGACTTTACTACACATTCAGTTTAGTGATTCATTGCATAGTATCATATATAAAGTATACCTGTTTTATGTGGATACTCAAAATAGTATTTTTTGCTTTTTATATAAATATATACTCTATTTTTGGTTTTCACTCCTAAAAATTTCCATTACTATTAAACATATTCTTATTATTGATCCTACAATCTAGTATATATAATATTTTTCCTTTAGATATTATTTATTTTCACTAACTAAGAACCTTCATAAAATATGATCATTAAAAAAAATATTGTTAAGATTTTATTAGAATAATGTTTATTAGGTGTTGGTTGACTATAAAGGCAGTGAAATGTCATGGACACATCAAACACCCCCAAGCAGTCCTAGTTCGTTGGGTTCACGTAAGTCTAGTATGTGTTCTATCAATTCAATAAACAGTTGGTCTAGCGGCAGCACTCATTCACCGAGCCATCAATACTGGAGTCGCTCATTGCTTCAGGTATAGTTTCAGTAAAGCATTGATCTGCAAAAAAGTCAATAGCATGATTTTGTGTGTGTGTACCATTGTGTTTCTTTTAATTAAATTGATCTGTTGTGGTTAAAATTTTGTATATATTCAAGGATATAATTACTATATGAAATAGACTATATTTGTATGATTATTAGCTGAAAATTGAATCATATTTTAGTTTTAATTTATTAAAAAATAATAGTATTACAAAAAATATTATGTAAACATTTTAAAACTTAGTGCATTATAATTTGTTTAATTAAAAATAATAAGTATCAATTATGATAATTAACAAACTTTTTCTAATATCAAATTTTAATTGGACACTAGATCCTAAATTAAAAATTTAAATGTACTATCAAAAATGTATAAATTAATAACTAAATTGTTTTTAACTCTTGTTACTAATTTTTAATACAATTTGCATAGTATTTATATTTCCTCAATATTTGAATATATGAATGGTTAATGGTTTTTGTAATATTTAGCAAAAAATAACTAAATTTAATAATAACTGAATAATATTTTATCGAAGTATTAGTAGATGTAGGTTCATCTAAAAAAAAAAAAAAGAATAATACTTGAAACTATTTCATGAATTGCATATAATTAACACTTATTAGATATTTTAGATAATTATTCTTATATTTAACATAACACATAGGTAATATTAAATAATTGTAACTAAAAAAACATTTTTACATTTTACTATTTAATGTTTAATTATAGATTTTACTGAACTTTTTGAACTTTTTGAATAATACATATTTAGCATATAATATATTTAATTCTTTAAGTTTATTTAAATTTTAAGCTTATTTGCTAATCTAATTTTTAGTATGTCAGCTATAATATATTTTAGCTTATACAATGTCTGCCTACTTTATGTTGGTTCTTGGTACTAAACCCAAATAGCTATAAAAATTTATAAATGTTATTTTGGATATTATACTGTATTTAACTTATAAATACTGATATATTAAGTATTTAAATCCCTTAATTTATTAGAGTTCTCCTCATTTTAAAAAGTTTTAGCTATTTATGTTTATAAAAATAAAATAGAAATTTCTTGTTTTAACTAATAGCACTTTGTTATAATATGTAGTTATTGTAGCATGCTTTGTTTTTGTTTTTTTTTTTTGTATATTGTAATGTAGCCAGTCTCCAATGAACTACGATACAAAGGACCTCTTCCTCCTAGTAGATTATGCAGCGCTTCATCTCGTGATTCAGGTTTTACATCCCAAGACATGATATATACAAAACAACAATCATATTTGATGGTGAGTGCTTGAATGAAAGACAATTGGATTTGAATCCTTTGTTATGAGCTTGGATATTCATCAAAAATGTATTATATTGTTTTATTATTGTGGTTTTAATGTTATATTTATATATTTTTTTAGGCACCTAACTCATCTGATTCAAATAGTAGCAGTGCTGGAAGTAATACACCATCTACCCCATTTGCAAGTTCTGAAGGTGGATGTGGTACGTGGCCTAATGCTCAGGAAACATTGCAATTTGAACGTGCTGCTTCAGCTATTATGAATGATGCTAGACCACATACAATATCTGGTGGTACCCATCACCAAAGGCCTGCTCTTAGTGCATATACATTTCAACTAGATTCTTCTATCGATAAAACTCCTGTTGTTTCGCCACAAGATGATTATGCTCATGCCCCTGATGTTCCGTCCAGAGATATGCACAAGAGTTATCAACCTGCTTCGTTAAAAACTATTGGTTTGTAGAAAAATAGTTTATATTTGGTTTTTTAATTAGTTTATATTTAAAAATATTATATAAAAAGAAGAAGAATTGTGTTTGTAATCTAAATTAATTATTATATTAATTAAAAATACAAATTAAATATTTAAACATTTTGTTAAAAGTACCTCTATATATTACGAGTATTAAGTTAAAAGGTGGAATTTATTATACTTCTATAACTAAAACATGAAATCAATTTAAACCATTTCTATGGCAACATATTTAGAGTGGTAAATCTAGGTTCTTTGTTTATTGTTTTTTCATATTGACAGATCTAAAGAGATATATGCATTAAACATTGTTTCAAAGTTATCAATTTTGGAGTGTATGTTTTATATAATATATTATACAATGTACAGCTTAAAATTTATTTTAGAAATTATATTTGTAATTAAACCATTGGCTAAAATTTTATTAAGAAATTAGTTTACCTACTCCAATTTTTTTTATTATTAAATATAAGTAACTATATATTAATTACTAGTTGATATTTTAGTATAGATAGTATTTTAGTATTTTAGATATATTGGCGTACTTGGTAATATTCATTATATTTATTTATCTATCTATATCTTTTTAGAATATATTCAACCTACATATGTTAATATGCATGAATTGGCTAGTATGGCAGCCAACAAAGCCCAAGAAAGAAATTCACAACATAATGACTCTTCTTCAAATTCAAATTTTAATGTAAGTTTTTGTCTTTTAAACAAATAGTTAATACTAAATAATTAATTAGTCTTTAAGTTTATTTTTTGTATATTTTTTTGACATGTAATATACATATATTAAGCTATGAATAAAAATGGCATAATTAATAATTTGTAATAATTAGTAATTAACTAATAACTATAATATTTGAGTAGTTTCTTATAATCTTATTGAGTAGATTTATTATGCATACTAATATATCAATTAATTATTTAATACAGAATGATGGAGATAGAAAAGAGAGTACCAGTGAAAGTTCTCTTGAGTCTTCAAGTGGTTATAGTAGCCAAACGGCAATATCAAATGCAACTCCAGATGAAGGTGAATATATTTTGTTAATCTATAATTATGTTGGAAAAGTAATTGCTAATATATAATATACAATAATCGCACATTATTTATTTATTAGTAGTAGTTTATCTAATTTAAAACATAAGTATACTGGATATTTATTTTATTTTTCTATGAAGATTCTTTGAAATTTAATTTCTATTTCTAGGAACTTGTAAATAAAGGCATTTTATCATTTTTTTAAAAAATTATTCTTAATAAATTATATTTTTTCTACAAAAGAATGCACCTAATTTAATCTAACTCACCTAACATATTTTTTTATCACCAGTTATGAGGGGATCGCTTTTGCATCACTTCTATGATCTATCTCGATTTTTATACAACAATAATAAAAGTAAATATTAATTCTTATTAATATTTCTTATATACATTTGGTCCATTTTAATCCTGAATCAGGAATCTGCATCAAAGTTACCCCTTAAATTCATTGACTTATTTAAAACATAATCTAACCTAAATGTTACTAAATGTACATTGTAAAACACAAGAGTGATGGGCGAAGAGACAGAAATTGAAAGAGTTCATAATTATCACATATTTAGTGGGTGTCAATTACTGCTTGGAAATTATTTTCTATTATAAAATTTTTTATTTCATTTAAACCTGTGCATGCTTGTGTGTGTTTTTCCTTGTTTGTACATAGAAGTGGAAAATACACTTTTGAAATACTGCACAATGGATAGTCGAAATAGTAGTATCGTCAGGGAACGTGTTCGACCTGCATCTACATTGGGTATGTACTCCCGTTGCACTGCTTTATTTTTAAGGGCCCTTATGGTCTGTAAAAATGTACATATTACATTTAATTCAATGAATATTTTAAAAATAGTTATAAAATATTATAAATTTAGTTTATATATGTTTCTATTGTTTTACTTTGTAAATTGCCGTACGTTGTTCCTAAATTATAAATAAATATTAAATAAGTTATTGTATTTTCATTGTGTATATAATTAATTAATTATATAAGAGTAATTCAAATGTTTTATTACAGTAATTAAATTTTAGTATTCTATAGCAAAAAAAAAAAATTGAGATTCCCAATATTATATTGGTTTATATTGGATTATAATTTTTTTCATAATTTACGTTTCTCAACTACACATATTAAACTGTAATATTATTATATAGTATATTTACAGTTTAACTTTGTGAATAGTTTTATGTTATTGAATGTTAGTGAATGGAATTGAAAATCTATTTGTGTTTTGCAAATTTATGACTGATGGTATTATTTCATTTAACTAAACTTTATTTGCAAACCTAAATTCATAACAGTGGCGGATCTACAAGGGGGCTATGGGGGTCATATCCTCCTCTTGTAGGTAAAATAAAAAATGTTTGTAATATAAATTTATTATTTTATGTCATTATTAATAAAGCATACCTATACATCCTAGATCTGCTACTAATTCACAATACATAATTTTGTTGTTCCTAAAAGTGAAAACCCTTAAATTAAGACATTACATAATTTTTGAGATTTTTATTGTATAACATATTCTTCGGGTAACACTGACAGCTGAAAATCTTAAAATATTAAAGGTTTAGGGAACATTAAACCTCACAGGAAAATCAATTTTTGACTTAATAAATTATCTAATCAAATAATTATGTATTCTATTTAATTTAAACAGTAATAATTTTAATATAAATGTATACATTCTTATTGAAATTATTTATTTGATTATAAAATATTTTATTATTTGAAAAATAGATTTTCGATTCTATAACTAACATTTTAACTGATCATTTTCAAAGTTTGGCCATATATATATATACATCTCTGAAACTTCCCTTTATAAAAACACAAATAATAGTTTAACAAAACAGTTAAAAATATTTGTTTGATAAATAGTCAACTCACAAATTACATTAAATGCAATATTGCAATATTTAAATGAAAAATAAGCAACTTTTTATGTTTATTTATTTATGCTTTTACAGCTATATTAAAATCTTTTGAATCTTAAATATATATTAAATAGATAATTTAATTACATTTATCTAAACTATAGGTTATTCTAGTCTCAGAAGTGGTACATTGTGCCGTCGTTCTTCAATACAAAGCAACAAGCCACCTCCACCGATTCGTCGTACTCCATCTATTCTAAACAATTCAATACAAAATTTACCACCTCCACCACCATTTTTACTAGATATTGCTGCTGAACAACGCCAACAAAGTCATTCACAAACATCTTTGCCGTTAGAAAAAGTTTATGCTGAACCAATGACACACCAACGCAAACCATCTGGTGGTAACGTAGCTGAAACTGTTCGTAATCTTACACAACTAAATCATACACCTGCAAGTCCTATTTTGTTGCGCCGTACACCCAGTAATCGATCAACAAGTGCTGATCGCTGTAATAATCGTTCATCTGAACCACCAGTTACTGGATTCATAGTAGCATTGGGTTCTAGACTATTACAGCAGCCACCAAGAACATCGACAGGATCTCCAAAATTAGCAAGACGTTGGATTGCTCCAACTAGACATTCTATTGTGGATCCAGCAACATGTCATGATTCCTTAATGGAACAGATTAGGAAAGGTATGGTGTTAAAAAGAACTATTTCTGTCAATGACAGATCAGCACCTAAAACTAATTAATAATAAATAAGTAAACTATAATATTGTTTTCTCTTAGATTAAACATTTTTTCGTGATTTAATTTTATATAATAATACCTAATCAATTTAATTTATTCAAGATTCTAATATATTTATAATTTTAAAATATTTACTGATTTGTTAAATTATGATTTATTTAAAAATATAATTAACCCCATTAACATTTGATACACATGTTAAAATTATATTTGAAAAAAAAAACATTAAAATATTCCTAATACTGTTTATACTATTGACAATAATTATAATATACATTTAATATAAAATAATGCCACTTAATAAATATAATTTTTTTTCCTATTTCGTATCATATATTATTTGATTAAAATGATTAAATATATAAGTTCATTCAATTTTTTTATTAAGAATTTTTTCTTGAGCTAACTATATTAATTTCATTCCAAGTATATATAATTATTGTTTATTAACAATTAATCAAACACATTCCTTTATTTCTGATGATCATTTATAAGTTATAGCTGAATATTAATTAAACAGATATAGACCTCAAATTTATTATATCAGATTTATTTCAAAAATATTATAAATTTAATATAATTCCAAGTGTTATTCAATTATTAAAATATAGCTTGTACTTTAGAATTATAATGTCGTTTATGAAAATAAAAAGTAAACAATTATTACATAAAATCAAAGTCAATTTGGCATCCGTCTATAAACATAATAATTATTTAATATTAGTATATTGTTAAATAAATATATTAAAACTATTATTGTATTGTGTAATCTTTATTATTATTATTATTCCTTTTTTTTGTGTAGTCGATAATTTTTTTTTTTTTTTTTTTTTTTTGTGAAACAAATATTTATTTACATTACAATTTTTTATTATCTATGTATAGAGAATTGTGGATATATTTTAAGGGTTCTAAATAACCATTTGTTGAATGATTAATAATAATAATTACAAAAATTAAAACAAATGAAAGATTAGATTTATTTGACCTTAAGTACTATTATAAATATATAATGTATTGCACAAATTATGTGATATAAGTAGCTATTCGAATTAATCTTAGCTAAATAAATCATGTATGCCCTATTAGGTGACTAGTAGGTACACAATTTTCCTTTATAGGTGACCAAAATACCAGTATTGACTTGTCATGCATTTATTTGATCTATTTGCTAAATATTTATGAAGAATTCCAATCATTCACATGAATGTTTTTAAGTTATATTTGTTGTTATTATTATTATTTTTACTGAATAAATGAAATTTTCTTTAAATTTACATACAAAATAAAATCACAAACTATATTAAATACAATTTAGTATGTTCCTCCTTCGTTCCTTCGTTCATTGGAGAAATTAGAGGTTTATTATAATTATTAAAATTTAAATGCAATGATATTGCATTAGAAAATAAGATTCTGAGTAAATCTCAATATATTATATTGATAATACATTCCATTCAAAAATTTTACCACAAGTGTAACTTACATATGTAAATATTCAAAATAAATTTCAAATACCTACAATCAAAATTCCAGGAGTTATCATTTCATGATAAAAATTGTCAGTCATGATTTTCAAAATATTTTGTAAATATATTAAATAGTATATGAGTAGGCTTCAATAAACATTTCATACCATTAAACCAAAAATTGCAGGTAATATTAAACATTTTTTGAAAAAATTCATAGCTCTATATTTAACCAAAAAATCAACCAATCCGTTCCAAAATTTTACCAAACATAAAAATAACATTACCTATGTTAGTACAGAAAAAAATTTTCAAGTCCCTACAATCGAAACTTAATTAGTAAATAAGAAATGAAAAAATAAATAAAATAACAGAAACCGTAATTTTTTGATTTTCCGCCTCACAAGGAAAAACTTTTGTAAAATTCAAAAAATAAGCTAAATAAAGTACCAACTAGATGAAATTTTGTGCGGAAAGGGTACCCTATTTATGGTAATCGGACCATTATTTCTACTCAAAAAAATGTTTTCATACATAAAAATAAAAATCTTTGTAAAAACAATACATTCTTTGCTCCTTTCAGAATCTAAAATTACATCATATTTTATTCATATTATTTTAAATACAGTGCCTAAGAGTTACAATTATTTTTCAATTTAAAACAAAATAGCTATCGATTTTGTTAAAACTAGACGCGACTGTTTTTTGTTTATGATAAATTCATTATCTACGTTCCAAGAATCAAGTTAAAATACATTACATATTTCTTGGCTAGTATTAATATTTGGATAATCTTAACTTTAGAGAGATAAGGCGAAGAAAAAGAAAATAATGTTAACATTAACCGGATAATATAATATTAACCAATGCATTCTAGATTTTAGTTTCTGAGCGAAGAAACTGGTTTTACAATTTTTTTTTTTTATGTCTGAAGACACTTTTGTGTAGAAATAATGGTCCGATTACCACAAGTAGGGTATGCTTTCGGTAGAAAATTACATCTACTTGGAACTTTATTTAGCTCATTTTTCGAATTTCTCAAAAAAATTTTCTTTGGGATAAGAAAAACTACCAAAAAATAACGAAAAAAAAGCAAAATGCAGTCGTGAATTTGATTTTAAATATTTTGGGATAATTAATGCAATTTTTACAGAGATGTTCCCACTAATTTCTATGAGAGTATACTAAGTCAACGGGTGCTATAATATATAAGTACAATGGATGCCTGAGTGGGCATTATTCAATTATAAATTAAATTACAAATATTTAATTTATATTTTTCTAGCATATTTTCTATCTCCTATTACCTACCTACATCAAATTTATGTTAATAACAACTATAATAGATAATCGTAATTATATATATGTACAAGTCACCAAACACTATAAATTACTGTACAAAAATATACTTAAACGTGTAGAATATCATGTGTAATTAGTAATTACATAAAATCTAAGTTTAAGTATGAAATAATTTATCAGACGGCGTATTTTATAGGCAATATTGATACAAAACTATGCGTGGATTGAATATACATATAGTTTTATATTTTAATTTTAAGTAGTTTTATGAGTAGAAATTTGCAGTTTTTAGTTTTCAATAAAATTAATTATATAATTTAATTAATCAATGATATAATATATTATTATGATTATATAATAATATTCTTCCCAATTAGATTCCCTATAATCATTTATTATTGAATATAAATGTATAAAGCAATGATTATAAAATATAAATACTAGTATTTACTGTTTACTATTTATAATCAATGATAATCTTTATAGTTTATTTATCCAAACTACAAAGTTATTAGATCAATGGAATAATTTAATTACTCTCATTTTGCAGGACACTATGTGTCAACAATAAGTAAATAACAATTAGATAGTAGGTACCTATTATTTAAAATAATACAATTTATATAACCTTTCACATGCGCGTTTTTCAAAGACGTCATGTTTCATAATTAATTAAACAGTCAAGAAAGTATAGTCGTTATATTTGCATAAGGGAATCGCACACGTCTTTTTTAAGTATAAATAAAGTTTATTTCCAACAGCCAACAACTGTACATTTTACGCTATAGCAATATTGAAATTGAAAATAATTAAAATTAAAATCGAATTGAAACCAGAAATCAATTAAATCGATATAATGGAAAAATATTGAAATCATAAAATTTTAAAATCTATATAAAATTTATTAAATTGAAATCGGAAAAGTTAATATCGATAAGCAAAATTGCAATTGAAAAATTTTATTTCGATTTCAAGCCCTGTTTTGTTCAGATTATGCAGACAACGTACCTACTCAACTTAATCGGTTTTGGGAATGTGATGGAATAGTAGTAGAATAACGTACCTATATCAATATTGTATGATTAGGTAATTTAAAATTTATAGTGAACATTATTAGCGCTATAAAATAGGTGTTTAAATTAAATTCACTTTTCCTTGCACCTTTGTCTTTTGTACCTACCATAATTTATTTTTGTAATAGTTTGCTGTTGCAATTATATTTTTATAGCTGTTGATAATTCATCAATTTATCATAAAATAAAAAGATGGTGTATAAACGTGTAATATTATAATGCAATGTATATATATATTATACCTAACAGTCGGCATATAAGTGTTTAATTATTGTTTTATATAATGTTGCATTAATTATGATATTATTTTGAAATATATTTAGTATAAATTAGGTATAATATACAATAATTGGTACGTATGAGGTAATCATAATATTATAGCATTTCTTTATAATTCATGGGTTGTAAAAAAAACCAACCGGAAAAGAGTGGTGGAAATTATTTTTTCATTCGAAGAGACGATAGTGATTTTGTGATGGAAGGTCATCTAATATACTGTTGTCTGTTGTCATTGCACATTTTACAAAATAATTCTGAACAAGTCTGGATCGTATAATATTTTTTGATCTAATATAATTTAATATTGATTTACTTGTATAGTCGTATACTCGTATGACATATAGTTGTATAGGTAGCGAATTTATATTCACTTAAAAGAATTATATAAAAAGTTGATTGTTCAACAATTAATAAAAACAAATGGATTATATTATAGGCTATTTTAGCAAAAATTCAATATACAGACAGTGTTATCATCTTTATTTTGAAAAAAAACATTTCATTTCGATAATAAAATTATACGATTCTTTTAAAACATATTATATGTTTTTATATGACCAATGTAGATGTGTGGTGTCCTCTTAAATACATATAGGTATTTTAAATCATAGTACAGGTGTCATTATTGACGAATAATAAATTATTAAGAGTTAAGATTAAACTTAATAGGCTAATAAAGCATATGCCTCATATTGATTTAAAAGTAATTTTATGTAAAGTTTATAAAATAAACTTATATTTACAAATTTACAATGTTATAAAATATTAATTAAAAAGCCATTTTGAAAATTGTAAAAAATTTTAATGTAATCTAAAAATAGCAGGTACAACATATTTTTAAAAATCACATTATCATATTATATACATATAACTAATATAATTTTAGTGAAAAAATTGTTAAATATCTATTCTAGGTTTTTACTTAAATTAATTCAACGTGTTATTCATTTAATATGAATATAAAAACAAATAACTTTTAAATTTTAACTTTTACTTAAAATCTGAATTTTAGAGACTTAGGTACTAAAAAGAAAAAAGTTATAAACAATTTTTGAAATATTTTAAAGTTATAGTTGTTATTAGTTAAGTAGTTAAATTATTATATATGGTTGAGCTTTTATTAAATTTTCAGATTTTAATATTCAAAATTACACATTTCCATATTGTTCAAAGTTCTATTGATTTTAGATTAAAATTTATATCACGTATATGTAGAATACCTATATAGTGAACTACAAAGAAACTAAATATAATATTTTAAGTTTCAACAACCATCTTTATTTTATTAATCGTTAAATAACGAAAATCAATTTCATCTGCATGATTATTGTCATTTTTTAATAATTCTTGTGAATTATTTTCTACATTCTACCGCTTAAGAAAGCTATTGGGACATTCGAAAATCGAAGATAAAAAAAGTTGATTTCAATTAGATAAAATTCTCTACCAAGAAATTACGCGAAGTGATCAGATCTTTATTTCTACCAGCAAGAAAATACACACATAATTGTAAAATCAATACATGCACTTGCTCAGAATATAAAATACAAACGAAATATGACTAAATTTAAAAAAATTATGATTTCGAAAATGTATAGGTACAATTAATAATCGTTGCAAATTTGTTCGTGTTAGATTATTGTTATTTTTTACATGCTAATGTTAAGGGAAACGTTTTGTACATGTAATAACTTTATTCTAATTCAATTATAAGTTGTAAAATTAAAATTATTTCTGTATTAAATGTATTATACTTAAGTTTTATAAACATGGAAAAATTATCATATATACCGACATACGGTGTCATGTACCTACATATATTTATGTATAGGTACGATATATAGGTACATATTATTATGTATCTCTATAAGATCGATATTGTTTATTCATCATCATTATATTATGTATCTATTGAATGACGTTAAGTAGTACGATGTTCTTGATTAAATTACATTACAGACGAATAGTGAACATTTGCCAATTGTTTACAGGATATTGTACAAATGTATTCATATGGGTACCGGTCCAGATATGTATAGTTTGTTATTTCCTCCTATATTGGCCATTGAGACATATCTAAAATTTAAATATTGTTTTTTTTTTTTTTTTTTAATAAAACACGTCAATATTATCTCAGAATCATTGTGATTTAACTCACTTCAGTTGTCTCGGTGGTAAGGGCGGCGGTGTATCGTTGGTTTGTTCAACATTCATACTCAATATCTCATCGTAATCATCGTCCTCGTTTTTTCCGACAATGTTCACGTGTTCCTCATCGATTATGCCTTGTAAACGTTTACTTAATTGGTTTTGGTCGATCAGCCGAAGATCTTGCATTGAATTAGGCTCGCTATATCCGGGCGTTGCCAACAACAATCCCAGATTTGTCAACATAAAGTGCGATGAGCTCTGAAGAAAAAAATGCATATAAAACTAAATGAATATCGTAGAAATTACATGTAAATTTGAATAATAAATAATATATGGAATTATATATATATATATCATTATAGATTCAAATATGAGAAGAGGGCGCTTTAAGATCATAATTGTTAATAAATCCATCCTCACCTGAAAATATTAAAAACCAAACAAAATTGATTCGATTAAAAATTACTATTATTGTTAGTACGCAGAGAAATAAACCTTTATACGCCTTATATCTTAAAAAACAATATATTTTACGTACGACACCCCATTATTTATTTATCTCGATTTCGACATAACCTTTCCTTATCATCATTCGTCTTTCCACTCTTTCAACTTTCCTTAATTCTTCTCCATTTTGTACATAAACAGATATTCATTCTCTTTTATAAATATTTTTATTCGTGTCTAAAATAATAGCTTTCCTCATTCGGATACCATTCTTCTGATATCAAACTATATTACTTAATTATATAGATGTTTTCAATCTGCTAATTAATTTTACTATCAAATCAGGCTTTTTATTATTCAATTCTATTTTTATTTTTAAAATATTTTGGTTTTTATAATCGTTTTGTTATATATTGGTACACAAACAAACAAACAATACTATTTAATGTCATAATGACTCTTATTATATTATAGTCTATAAACTAGTATGTGCTTAAAACTTATGTTCCCCGCTCCAAGACCAGTAAATCTCTAACATTATTTTCTCCTATGTATAAAATTTAATAAAATTGTTTTTAGTCATAAATTTGATTGTAATAATTTATTAAAACATTTTATTGAATGTTATATGAATGTATTTAGAAAGTAAAAAAATATTTCAATTAACTATCTTTGGGTATTAATAATTTAATGTGAATTGTATTCTTTTCAATTACGCCTCTGTAGTGATCTTAAGAGCAACACGATATAATTAAACTACTGGGCTACGAAAATACGAATTTATTATTCACTTGCCTTCCTCGTAGCGAATTAAATTTTATAAGGTAATTAATATGATTTATTATAAAAAAAAACAATTTAACTAAGTTATATATATATATATTAGGTTCTGAGCGAAGAATGTATTGATTTTACAAAGATGTTTTTTAAAATTTAAAAATTTTTTTTTGTGTCTGAAAACATTTTTTTTTGTAGAAATAATGGTCCTATTACCATTTTATTTAGTTTATTTTTCGAATTTCTTAAAGATTTTTCCTTCGGAGAAGAAAAACTACCGAAAAATGGCGAAAAATCGACACAATGACGATTTCCGTTAATTTTAATTTTTATATTTCATGTAACTAATTCACTTTTGATCGTAGGGACTTGAACATTTTTTTAAGTAAACTCATAGGTAATTTACACGCGTGGTAAAATTTTGGACGGATTTTTAGTATAATATATTGTATATCTGACTGAGTTTCGCTCAGAATCGTATTTTCTAATGCAATATCATTATTCATTGCATTCAAATCTTAATTATAATAAACCATTAATTACTCTGAGAACCGAAGGAGGAACGTCTAAAATCGAACTTCCCACTTTTTAGAATGTTATTTTGAAAAATGTAAGCACTATAACGATAGGTACCATAACATATCTGCTACATAATATGTAGATTATGTAAATATGTATAATATATTATATTATATAATATCAATGGCAGCGCGAACAATTTTTAACTATATGAGGTAACTATAAATATTTTGCTACAACTACCACCACCTAAGTAGTAAATATGTAGCCAAAAGGTACCACCATCTAATTGGTCATGAGGCCACATGAGACCACATGAAACACCGTATCGCAACGCCACTGTCTTCTATATTACTATAAATATATTTAAATTATAATGGTATATCGTTAACACATTTGTTATATTCGTTCACTGTTATATTGTAATTTTTATACTTAGGTATAAATACATAAAGTGGTGTTGTAATTTCTGGGTTTGCCACTTGTAAATGATCAAAATTTTATTTTACTGAGTATTGAACGTTAATTATAATATTTTAATAGTTTAATATTTATTTTTTGGATAAGACCTTTTATATTTTATACATATTATCACGAGTACGAGTAATTTTGACAAAATTGACTTTTAATTAAATTAAAATAAAATAATAATAAAAAGGGTATAAAAAATTGCCAATTTTCCGCTTCTTAAGAAAAAACTTTAGGGAAATTCTAAAAATCAGCTTTTTATTAACTTTATTGTACCAAGTAGACAATATTTGCAAACGAAGCATATGCTATACGTGAAAATCGGACCATTATTTCTACCCGAAAAAATGTTTTCATACATAAAAAAAAACATCTTTGTAGAATTAATACATTCCTCGCTCCGCTCAGAATCTAAAAAAGTAACTTTTTTCATTCGTTGAGAAAACCGACTCTCTTGTGTCAATCACACTATGGTCTATGAGTAAATACATAATAAATTTATATTTTATATTATGTTAATATATTATTGTTTTAATACGATGAACGAGGGGTAGATTAAAACTTCCCACTATCAATATTATGAGCATTGTGCACGTAATTTTTTCGAATTATATAATGACAATTAAAAAAAAAAAAACAAAATCAATTACTTTTTGCGACAATTCGTTCTGCGGCAACAGAATAAGATGTTGTTGAGAGCCGGCCGACCTCAGTAATGGCGGCTGTTGTAGAACAAACTTCTTTAGATCACCTTCGCTTCGGCTCATTCGCCTAGATTCCAATAGACACCGCGGCGGCGTCGACGATGGCGAATCGGACCAATATTTGGTTTGTTTATCTATAGGTGTGGGCGGCAACGGGGTAGTTGCGATTCTTGGCAACGGTCGCGGACATGACATTAACTCTTTATGAAGTTCGTCCGCTTCCGTGCAATACAGTTCCAAATCTCCGTCTCCTGCCTTAAATTTACTGCAAAAATTAATCACGTCAATATGAGTTATATCACCAATTTACTCGTATGCTATTTATAGCTATTCCACATGAATAAAATAACGACTTGGGACTCATGTTTATAACGTATTATAACGAAGTTTAATAATCGTATAAAACTGTATCAACTCATCCATCGTTTAACTTGAAAGGACAAGAGATTTTAGGGTAGGTATAAATGAATATGAATATATAAATTTTACATAAGAATCATAAACTCAAATTCCAACTAAATTCATAGCAAATACAATTTAAAGTTTTACCTATACTCAGATCTATACAAAATTATCCGACAATATTGTTGTGTTGTTAAATTTTATGCGTATTTTAATCAATTTATTTATTTATCATAGAAAAAAAAATGTTTTATAAATTATAATATATATTTATCATTGAGGAAATATTTTTAAAATAATTCATTGATTTAATTATTAATTTTATATAATTTAGGCAATAGGTATTAAAACAATAATTTTAGTCAATGCTATAATTGTGGTACTAAAGGGAGGAAGAAAGGGACATTATTTATTTCTTGAATATTAATTTTTTCAAAAGTTATTAATATTCACTTTATAAATTATCTTTACTCCCAACATTATGCAAATGTCAAAATCATACAATTTAGTGTTATAGTATAAATTATAATCAATTACCTATGTATGAAAAAATTAACAATTGATATTTAATTGACAGTTGACATTCAACTAAATACGTGATTTTAGATTTACAATGAGACGGTTCAAATTAAATATCAGGGATGAAAAAACGAAATTTATTTGGTACTTATAATTTTAAACATTTTTACCTAGTGTAAATTTATTTCTGGACGGTTAGAGATTTGAACATAACTCCCTTACCTATGCCCTTGAGCTCAATTGCGCTTTAGAATAAGTGATGAACAATACACTGTACATAATCACAGATAAACCTATAATGTGTTCGCATATTCTGACGTTATCTTTATGGTGGTTATAAATTATAATATTTTATAATAATTCAGTTATGCAAGTACAACTATAGGTACAGTGTCCGCAACATTATCCGTATATTTACATTTTAATAGAAAGGTTATTGTACGGATTGATCTATATACTGCTGACTATTTTAAATGTATATATACTATACCTATAGTTATATTTAATTTTAAATACCCAAAATAATTAACCATAACACTTATAATTTTGTCTTATACGAGATATATGACATTATTTTCTTACCGATTAAATAATAATAATAATATGTGAATTTTTTTTTGAAAAATTATTTATTAACGTCATATTATCTAGGTAACTCTAAACTTAATATTTCGTTTAGATGTCATTCTATACGTTGTTATTGCGTTCAGATGAACATCGAACACGACGGAAGTGACTAAAATAATTATGTTAATGAAGAATAAACTATTGTATTTTCTTAAGTCGTAAATATTATTATAATAATAATATGCAAAACACAAAACGGTACGTTTAGTCATTTACCTGTTCGTACGTATCGTACACACTTTATGCAAATCATCAGATACGGCCGGCAGAGGCAAAGAACTGCATTGTATTTGTGTCCAATGAAGTGTTACTTTTATCTTGCCAGTGTGAGGATCCGTCACCAGTATTTCTTCCGATCTCACAGATAGAGTGCCATAAAGACCTGTCAGACCTGCCGTCTTGGAATGCTCGTTGTCCACTATTGATACAGTGTACTCGTTTTGTGTCTCTGAAGTAACAACAATAAAATCATTGTTTTTATTTCCGTGTTTGTTATTTATATACAGGGTGATCAGAATTTCACGTTACGTGAATGGTGGAAAATATGTATACGTTGTTTACGGTTTTATTTCGATATTCGTTTAATTTTCTAACACAATAATAATATATTATTCTGAATTTCTGATCGATATGACGCATAATTTCCAATGTTTGGAAAGTACTTTTTTTTTTCATTATCTAAACGAATTAGTTCATGATCAAGTTCACATTTATTGTATATTGGCTCATATAATACGTTCTCCCCTAAGATAATAATAATTAAAATGTTTGAACATCCGTTCACTACAGTTAGAAAAAAGAACTCGTTCAAGGCTTCGTTCTCAGAAATATTATTCGTTCATACTATGAACTCGTTATTTCTAAACACCGAATTAATTTCATAACATGCATTTACGTATAATTAAATTCATCTATATAATTACGTGGGATTTTCTTAATTACTATTTCTTGTTGTCATAGGTTATAGATCTCATTTAAGGTTCGGAATTATTGATTTTATTTTTTTAATATCAAAAAATTCATTTAATTTATACAAGTTTTTAATACAAGTATTATAATTATATATTATTACCTATATAATTATTAAAATTATGTTTCATTCAAAATAATTACCTAATCTTTACAATTATTTAAGTTGTTTACTTTGTCAGTTGTCTCGAATATAATTATTAGAATGGCCAAAAGGTATATTGAAAATTCATATATTTGACTCAGCCAATTATAATGTTAACTACATAATATAATTTACATATAGATACCTACCTTGTCATCTGGATTATAATATAGTTATTGCTTTACAATTATTTGATAACAAAAGGTTAAAAATAATTTACAAATACAACGAGTTGTATAATGTACACGCCAGAGGCGCTATAGTATATGTTGTGTGTTGCCCAATATAATTTTTCAACAAATACGCCTATTAAAGTTTTTTTGGGGGGCAGAATCTCTATTTGATGGGGCCATGCCACTTAACCCATCCAAGTTACGCCAATGGTACACGCCATGGATTTAAAATTTAAATATTACTTTAATTAACCGTACTTGGATATACAGGTGGTTTTAAAACATCTCTCATAGATTTCATCCATTTTTGCGATTCACTTTCTGACTTGCCAGCAATAAAAATACATGGCTGTTGTTCCTTTTCTCCTGCATAAAATATTCCAAAACCGTATGCTTTAGTCCTAATCATAGAAAAATTAGGTCGTTAATGTTATTAATAGTTTATTTATATACCTACAATAGCAATATACCATTGCCTACTAAATTATTAATTTATAATAATGAGTGTAATAACCTGGATTTAATTCTGTAGATGATTGCATTACTAGGTACCGCTAAACAGGTTGTGATATTTCCTTTAGAATGTCCTATGTTGATGATCATACGATTTTCGTTTTTGTAAACCTCACACCATTGATTCTTCCATGCCTTAAATGAATATAATAATAACAAGCAGTTTTTGTTAGATATATTTTATGATTCATATTAGCAATTAGCAAATAGGATTAAAATACTAAATTACAGTAATTTTTACACGTTTATATTTAAGAAAGTATCATAGATAAATGCATTGTTTTTTTAAAAAAAATTTTTTATAAAGGACGTCATGTGATCACACCTGTATTTGCTGTCTTCGTATTTTAGATTCTGAGCGGAGCGAGGAATGTATTGGTTTTACAAAGATTTTTTTTTTTTGTCTAAAAGCATGATTTCTGGTAGAAATAATGGTTCGATTACCACAAATAGAGTATGCTTTCGGTAGAACATTGTGTCTAGTTGGTACTTTATTTAGCCCAATTTTCGAATTTCTCAAAAGTTTTTTTTTGGGAGAAGAAAAACTACCAAAAAATGACGAAAAACGTCAAAATTTATAGAAATCGTAATTTTATTGAAATTGATATTACATGAATTGTAATTGTAATTGTTTTTCAACTAATGAAATTTTGAACGTAACAATATAAAATTTTTTTTGAGTTTTCTAATAGGTAGTTTACACACGTGGTAAATTTATGGAACAACCTTTCAGTATACAGTATATAGTATATACACATAATACACATATATATTTTATTATATCGAGTTTCGCTCAGAATCGTATTTTCTACTGCATTTAAATGTTAATTATAATAAACCACTAATTTCTCCGAGTACCGAAGGGACAAAGGAGGAACATCCAAAATAGGCCTTCCCACTTTTTTAATAATCGAAATTACAAATTTACACTTAATATTAATATTATTATATTGACATTTGAAATATTTATCAATAACTACATAACTAATTAGAATTTGTTATGTGGAATTTTAAAATTTGTACGAATTAATATATATTAGTATATGTACTATATACAATAGTAATAACGTAAATGTATATAATATTGTATAATCTATATTTTTTATGTACGTGTCATCAGCCCCCTCCACATTTAAAAAGTCATAATTTTTTTACGCAAATATTTAGTACGTAATTAACATGAATTGCATGACTATTATTACAATTTGCCATGCTTTAGTTTAAGATTTTTAAGAACTATTCAGTGGGGTATACACCTTAAAAATATATATTTTTATAAATGTTTCATGCCATTATTTAAGATGTAAATAGTGCACCATAATTCGCTCGTTATTACTTTCCGCATAAAACCGATAATGCAATTTTCGAATATCCATAATATTTGTATTACGTACTTAAATATGTAGAGTTTATAATAAAATAATTATACAAAAAGGTTAAGGGAAAAGAAGATTTATGTGTAAAAGATATAAAACTGTTAATTTTTTGCAATACTAATTGTACTCGGTTATTTACTCACCTATTTTACACTATTTTATTATTATTATTATTATTATTTGTTTTAATATTTAAATGTAAAACCTCGTGTCATTTTGGTGTTTAAGGCTTAGTGCTTTTTAATGAAACATCTCATACAATGATATTTATGCATATAAGTAAGTTATAGAAATTATTAACTTAATAATAATAAGTTGACAATATATAGAATGATTTATTTTTTTTTTATAATCTTTTTCTGGTGTTCAAATAATTTTTCAGTTAATACATAACTGAAGAAATTTAAAATTATGTTATTGTAAAAGATTTTTAAGACTTTCTATGGATAAAATTATATATATTATATTTATATATATATATATATTTAATATTTATTAGGTACCTATATGTAATATTATGAAAGTGATCGTTACAAATCTACTTAGTTTGTAATCTATTGTAATTTATATTATGTAATGCATTATCATATAATAATTGGTAATTTTTATTTAAATTATTATTAATTACCTAATGAAAACCTAATAAAAACGTACCTTCCATGAACTGAACTTTCTACCTTTGGACGGCACCTTTATATCAATCATACCGCAAATCTCCATTATTACTTAATATTATTCTGCTCTGTAATAAGAAAAAATACTTTAATTTAATTGTAATAATATGAGTACAATTTATATCATTATTTCTGTTACGTTAAAAAAATATTAAAGTGTAAAAATCATATTATAATATTAATAGTAATAGTAATATTATGAAAACTATAAATCCAAAGCAGATATGTATTGTAACTTTGTAACAATATATTGTACAATAAATAGACTTCTGACTCGAGCATTCCGGAAACACGTTAAAAAACAGACATAAAATAAATCCTTTATGACATCAAAGGTAGGTAATTAACTAATAACACTAACAGCCTTATTGTATTCATCTACTTTAAATTTTAGATTCTGAACAAAGCGAGGAATGTATTTATTTTACAAAGATTTTTTTTAAATTTTAATTTCTTGTGTATGACACAATATTTTGTAAAGAAAGACTAAATAGCATATTATAAAGCTTCGATAAAATTTTCAAACCGATAAACCCAAAATTTCAGTTTATATTAAAAATCTTTAAAAAAAATTTCGAAGCTCTATTTTAGTCGGAAAATCAACCAATTCGTTCTAAAATTTAACCACTCATGTAAACTACCAATGTAAATATTCAAAAAAGTTTTCAAGACCCTACGATCAAAACTCAATTAGTTATCACGCAATAAAAAAATAAATAAAATAACAGAAATCATAATTGTACCGATTTTCCGACATTTTTTGACAGTTTTTCTTCTCCCAAGGAAAAACTTTTGAGAATTTCGAAAAATGAGCCGAAAAATTACCGAAAGAATACCCATTCGTGGTAATCAGACCATTATTTCTACTCAAAATCCTGCATTTAGATATAAAAAAAAATATATTATTGTAAAACCAATATATTCCTTGTTTCACTCAGAATCTAAAGTTAAATAGATTATTTAAGTTTTTGATTTTAAAACTAATAGATTTGATTAATATAATAACACACTTTGTACATTAGATATTTTGTTTTATATTATTTGTATTATACGTGATGTATTATTTTTTTATTTCAAGTTAGTACTGACATTACTTTGTAATTTAGATGTGATTAATTTCGTTGAAAGTAGTAATTTCTATTAATAATAATATAGTTGTGAAGGTTAAGCAAAAGGCACAATGAAACCTAAGTGGTCTATCGTTGTTTAACGCTTGAAACCGCAAGGTGCTAACAATGGCTATGAACTGTGAGAATGATTTTTAAATGTTGAATATAACCAGTCTATATATTAATTATACATCCAAATATAATATTTATTGTATGTATATAGTTTTAGAAAATAATAGTCATTATGAATTCATAATGAAAAAAGAGCTTTTCATTTACCAACAACAATTAATTAACAGATTTACATCAGTAGATTGTTCTTAATTTTTATTTATGATCAATTATTATTTATAAGGTAGATCAAATAGTCATATACGGCCATATGGGTGTTGATTTTTAAAATTAGTCCTAATTTAAATAATTTACATTTTATAAATACATTTTTGAAGCAAAATATAATTAATATTGATTTGAGAATAGAAATTAATTATAGCAATATTATACAGTACGGCTCAATAGGAGAAAAATAAAACAGTCTTTGAAGTTAGAATCGTCTAAATTAAGATGGTGTGAGTATTATAATAGGACTAAAATAACGAACCTACTTTTTAAACGAAATATATTTATCCGTAAAAGGTACAACTCAATATTTCTTCAAAGGTTAAATGTTTTAACCTCTTTTTTAATTTAAACTATATCAAACAATATTATATAGGTACATACATTAATTTCTTATCCATGTATCATATGAAAATTTATCAACACTTCTATCAATTAAAATGGTTTGACTAAATTAGTAAACAATCAATATTGCATTATATTTCTCAAAGACATGTTGGTTTTTGGATATTGTTTATCTCAAGGTATATAATAATACGGTTTAATGTTAAATAAATTATGAAGCTGTGTTGATTTACCATGAAGTCTTTGAACAAACATTTTCATATTCCCGAGGTTCCTAATCTAATGAAAAACTATATATATTATAAAGTATATAGTATAACCAACCTTGACGTTTTCTATTCTGAAATCTGAATATGGAGGTTATATCCACTTTTTATTCTTGTCGATGACCAGAAAATGAAAAAATTTATGTGTGTATGTACATTAGTTGTGGTTTATTTTTTTTTTTTGTTTCGAATATTCTATTGTGTATATTATTGATTGTAAATTGTATATTAGCATTTTTTTTATATATACATATATAATTCGATACAATAAAATATTAAATAAAAAAAAATTTATAATATATTTTTAAACACAAGTTAATTCACTTGATTAATGGATCAATTTATCTGTTTTATAATAGATACATAATAAAATAACGACTGTTCAGTCTAATAATTATAAATATGATTGTTTACCAGATTTAATTGATAATAATTAATAAAAGTTTCACAGTACTTTTTATTACTAGAAACTTTACTATATTTGTACAAATATAATATTGTATACATTTATTTATCTCAAACTGTAAATAGTGTTAATGGATGTTATGTGGAGAATGGTTTATCAGTGCTGGTAATGTACATAGACAAGTAGAACATAATAACAAGGCCAAACAATATGTCAATATGTACCTGTCACATTTGAAATCTATATATTATACTTATTAATTCAATCAAATAACAATTTGTTAAAAACAAAACTATTATACCTATTTTAAATCTACTAAAATTATGAACCTATTTAAGTTGTTAATAAGAAATATTATCAAAAATTTCAATGATTCAGAAACTTCATATAATAATTTAATTTCATATGTATATATAATTATTATAAATTAATTTTAAATTGAAATAAATAATTATTTTTCATCATACGTAAAATTTAAACATGGAGATATAGTTGGTAGGTGGACATAATAATAAGTAATAAGTGCCTAGCACCTAGGTAATATTATTAAGTACAGTATTATTAGGGACGATTAAACGTTTAATATGTAATATTAGTTTATTATAAATACGAACACCTTTAACGGTCTTATACAAATTAAAAGTACTATTTTTTGTTACAGATTCTTATGTTTTTGATAAAGTAGACGTGTTTAAATATTTAGGGATAAATATAAACAACAAAAATAACGTACACGAAGAAATAAAAGAACGAGTAGCTAGCACGAATAGATGTTAATACAGTTTACTAAAACTATTTAAGTCGAATATCAAGTCAATTTCAAGTCGAAATTGTTATCAAGAGAATCCAAGGTAACTTTATACACAAGTTATCAGTTTTGGCATATGGGTGTGAGACGTGGGCTACTACAATAGTTGACTACTCCAAATTAAGTACAACAGAAAGAAAAGTATTTAGAAAAATATTCGGCCCTGTTTATAATATGGAAACGAGAACGTACGAAAGAAGACACAATAATGACTTACAAAATTTGTATGGAAGACCTAATATATTCTGCCATATAGCAGAGGCAAGAGGATGGAGTAGGCTGCATTCCATCCTTTTCTTTTTAATACAAAAATTGTACTTAAAAAAATGTATTTAAATATTTATTTTATTTTATTGTGTACGATTATTTTTAAATTATTCGATATATCATCATTTTTTAAGTAAACCATATATTATAATTTCGATGATAACATTAGCTTTATGAGTTACATTACAATGTTACATCTTACATTAGTTTTAATCTTATTTATTTGAAGGTTGTATTATGGGAGAAATAATAATAATATATCTACAAAAAATAAATAGTCTATAAAAGCAAATTCTTTCGAACCTATATTAAAATTCCAGTCCTTATAAAACTATATATGGAATAAAACTTATTAATTTGAATTTTGATTAATTAAAGCTTACTTATTTAGGGTTTATATAGTTATGCTTGTGAGCATTACTTGAATAATAACTTCAAACGTATTTTCCATAAAAGAAGAAATTATATCAGACAAATCATTATTAAGTATTATCTGATGTTCAAATAGTTAGTTTATGTTTATCAAAAGGTATTATATAATTTTAAATTTGCAAATATTTTATTAAAAATATAAAATAGTGTATAAACAATTTTATAAAATGTATTGAAATGTAATATTTTAGATGCTGTAAGGGCTAGGTAAAAAAATAAAAGTATGTATTAGATATTATAAAATTATTTATGTATAATTCTATTATACTATACTATAATTCTAATATATAATATTTTTTTTGAAGTAAAAAAAAAAATAATAATAACAATGCAAAATTGCAGACACAATTTTTAATTTAAATATTAAAATATTATTTTTATCATGTCATTAATAGATACTTATCTATAGAAATTGTAATTATTTTTATTAATTAGATTAGAGCCAAGGAATCAACTAAATTTCTGATAATTACTTGGCACTTTTTGTATAATATGTTTGAATCGTACTCATTGATATTATACAAAGATAATAATTGACTTATAAATAATAATGCAAGTTGGTAAAGTAATTTAAATTTACCTACCTATAAATGTTTTTTTCATGTTTTTTATATTATAGTTGTAAAAACAACCAAATTTAATAACAGTTATATAGCAACAAATCGTTTGATTATACCTACCTATTATAATTTTTATCCGCATTTGCGTCTTAATTATAAATAAATAAATAAAATATTACGCAACTATCATTATTGTAAAAAGAACAAATTAAAACAAACAATAATAGTTATTTTTAAACTTACATGTAACAAATATTTTTAATGACTATATATATATATATATATATATATAATATAATCCTAATACCTGAAAAGAATACAATAGTTTTGTTATGAATATTATTATATATTTATACATAATACTATATAGTAAAAATTGTTGAGTTGAAATTGTTAAGTTGACTTAAAAGATAAATATAATTTTTAATGGTACTAAGTCTTCGTATTAACTATTATTTCAAGAACTTTATTTAACACTCATTAGGTGTTCCATTTTCAATAATATTTTCAAAAGTTATTGAAATAGCACTGAATATCAATGAAACATTAAATTTCAAATATTGGATACAAATTACTAATTCAAAATTAATAAATTAAAATTTAGATAATTTATGAATCGTTTAATTTAAATTTATATACTTTTAATAAAAAATAATTTTGTATCCATATTTAATTTAAAATAAATGGTGTTAAATTTAAATATTAAGTGCAGAAATTTGTCAATAACAAAAATAACATGTAAAAGTAAAACTGAGATGTCTATAAAGTGTTTTAACTCACAATTAGAAACTAGAAACTAAGAAACTAGAAACAAAGAATACTGAAGAAAATAATGTAAAATAAATAGTATTTACACTGTGTTATGTTGCCAAGCATACTTCTTTAATAATATTGAACTGTGAATAGTCAAAATAGTTTTAATAATTTAATATTTTTAAAATAAAATATAAATATATATCGTATATATCGATTTATTTATAAATATAAAAAAATTATGATGTAAAATGATTGCCTTCACTATTTAAAAACATAAGAAATTGTTAAAGAATGATATTAAAACTGTAGTCATAAACTCCTAAGTAAAAATGACTGTCAAGTATAGAGATAAATAAAATAATATAACTTAATATTAAAAAAAAAAAATAAAAATATATTGAACTAATTATTTTGTAATATTTATCTAGTTTTAAGATAAAAAAAATTTCAAGATATATAATTATTTATTTTACAAAGATTAACAATATAACATATTTTATGATAAATATAATTACCTATAGATAAACTTGTAAATAATATATTTATGGAAAAAATATATTTCCTCATAAGTAAAATTACCAAGAAGAATACTTACCTACTTTTTATGTATTTGAATTTACTATTGTTTACAAATTTAATAATTTATATAATAAAAATATTAAAAGAACGTGTAGTAGGTATATAATTAATATATATTTGTATATTTTGTAATATATTATAATTGATTAATTCAATTCGTTTCTAATCAACAAAAAATTTAGTAATATATATATTCTTAAAAACAAATTATTAAATTTGGGTGTTTATAATAGGATAGCCTTGAATAGATTAATTTGTTTAGAATACCCCGAAGTACCTACATATTTGATGATAATATCTGTATTTCTTGACCTTGTGCAAATATTTATAAAAAATAATTAGCGTCTAAGATATAATAAATATAATAATGAATAATTTAATAATTTATAGTTGTATATTTTATATTTATATATAGTTATAACAAGTACAAGTGCATGTTAGTAAGTTGATTGTAAATATATTTAAACAATTTTAATTGTTAAAGATTTAAAAAATAATATTTATAATATATTATATTATATTTTTAACCGAGTTACTAAGTATCTAAATACTTCAACGGGTTTTGAGCGATTATAAATATACCTAGTTTTATACTGCAATAAATTGTTAAAAAGTCAGAAATTTTTGTATAATAAAGTATGTAACTTTCCTTAAAGAATTTAAATATAAGAATTTATTATAATTATATATTTTATTATATTATATATTTTATAAGGTTTTAATTATTATTTAGTATATTCATTTACGCTGCTCTAGGTATATAATAAGTAAAGTTACTGTCAATATAATTAATTCTTAAAACTCTCCTATTCGATATTATTTTTAAAAATGTAACTAAATATTTAATATTCACGTTATTTTGTTTATGAGTTCAAAACCATTTTTTTCTTTAACATTGAAATACCCCTATATTAATTTACAAGAATTTGTAATTCGATTTAATTGGAATAATTTAATGCTTTGATTTAGTCTAAACTTTAAGTAAAAAAAGAAAATCTGCGTGTTTCAGTCTTATTAAATAATATCAATAAAAATTTTAATCATATATAAATAAGTGTTTATTTTAAATATGAAAATGTTTAAAATATAATTCAATTTATTTTCGAATTCAAAATTTTAACTTAAATGAGTACAGTCAAATTCATGCAAAATACAAAAATTTGTTTTACCTTTTTGAAGCGTTTAAGTCTCCGAAATAAATCAGGCCCACAAAACAATAAATTTAACGTTTATATAATATTTTAAATTCAAACTAATATCACAATTACAATATAAATTCAAATACATAGACATTTGTTATTGTTTTGAAATCGTATAATAAACAATAATGATTTGTATGAGTTTATTACATTATGGTCACCGATATTGCGCTCAAGTGAATGTGCACGATTTGATTGCAGTTTTGGTACTGCTGACGGTAGTTTATAATCATTTTGTACGACGTTGTTATAGTCATCGTTACTGTGACGAAATAGTAAAACTAGGTATAATAATGTAATGTTGGTAGATAGTTGGTATACCAGACAGGAAATCAAATGAAACAACAATAATGTGTATAATATACGTTGGTAATTGTTTTTTTCGTGCCCAAGGGATATTTTGTTAATACTTTATAATTTCATTCACAGTCGAATAAAGCATTAAAATCCAATTCTGATGGTACTTATTTATTTACATTTATATTACTATTATTATCGTTTATTTTATATTATAATTTAATTAATCCAAATATTATACAAAGTTTATAACTAAAAAGAAAACCAATAAGTGTAAAACTTTTAATTGTTTTTTAAATATTTATCATTTGTTTTAATTTAAGTTGACAATTGACCTTTCCATAGTAATACTATAAAACTAGACATTACAGTTATAAAATAGTATAAAGTATTTTTTTCATTAAATATGTATATTGGTTAGGGTTCTTTTACCAAACCATAAAATAGATACCTATATTAATTATATTAATTTATAACTTTAGAATTCCTAATGTTCTCTCTCTGTCCTTTCTATATCCCTTTCCATAACACAAATTATGGACGAAACCAACCTATACATCGCATGATGCGTTTAGCCAATATCTATCTAATTTAATTATTAATACTATTATCTGTTATTATTTGTTTTATGTTTTTATTAAGTTTAAGTTTAGTTTATTAAGTTTAGTTTTTTTTTTATTAAGAAATGTTAATTTAATTTTATCTGTACCTTGGGCTTGCCTGTAATAAATGTAAAATAAATAAATAAATAAATAACCTGTACCAAGTGTTATCCATAAAGATCTGTATCGACGTTAAGTTCAATAATTTTATTAATTTTTTTTATTAACATCGGGCCACATAAGACATACTAAGAATTCATACATTATATACTATACAAATTTGTACTTAATTGTACTGTAATTTGCTTATTATTGATGGCAATATTATTATTTGTTTATGTATATTTTATGTACAATTTTATTAAAAAATATTTTATTTGTGTATTTTACATTTAATATTTAAATATAATAATTTTAAATATTTCTTTTGAATCATGGCCGACAATAAATAATAACTTAGAGATTTTTAAATGTACTACGTGTACTGTAGACTTAATAACTTATGTAAGACATTTATAGTTTAACATATTCATAATTCAATTGTCATAAATGTAAAATGTTTAATGTTCTTATTAAGTACCTCGCAAATAAATATTCAATATTTTTTATACATAAAATGCAGTTGAAAAGTACACAAAATTATAATTACATATTAATAAAAAAAGTCTGATGCTTATTTATTTTTAAACATTTTAACAATTAGCAAAATATAATAACAATAATATTAATAATAATTATAAAATAATTACTTAGTAAATATTTCAGGGAAATGAAAATAAATTAATAATATATAATACTGCAAATATTTTTCTGCCTTCAAAATCTCAAGTTTAATTCTAAATCTTATATATACTTACATATTATTTATTGTTAATATAAATGTTATAATATATTATATTCTATACATGATATTAAAAAGGAACAGTATACATCAGTACATTATATTAACTATTATCGATATGTGGGACCAACCTCTACTTGAGTATTATCTTCTAATTTTATTACGTCTTTTTCGTCTTTTTTTCTATAGGATAGTAATCAGATAATTCCCAAGGTGTTAATTACAGTATAATTAACAGTTAACACAAAAATAAAATTCTCGTATTACATGAGATTAAAATATAGAAATAAGAATTAGTTCTGAAATTACACAATTTAATATAATATAAATACTATTTATCTGAAAAAAGGTACATTTGTATTAATATATGACTGGAGAAATCGGTTCAAATATTTTACTAAACCGTACCTATAACAATATTAATAAGAAGTGTAGTTGTAGCTAGTTGTTGTATAATCAGGCATTACAGACTGATCTAATTATAATTAGTAAATCTATAATAGAATATTTATAAATTTAATATTAAATCAATCAATTGTCTATAATCTATATATTTAATTTAATTATATATAAAATACAATTAATACGGTCAATTATTATTTATTTTACAATAAAAACAGTTTTACTTTTATTTAAACTGTTTAAATGTATAGGTAATTATAGTCCGACACGCACTATTATTAATACTAAAATACGAATACAACAGATACGTAAAAAAATGATATTTTTTTTTGCTAATGTAATTTTTTTTTATCATATAAACAAATGCGAATGTTGCGTTCTCTTAATCAAGGTAATTTACTGTAACTTAACTTAGCTATTAAATTATAACTTGACTAGCTTTGCTATTTGAACGAAAACTATCACTTTTGCTAACAATGCGCACAATATTAAAATATAGTTCAACATGCGAAGTTTGGTCGATATTTGGCCTAGATAATATTAAAATATTTGGCATTTTAAAACTAAGTGTTTTCATATTTCATTATTATTGTGTATATTTATAAGAACTCGTAAAACAATCAAAGTAAGAAAAAAATTAATAAAATTACAAATATCATGGCGACGTATGGAGAAGAATCAGTCAAAAACACACAAGACGAAAAAGACGTAATAAAATTAGAAGATAATACTCAAGTAGAGGTTGGTCACACATATCGATAATAGTTAATATAATGTACAAATGTATACTGTTCCTTTTTCATATTATAAAGTATAATATATTATAACATTTATATTAGCAATAAATAATTTGTAAGTATATATAAGATTTAAGATTAAATTGAGATTTTGAAAGCAGAAAAATATTTGCAGTACTATATATTATGAACTTATTTTCATTCCCCTGAAATATTTACTATTATAAAATTCGAAATTAAATAAATTACAAAGAATAACGACAATAATTTGTATTCATATTTTTTTTAAAATAAACTCATGATTTGATAGTAATAAAGATTGGTTTAAGAAAATCATTAATATGATAACAGTTAACAAATTTGTAAAATGGAATAGACAAAACCAAATAGGATATTTTAACTTATAATACTTACGGTAAACTATAATATTAAAAATTATCTAAAAAACAAATATCACAATATTTTTATTTAATTTTTAAAAATTGAATATAATTTGAATTGAAATATAATAACACATTACAAATTGTCTAGCATATTTATTTTCGTAGTTAAAATTAATGAATATTTAAATTAAATATAGGTATTATTTTTATCCAATATCTTATAAAAATAAGATTACGTATTTTATAATGAGTATACTACATTACAATATATACATTTTATAAGGTTATATCAGTTAAGGCAATTGTCGATTATGTTTTATGACTGATAGCCTATCCAATGAGTAACCACATTTCTCTTATAAAAAATAAAGCATTACATCACTTAGGTATTATGTATGATTTATATACGTAATTATTTAATTCATATATTATTTTATGACCAATAAAATGTGATTATTCAATATCATTATTTGTATTAAAATCTATATTATAATAGTTATACAAAACTATGCCTAGGTACCTATTTATTTACTTTTACTTTTTTAAATTAATACCAAAATATTAATAGTTGCCATGCAAATGCCATAATTTAAAAAAAAAAAAATTTTAATAATTTTTATTTTTCTTCAATTTGAATAATAAATAATACTTTAATATTTGTCTTATAATTATATTCTATAGGTAATACTATTATTTTTATATTATAATAACAATAACTATAGAGAATAAAGTAAAAAAAATATTTTTGATATGTCATTATACGTGTAATAGGTATAGACGCAGTGGTATAGTGGAGTACACATCCGAATTTTATACATATAAATGTACCTAAATAAAAATTAGAAGTCCGCGGGTAAACAGTCACTTATTTATGTGTAATCCCAGTTTTAAGCAGATTAAAATTTAATTTAATGAAGATAATTAAGGAAAAAAACATTGAAATGTTTGATAATTATTAACTTTCAATGCAGGATAATCTTTTAACTGTTTATTCTAGTGTCTAGGAAATTTAAAATTATGTATCATAAATCTTTATTTATATTATAATACCTATTATCTTAATAGTTTTAACATAATATATTTGAACAACATTAACTACAAAGAACATCTTTTTGTATAAAAAATATTATTCTAAAAACGTGTTAAAATACATGTAACGTGTATAAATAAACAAATAATATGCATGAACGATTTTGTTATGTATGACTCATCTTTACCCAGATTACTTAGAATTTCAAAACTATTTAAAATATTTATATTTTTAATTGTATTTTTAGTGTAAAATATAACTTACTTTTTATAACTTTACAACGGTATTTTACATGCTATTTTGTATGTAATAGGTAATAATAATATTTTTAAAATAAATTTACTACTTATTTTAGTACTTCACTATTATTGATGAAAAATAATAATTTGGTACCGGATTAAATAAGTTGTAAATAAACTAAAAATATTTATTTTTGTACAATAAAAATGTAATGCATATTTTGAGAAATATAATACAATGTGATTAAAAATATAAATATACATTTTTAAATATATCTAGTCAATTGTTCGATTATTTATAAACAATTTTTTGGATAAAGTTTGTTTAACCTGACCTGACCCCTAGGTCAATTCATGTAAAAGAGTTTATAATGTTTTTGATGAATGTGTATGCATTTTAGAATCATATAAAAATGACTAATTTACACATATATTAGTTTATATATTATATATTGGCGTAATAGTTATAGCAGTTACTATAACCTACTGTAGGTATACTAATGATATTTTAATTCGCTAATAATTATTAAATATGATGTCTAATAATAATGGTGTTTAATATTAGGCAAAATACGTATAAAAGTTATAAAACAGACGTTTATTAACCACATTTCGTACAATAACTTCCATTTTGAATTATATTAGGTGCCAAATTCTTTGTACACGTTAATGGTCGAGGAGCCAGCACAATCGGACGATAGTTCGAGTTACAGCATGACGTTGAGTGAGTTTGAAGAAGATAGATGGTACAATCCGACATCGTATTCTGATGACGTTACTGAAATAGAAAGCATCCAGAGATTGATTAAATACATACGAGTAATGACAAAATCGCGCATAAAAATATTATGTTATTAATTATTATTTTTGTACTTTAATTTTGGACAATAATTTTGACTGAGGCAATAACATATTTATTTTAGGTAGGTAATCAGACAGCTACGGCAATAGCATTGGCTGCATTGGTGGACTACAATTTGCGAGACGAATCCACACAAAGTATTGTGATTGCTACTGGCGGTACAGAACTTTTGATTAATCTACTGGAAACCGATCATAATGAATGCAGAGTAAAAAGTCTAGATTACTAGATTATAATAATAATAATAATAATATTTTAAATGATACATAAAAATGCAACAGATATTTGTTATGCTCGAGTTGTTATTTTAAATAAATGACTCGATATTTAAAACGCATAATACATAAATGTGTTAGGACTTTTAAAATTAAATATACGATAATTTCTAGGTACCTAATCATTCATTTTAGTTTTAATAAAGCAATTTTTATTTTAATGTTCTAGTTTTTTAAATTTCGAACTTGTGAAGAATTGTAAAACTTTAATATACCCTAACGTATATATTCTAACCATAATTTAATTATAATTTTTTAATCAAGATTTAAAACGCGTATATATAAGTATGTCTTTTCCTAAAATTATTTATTAAAAGTAAATTTATTTTATAGCAAGTACAGTTAGTTTCTTGGCATAACAATTAATATATTATCATATTTTTGGAATAACGATTATATTATTCTAATACCATATTGTATTTATTATGGTATTTAATATGATTTAATAGTTTTTCGTTTGACAAAAATAAAACATAATTATTATTCCAAAATAATAATATACGACTCATTAATCATTAACGATTTAGTAAGGATTCCTTACGACCTTACTTAACATATTTACCTTTATTTTCTTGTTTGTCAATACAAGTTTCCTAAGTTTCAATGATAAATAAGTATAATTCATTTAGAAAATTATGAAAATGTTATATAAATAAATAATAAATCATAAAATAAATAATAGTTTACATATTATGAGATTATATTATATGTACCTAATTTAATATTAGGTAGGTATTAAAAGGTACTTTGTAATACTCGTGGAATTATTAAAAAATATGTTATGTTATATGATTGTATATCTGTTAGTCATATATTGTTTTTAATTACATTTTAGTGTTTAAGCAAAACTATTATTATTGGATTTAAAATATTTTATTTTTATAAATTGTGTTGTAGCATGGTGCTCTTGCAGTACTTCACGAAATGTCATTCATGTTAGGCACTCGAAGAAATTTGACAAATTTGGGTGCCATACCGATTTTAGTAAAATTATTATCTGACAGATCACTCGACTTACAAATTCTTTCAGCCGAAACACTGGCTAATGTAGCAAAGATAAGAAAAGGGAGAAAGTTCATACGAAAAACAGGCGGTATTAAATTAATGGTAAATATAAACTATATTTATTCATTATGAATAAATATTAGCTATGATAGTATTAACATGACTGTAGGTAAATTATATGAATGTACCGTATCAAGTTTTAAAAACGGAATATAATTTGTTACCAGTAACTCAACAAAAATCATTTAGTTTGTTATGTAATTGTTCAAAAGTATTATTGTCTATGTCTAAATCGGATAAAAATAAAGATATGATGCGACGATCAGGAATCATACCGGTAATGGCAAAACTATTGACCTCGGTACACGAGGATGTTGTCAGTTCTATTATGGGAATTATCGTTAATTGTGCAACACAGGTAGATTGGAATTTTATATCCGATCAATCGATATTGGCCATCATTACTCGTTAGGTAATGATAAATTACTTTTAACTGTATAAAAGTTTCTAATCAAATTTCAGCCGGTTTTTCGTACAGCTATCAAGGAACAAGGTATGTTGATAGACATAATTAAGCTGTTGAAAAGTCCAGATATTGAAATGACGAAAAACGCTGCCACAGTTACGTTCAACGTGAGTGCGTTATTCTTATAAATTATAATACTCATTGAACATTTTTTACGAAACCCGTGTAGTGTGCCGAGGATCCAGAAAGTCGAAAAATTATCAAAGAACAAGGGGGCCTGAACTCGTTGGTTAATATTGTTAAAGTGGAGTCACACAAGAGCGAAACGAAATTAATGGAAGCTGCTACGGGGGCGATATGGAAATGTTTGATGAACCCCGACAACGTGAAACGTTTGGAAGACATAAATGGTATACACGTGTTAGTAAAACTATTAGATTCCGACAGCGAAGAAGTGAGATTGGAATATTTGAAATGTTGTCCAAAATATGATTGTTTATTTCATTTTATTTCATTTTTCTTCTATACTGTCTAGGTGATTGCTAACACTGTAGCGTCCTTAGCGGAATGCACAAAAATAGGACGCAACAAGATCGCTCTAAGGGCTGCTGATGGTTTAATACCCATAATAAAACTATTGCAAGATACCAGTCACGAAAGAATTTTGGTAAATGTGTGCTGTGTAATTGATAATTGTGCGTCCGATCCACAGTGCATGGAACAAGTAGTTAGCAATGATGGAATACGTCTTGTATGGTCCATGATGAAATTTGATTCAACTCTTGTACAATCTACAGCTGGACACACGCTGGTTATGTTACTTAAAAATACAAAAGTTAGTAGGTTACTTTATATCAATAAATGATTATATTGTGTCACGTATTTATTTTTATATGAAACACTATTCGAGGTATATGTAGTATATCTTTATTTATATTACGTTTCTGTAGCATGTATGTAAACAGGAGATAATTCTTTGCAGCCCAATATTTTTTTTATACATATAATATACAGAGTATCCAATATCTATTTACTAATTGCAATATCTTCGCGAAAAATTAAAATTTTTGAATGCAGTTTTTTTCAAATTTTTATTTGATTTTAATTTGTAATTGTATTTTTATTTCAACGGACTATAATATTACCTTTATTACCTACTTATTTAAAAAAAAAAGACGTCTCATAAAAAAATAAAAAATAAACTTTTTATTTTTTAAGTTATGTAAAATTTGAAGATAGCTATTTTAAAAAGTATATTTATATGAGAATTTGAACATCAAACGTATGATTTTTCAATAATTAAAAAAAGTTCCTAAAAATTGAACTCTTGTTAAAATTAAGAGATCGAATGTCAAAATTATTATATAAATATAATTTTTCAAAAATTATCTTCAAATTTTACATAACTTAAAAAATAATGAGTTTATTTTTTTACGAGACGTCATTTTTAAACAAGTAATAAAAGAAATATTATAGTCCATTGTCTAAATAATAACTTGAAAAAAAATGCATTCAAAAAATTTAATTTTTCACTGAAATATTCCAATTAGTAAATAGATCTTGGACACTCTATATATATATGTATGTATTATATACAACTATAACATTTAAATATGGTATAAATGTTGTAAATTTTAACTTAAAAATATTTACAATTGTATACAAAATTCAAAAGTCAAAAGACTAGCTACTCTAAAGAAGGCTTTCCTTCTTTTTACAAAAATAAATTACTGAATTTCGAAAATAGTATAAACGTTTTAATGTTTTTTCATAGAAAAATTTATTCTCTTTTGTTATCAGAAGTCAAAAACGATTAATTGCATTTTTACATTTAAAAATATTTATTAACTAATTAAATACTTATAACCAAAAACTTAAGTTATAAATATTTTGTGTCTTACAAGTCATAATTTTATTTTAATTTTGGTTTAAAAGTTTCTATACAACAATTTTTAAAGTCTTAAAATTATAGACTAGATTTATTTTATGATCATTGATAATTTACTCACATTATTGATGATACAAATAATGCCTAAAATAATAATTATAAATAGAATTGAAAATTCAAACCTAAATTGAATATAATAATTATGAACAAATGACGACAACACTTCAAAGTTAAAATTAAATACAAGTAAACAGTAATTGCTTCATTCAAGAATTTTGTTATATAATGAGTTAAAATATTAATGTATACATAATATGAAATATTAAATATTAAAACTGAAAAATGTAATTCGAATTTTCTAATATATTTAATAAACAAAAATGTGTCCATAATTATTAAATATTGTAAATAATTAATATAAAAATATTCAATTTCAATAAAATATTTAACTAATATAATTTATCTCTAAATTTAATTGTATTTATATGCACTATTTAATTATTCACTAATAGATGCTTCTAAAAATGTAAACTTGTATTGTTAAATTGTAAAAATCATTGAATTTTAAGTTTTATTTTACATATAATTGTGTATCCAAATCAATTTTTCTAATACAAACTTATATATTAATATAATAATAATAACGTAACCTAAAATTTATTTATTTATAAATATTAGAAATCAAAGTAATATTTTGTTATTATAATTAAAGAGTAAAAGTACACCAAAATACTAAAATGTAAAAAATTATAAAAATAAGAGAACTCTCTTTATTTTTTTAGTTTTCTAGAAATAATTCTTTTTATGTTTTGATATTTATAATATATTAAGATGTATGTAATATTGATACAAGTACTGAAGTACCTAAATTATATTCGATTTTTATATATTATATCATATATAAATATCATGACGTAAATAACATTGAAATTAAATTAATAAGCTAAATTCAATTATTTATAAGTAGATTTTTATAATTTCTTTTTTTTACAATTTAATACTATACAATTTTTTTTATGAATATTTACAATAGTTAGATGTTTATGACGTACCTACCCGTATAATAATAAAGCATATTATTATTATAAAGTTATAACTTATAATATTATTTATAGTCATGATTTAAGAATAAACAATGACGTTAGAGTATATAATAAGATAAAAATAAACATATTATTTCTTAATAATAAAATATATAATTACAAGTATATGGACAATTTACTATAAAGATGCTTCTTCGCGACGCCACCATAATATTATTATTTATCATAGTTACGGGTATATTATGACTTAATTCGTTTTTTCAGAGTGAACAAGACAACTTCTATTTAATAATACATTATTATATAATACTACATATATTTTTAATAATTGCCAAACAAATATATAAATCATTCTTCAAAGATTATCTATTTAACTTTATAATCTAGCTAAACTTTAAATGTAATACTTTTTACCTACTCAAAATGGCTTTAAAATAATTTTAAAAAATTTATCAAATTAAATTACTAGGTATAGTAATTACATGAGCATACTATAATAATTTACTACATCCATTTAACTATTTCGGTAAATTATTAAATTATGTAATTATAATATTTGTATTAGAATAATATTAACGGGGCTATATTTAGCAATTAGCACAAATACCGCGGTTGGCCCTCAATAAGATACCGTTTTTCTGTCTCCAGAAAAAAATATAAATGTATAAAGATAACATATAATATATATATATATATATTATATAATTTAAAAGTCATTAGTTTTTTATGTAAATTTACAAGGTTTTTTTTAATAGGAGTCTAGTGACATTATGCGTTCTCTAGTTACCGGATTGGTTATGTTGGTCGATCTGTTAAAATCACATGACACAAAGGTGTTAGCTGCTGCATGTGCTGTCATTGGAATTTTAGCCAAAGAACCTGAAAATTTAGCAATTCTTACAGATTACGATATTGTGCAGAGATTATCGAGTTTAGTGCACACGGTAATATACATTTTGTTAATGAAGTTGAACAATATATTGAACGGACATTTTAACCACAACTAGACTTGAGCTCATTTTTTGATATGTTTAACCTCATAAATTTTTGATAAAGCGTTAAATTTTACATATTATTTGAAAATGTTTAATACTTGCAATCAATAAAAACTAAAAAAAATTTAAATATTACTCTCTGAGCCTCACTTCATTTTCTCTTGCAAGTCATCTCAATATTCAAGTATAGCGAAGAATCTTAACTGTCTATGATATTTTGTAATTTTCAGAGCAATTCAGAACTCCAAGCCCATTTGTCTCGTGCTATCGGCTCTTGCTGTTTATTAGATCGCAATTGTCACACATTTGGTAAACTAGATGTAGTACTTCCCATTTCCCGATACATACATTCTAACTACGAGCTAGTTAAAGAAAATGTTACGTTTGCTTTACACGGATTATCTGGAGACGCAGCTAACTGTGTAACTATGGAATCGTGTGGGGTTGTTCCTGTACGATGGATTAAATATATTATATAACTATTAATTTATATAATAATTAAGATTGTCCTGTATCAAAGTATATTTATTTTACTATAGTAAAGTATTATAAAATTAATCGTGTTTATTTGGAATCCTCCTTCAAACTGTAAATTGTGACAAATTAGTGTAGATTTACTTAGTATCTACAATATATTTTATTTTTATAATATGTATACAGGTGTATATAAATACGATACAAGCCCAATATAGTATTAGGAGAAAAATACAATAGTGGATATTATTAAGCCCTCACAATAAATTATTATTATAAATTACTTATGAATTACACTAGTGTACTTAAATTTTGCCCATTGATTAGGTACTATAGAATTATAATAATATCACGAATATAAATAATATAAGTTATTAATTACTCTAATTCATATTGACTAGAGTTCATTTGACTATTTTGAAAGTAAAAACCTGAAACTTGAAAACTTGTGTTTTTGAACTTAAAAACTATATTACTTGTTCGATTTATTTCTAAATGAAATACTTATTTCATAAAATTGTATGATTTTTTTATAGAAATAGTTTTACATTTGTGATATATTATTATATAACACATTATCTTATTTATATGTATACGTAGTGTATTATTAATTATTATTTATTACCTACTTAATTACAGTAATTTTAATTCTATCAATTAGATGTAATCTGTATCAATCACATTGTTCTATAAAAACAATAGTACGATTAGTACGTTCCTACTTTAATTACTAACCCTATTATTATTAACTAAGGTTAATATTTACATTATATTAATATAGTTATTAAGCACAATAAACGTTTTGTAGCATAAAGCTATATTTAATTAAATATTTCTTGGTTTATGTTGAAAAAATAAAATGAATTTAAAAAGTAGAATATAGAATACATTAGACAACTGTCAATAGTCTGAATTCAGAAATAAAAGTAAAATAATTAAATATTATAAAAATTAAAAAATTAAGATTTCATAAATCTAATGAAATATTAGTTTTATTATACTTGTTATATTAATTTGAGTAATACTTTGTAAAACTATTTGATATAAATTGACGAAATCAAAGAATAAGATCAATTTTTTTTTCTATACTTAATTTAAATCATGAATCATTTGTATTGAACTTAATATTTAACCAGATATTAGAACATTTTAGTGGTTAGTGTATTATTATATAAATTATAATTATAGAGTTTCTATTTGAATTAATTGTGATAAATATTATAATTTTATAAGGAGACATTACCAACCAAGTAGTGAAAATAATAACAGTATCTAAAACATAACAACATTCAAGAGCTCGACTGTACTATATATAAAAATATATTTTGTTATTTGTATTAAATAAATTATACTTTTTAAAATACATACGTTGTTAATAAAATGTGTTATAATTACAGTTTCTGATGGAAACAATTGCATCACGAGACCCTGATGTACAAGAAGCTTCTGCTGGATGTCTAGCAAATATTCGAAAGATTGCTTTAACTGCTCGAAGATAGTAACACCAATTATTATTATAATGACTACGATAAATTGAATAATATTTTTATCTAAATTGTAGTACATAAAACTAGTATACTTTTAATATACTAAACAGATTAATTAATAAATATTTTTTTATCAAAGTTATATTTTATAATGGGTATTGTTAATTATTATTAATACGTTATAATATAGTTTATATTTGTGTACTGTGTTATATATTAATAAAAATAAATAAAACAATAAACTATCAAAAATATTCCATGATACATAATTTGTTTTCTTAATATATCTGATGGTGTAGAATATAATAATGTGTCAGTACTGTTTGAAAACATCTGCTTATATTGTTCTATAATTTAGAATAATTATAATGTAATAATTAATGTACATTTGAGTTAATATTTAAGGTGTTGACGGAGGAAAAGAATGTAAATACTAATTTTACAATTATTTTTTTATTTAAAAAAAAAATCATACATATTGTTATATATAAGTAAATTTGTACGTTTAAATAAAACAAAATTAATTCATCCTTAAAAACTGCAACATTCACGAAAACTTTATTTTTTACGAACAAATATATTATTACCTTATAAATTCTGTATATAATAATTATTATCATTCGATGCTGTGTAACGAATCATGCAATCTCAGAAGTCGCTGTAATTTTTAGTAGTAAATTTTTCTACCGTAAATTTACCTTGCTGGTAAAAATGTACACGGTAAATTTGCCAGGCTCATTATCTCTATACCTAATGCTAATATTATAATAAAGACAAATAAGCAATCACAATACACATATTTTTTTAGTAGGTATTTATTATACAATAAAGATACATGAAAGTAATATTTCTATATTGTAGGTAATAACTTGAAATTATTATTTAATATGTTAATTAATAATGATGACAAACCGTGATAATTAATAACAAAAAATTAGATATAGCTAAAACTACAATAATATTATAAGCTCTGATTACTAAATAAATACTAATGAAATATGTTTGTTATAGATTAATTATTTTTGCTAAAGTATTTAATTGAAATTATTTTCTTTAAACATATTATGTGCATGTTTAAATGCTATATTAGTATATTCTTTAAAAATAACAATGAAATAAACACTAATATGAATGCAATTTGTTTAATACTTTATTAATAATATTATTGTACTAAATAAAAATAAACTTACACTAACTCGAATTCTATATAATATTCCAAAACAAATCTATCCCCTTATTGTTCTGTTCTTTCTGATAATTTAACTAATTCTTCCCAATATCTTACGTAGTGAAACAATTAATAAAATTGCAATCAACGCGAATAATGCATCGAACCACTGCATCTTATTAACTCGGAATAAATTATTATATAAAATTGTATCTATATTATATATAACTTTCTCATAAATTCTATGCTTTTAACTGAACTATTATTTTTATCAATATTAATATAGTATAATCAAATTAATCAAAACTATGAAACATTTAAATAATTAATTAATTATAATTTTTAATTGATTAATTTAATATTTATTCATTAATCATTTGATGAGATCTAATAGCAAATGAATAACATTGAAATTATTTTTAAAATCTAAATATGCTTCTTTAATTAACAATATAGTCAACAATCCATACATTTAGTAAACTATTATTTTAAAATACATAATTAATTATTAATTAGTTATAGAGTTATAGAAAATAATATTATTTTTAGAAAATAACAAATATAATTTAAATTTGTTTACTAAATTTTTATATGTTTTATATTATAATATAAAATAAGTAGGTACATATCATAATTACTCAGTATTTTAAGGCGTTATAGAGTAAAATCATTAGAATAATACTTATCCTGAAACATTGAACAATGATTGAACTTTCTATAAACAACTTACCAATTATTACCAATTTAAACTATTTAAAAAACATTTGGTAAATATTTTATATTTTTATTTATATAAGATTGCTAAAAACATTAAATGAAAGTCAAGAATTTCATGATGCGTGTTTATGTCAATATCAATATTACGTTTTTATCATAAAAACCAATAACTGAAGAGGCAACCACGAACAAATATAATAATATGTATATTTTTCATTTATCTTTTTAAGCAATTTGCTCGACGAATTGAAATATATTTTATTACCTTATCGTATTTTTGCTTATGCGTATACTAACGAGTACCCAAGTAAATTGTACAAAACGAACACGTAATAAAATATATTATTGTATTTATTGACATTTTTCAATGCTCACATAAAAATATTATACACATAGATATTTATATATATTCGTTATTCTTTTTCAGATATACAAAAATTGAATGTATTATGATAATAAACATTTTTATTGAATTTCTTTAAGATATTTATAACAATAAACTATTTGACTATCCTAATAATTGTATAATAATGAAAAAGAACAAAATGTTTCACATTTTCGTAAGTATCACTTTTTAAGTGGATATCATAAACGAAAATAATAGTAAATGCACGAAAAAATTAAATAAGCACATTAAAAAAAGTGGGAAGGTCGATTTCAGACTTTCCTTCGATCCTCAAAGAAATAAGTGGTTTATTATAATTAAGATTTAAATGCAATATTGTTACATTCGAAAATATGATTCTGAGAAAAATTCAATATGATACAATATATTATATTAATAATCTGTTCCAAAATTTTACCACGTACGTAAACTACCCTTAAGAATGCTTAAAAAAATGTACAAATCCCTACGTTCAAAATTGCATAAGTTATCTTGAAAATCTAAAATCATTTTCGTCAAAATTACGATTTTCGATCATTTTTTGGTAGTTTTTCTTTACCCGAGGAAAAAATTTTGTGATATTCGAAAAGTGAGCTAAATAAAGTACCAATTAGATGCAATTTATTATCGAGCGCGTACCCTATTTCTGGTAATCGGACCATTATTTCTACCCGTAAAAGTGTTTTTAAGCATAAAAAAAACATCATTATAAAACCAATACATTCTTTGCTTCGCTCAGAATCTAAAAGTATAATATTGTAATATACGTTTTTGGTACCTATGCACAATATTAAATATTGATTAAATAATATAAGATTATACTAATTATTTGTAGGTCAAAATGTTTTTCATAATAATTCAATTTCTACGATTATTTATTTTACATAAAAAAAACCATTTGTTTAATTTTTATGAGGCCGACATCATATTTTAAAATAGATAATGTAATATACAAACATAAAGTATAACGTACACGATCATTCATACATATGTGTTGTGAAAAGGTATTTTACAAATATTAAGGCTTAGATTCATAAGAATTTTTCAAATTCATTCCTACTTGTAGATTTTAGTGTTAGAACTTACTAACTTGAAGATGCTAAGGTAAATTACAATTAATTTTTTTTATATAAATGGTATCTTCAAGAATTTTTCATTCATTAACTACTTTGCTAATATATTATTATTAACACTCAATCGTATAATATGTGTCTCTATACTTAAGTTTTTAAATAATGCATTTATGCATTATAAATTATAATATTATTTTTTTAATGCTATATAATTTTGGCTTTATATTAAAATTATATATCTCGTTCATATTTTTGCAGAATATAATATTAAGTATAGTAATATCGCGATACTAGAATATAAGAATAATTTCTTCAACATAATATGTATTTGATCATTAATGTATCTAATATAAATCTATATCAAATATAGAACAAGATATTATTAAAGACAAATAACGATATATTTCAAAAGATTTGATTTTTATTTGACTTTCATATTGGCATAATTAAAGTTTGGAATTTGTGTGAATTAGCTATCATACTACATACTAACATTGAGTGAGCACAAAATAATATATGTCTCGAAATCCAGTTATTCAAATTATTATTTAGATAATATTTTACTTAACCGGGTGGTTGAAAATCTAGATTTAGGTATTACATTAAGTTCAAATCTTACTTTCAATAAACATTATCTGACAATTTCTAAAAAATCGTCATCTATATTAAGATTTATTAGTAGGACATGTAAAGATTTTACTAATTGTTTTACTCTTGAGGCATTATATTTTTCACTTGTACGTTATACTCTTGAATATAATTCGATTATCTGGTCACCCTCTGTAAATATCCATATCCAAAGCCTTGAAGATATACAAAATCGCTTTCTTCGCTTTATATCGTACAAGTGCAATATCCCGCGTCAACGTCATATACCATATAAACCTTTATTAATCATTTTAAATATGCATAGTCTTGCTAACAAAAGAAATATAATCGAGCTAAAGTTACGTACGTTACTCCCGCCCCACCCATTTGCTATTTTTAAAAAATTATTTTTCAAGAATTTAGTATGTAAATTGTATGCATTTGTACGATTATCAACACAATTTGTACGTACCTGGGTTTTAAAATAAACCCTAAAAACATTGGGTGGGGCTGGAATAACGTTACTCCAGCCCCACCCACAGTTTTAATAGGAGTTTTTTTTATTTTATCTGTACCATTATTTAATATGTAATTTGTATGTATTTGTACGACCATCTCCGAAATTCGTACGATCGCGCTTTAGCGACAAATGCTGTTTTTAGAATTACAGCGCTACTACGCCCCACCCCGAGGGGAAATTTTATTATTTTCAAAATTTTACTTTTTTGTTATATTATATACTTTATCTTATATAGTTTTAGTAGTTTGATCTTCTCTATAATTTGTATACACTCACAGAAAAAAATTCTTAATCGTATTTTTAAATGCAATATCATTGCATTCAAATCATAATAATTATAATAAATCACTAACTTCTCCGAAGACGAAAAGTCAAAGGAGAAACATCCTAAATTAATGGTCTTGATTTTTTAAAACTTTTTGCAAGCAAATAATTGATTATAGAGATCAACCATTGTTGATGCTATTCTAAAATATAGAGAACGAGTGATCAAAATAAATAATGAGGGGAAAAAAGGTAAGTTAATACATAATAGGTAATATAAGTTATTTTAGAAATATTTAATCTAAATTTAGGCTAAAATGTATCTTTAATTTTGGTTTACTTAGAAATCTCTAATGGTAAATGAAATATAAATGAACTTAATTTACATTCCTCGCTTTGCTTAGAATTTAAAAAAGTACACATAAATGTAAAACCTACATGCTACATTATTGAAAAAATATTTTATATGCCTCTTATATTTTACTGTTATTAAACAAAGATTTAAATATAGGTTAAAGACATCAGTATCGTGGAAAGTTAATGTATTAACCAAATTAGTTAATTGTTAAAATAATAATTAAAATTTTAAAATAATCGCTTATAAAACAAATTATTTAGTACGATTTTCGTAATTTTTTATTTTTTATTTCGTGATAACTAATTGAGTTTTAATCGTAGAGTCTTGAAAATGTATTTTGAATATATACATATGTAATTTACACTCGTGGTAAAATCTAGCAACGGATTATCAGTATAATATATTTTAATACATTGAGATTCGCTCAGAATCGTATTTTATAATACAATATAATTGCATTCAAATATTAATAATTACAATAAACCACTTATTTCTCCGAGGACCGAAGGAAGAACATCCTAAATTGACGTTCCCGCTTTTTTTTTAAAAAAAAAAAATTTATTTGTATATTTCTAAATATCTTGTTAATTGTTAATGAATAATGCATATTCAACAAAAATTAATTAAACCAGTTGTAATGGTAATAATACCTATAGATTTTAAATTACTATTTATTAAATAATATTCGTGTACATTATAATAAAATTATATAATACAGATAATATTAAACAGCATTTCATTGAAATAGAATTATTTTTTTCAAATCTGTGTATTGTATCAAAATATTAAAGTATTTTTGGTTAGTATTTTACAAAAAGAGAAATGTGCTATTTTTTCACGGGATAAAAAAAATTTATACAATTTTTAAGTTGTATAAAATATAATACCTACTTAACTACTTAATAATACTTTATAAATAAAATTTGAATTAAGATAATATGTATATAATTATTAAATGTTATTAATTTAGAAGTTGTTGTAGCTACAAACAGCGTATGACAGGATATAAATATTGAATTAAATAATCTAATGACAAAGTCTGCTTCTGTATTTGTATATAAAGGATATCAGGACATTAAAGAAAAATTAGGATTTCCTCAGATTAAATCACCAGACACTAATATAATAACAAATAACAAATTTAATAATGCATATGGTGAGTAAAATATATAAAGGGTGAGTCTCGAGGATTTGACAAATAAAATAACTCTGGTTCTACGATATATTTGTTTTAAATTTTTTTTAAATTATTATTGTACCCCGCGCTACAATTTATTTTTATTTTTGTTTCTAAATAATTTTTATTTTTATTTTATATTAATATTTTCTATTTTTTTATTCAAAATAGCTATTTTGTAGATTTATATTAAAAAGAAGTTTTAACATTAATAATTTTAATTTTTTAAAGTTAATTAAAATTATTGCTCGTTATTTCACGTGTATACGCTTACACGTATTCACGTGAAATAAAGGTTCGATTTATAAAACCCGTTGCTTAAAATTTTCCGTGAATTTATAATATTATTCACGTGAACCCATGAATTATTATATTCACGTAAATCTGTGAATTATTATATTTACGTGAATTTGTGAATTTGTGTATTCACGTATTTTACTGAGTTCTCTACTTTTATTCGTAAAACAAAGATGATCTTACTCATATCATAAATATAGATTAAATTATTTTAATAATAAATAACTTAAAGTATACATATTAACTAGATTAAGTATGCTCATCAAATAATAATAATAATTAATGTTTTACTTTAGAAAAACCTAACCTATAGAGTAACTTCAGACAATATTATATAAATTGACAATACATAAACAATAACATAATAATGAATGATTATAAATAAACAAAAAAGTAATAAACAAAATAATCCAATACCTAAATAACTTAATAATATTAAACTAATAATTTTTTATTTTGGAACAAAAATGTCAGCATATTAACATTTTTTGTCAATAAACAGCTTCTTTTATATGTCACTATATTTCCAGCAGTGGAAAAACATCTCTCGGAGCTCACTGATGTAGCAGGAATTGCGAGATATTGTTTTGCCAACGCTGCAAGAGTTGAATATTTATTTTCTCTCGATTTCCACCATTCATATGGATTTAGATCGAAACGTAATGGAGGTTCAGCAATATAAATTTGAAATTGATTAGTTAAATTATTATCAGCTGTTATTGTACTTCCGTATAAATACTCAAGATCATTGCTTTGAACTGGTGGGATTTGTTCTAAATTAATTTCTTCTTCGTCAAATCTTTCTAGCAAATATTTTACAGCCATACGAATTTTTTGTCTCATAAAATTGGGTTCAAACTTTAAATCTTTATATCGAGGATCTAGAAAGGATGCAATTTGTCTGATAGAGACAGAACTTGTTTCATTACGTTCAAATTTGAATCGTTTTTTAATTTCAAATATAATTGTACATTTGAAATTAGTGATATATTGATCATCAGTTGCTTTAAGTTTAAAATGACAATCTAATAATTTTGATAATAATGGTATAACCATTGACGCTGACGAATGGTTCTCCGAACAAAATAGATTTGTTACAACATATAACGGTTTGAGGAGACTTATGAGATTTTCTATTTTTAACCATTGGGATTCAGTTATTTCTAATTTTTGCGCAATGTAAAAAGACGTGACTGTTCTATCTGCCAACACATTCGAAACTGGACTTCTGTTTTTTAAAAGGCGGTCTAACATTAAATATATTGAGTTTCATCGTGTCTTACAGTATTGCACTAATGATTGATGCGGAAGTCCTAGCTGTTCTTGTTTGTTTAATAATGACTGTTTTGCTACATTCGAGTATTTGAAATGTCCAACTACAGTACTACACTGTTTTATTATATCTGAAAATATTTCTTGTTTTAGTGCAACACTAATGGCTAATTGTAAACTGTGAGCTGCACATGTTACATCCATATTTTCATTGTCTATTGTAATATTTAGTAATTTTGCAGCATTTACTATGTTTTTTGCGTTATCTGTAATTACAGTAGTGACTTTACCATTAATTTTCCAATTTTCAAAAATACAAGTTAAATTTTCAGCTAGATTTACTGCTGTATGACGTTCTGCCATTTCTTGTATGGCTAAAGTAAATGACTTTGGTGACCATTGATGATTATCGATTATGTTCGCAGTTAACGATATATATGAGTTTTGAGCCATTGAAGACCAACCGTCAGTGGTGCAAACTACACTTTTCACATTTTGCAATTCATTTTTTATTTTGTCCTTAACGTTTGATTTCAATGCATGTAGTCTTTTTTTCATTGCTTGATCTCTACATATTTTATAATTAGGCTCCACAACAGCCATGAACTGACAAAATCCAGGGCTCGAGCAAAACGATAAAGGTAATTGATTCATTGCAATTAATATAGCCAGTGCTTGGTGAATTTGTTCTGTTTTTTCATAATTGCATTCACGATCACTATTAAATGCATAATTTTTAGAAATACGACGACGTTTTCTAGATTTTGATTCCTCATTATTTTTTAAACTTGAAAAAGATGTAGTAGTATTATTAACTAGAATTATATCATCATCTTGATTGATGGAAGTTGTATTATTCTCATGTTCAAAACTACCAGACCTTATAACTTCTTGGGTATCATTAGATGGATGATTAGACCCCAATTGAGACCTACAATATGTATTTATTGAATATTATATATTTATTAATAAATTACTTGCATCCTAGTCAAACAAAAAAATAATAATTTTTTTTTAAAAGTTTAAATTTTTGTATTAAAAGTGTTGGTAGGAATGATATACTAATGTATTTATATTTTATGCGTACCTTTGATTATTGACTTTTGATAATTATAATTATTTTTATGTATAAAATAATTAATAATGCCATTGTATTTAATTGTACTTGTAATAATAATATGAAAATATAATATAGATTTTAAAATAACTAATTCAAGTATAATATAATGCACTCATTGTTTTTCATTTTATGTAAGAAATAACAGTTTTTTATATTATTAGTTTATACAATGCTTTAGAAATTACAATATTTCAGAATTAGGGATGCTTATTATTTGAGAACAAATTTTATTTTAGTATTAAAGTAAAAAAATATTTAAATAAATATTAGTTTTTTATTTAAAGTTTCATTAAAAATAATACATATACAATTTGACATGAAAATAATGTGATCGGAAGACAAATGCGTTTATTCTACTGATAAACATAAATTTGTACTTAGATATAAAATATCGAATCCTTGTCGATTAATTTAAAAGATGTACACACCTCATTGTATTGTGTTACATCTAAAAATGTTGAAATAAACGCGATAATTCTACAATATTACAAAACATGTTTATTAATTTGTAAAATATTTAAAATAAAATTGACAATTTCATTATTATGGCATCTATGTACTTAAATAACCTAACAATTTTTTGATTTTAATAGCTTGAATAAAAATACATAATTTATTACTTACCTCTTTGCCGCTGATTCTTTTGGTTAATTAATTTGATGTACATTTTGTAAATGTCTTATTAGAGACCTAGTAGTTCCACCGACACAGGAGAATTCACTTTGATCGTCATCACATAAATCACAATAGGCACGATCTTTTTCTCACTTAGCATAGTCCCACACCCAACTTTTTCTTTTACCCATTTTTTGGAAAAACGTATATACTTGAGTTCGCTTAATTTAATATAGCTGCACGCAAAGCCAACGATTGACTGTTGTATTTAACATAAACTATAGAATTGAAACTCTACACATAATAACTAATCTTTCGCCAAAAATATTGTGGTATAACATAATAAAGTCTGATAAAATTTCATTAAAAGATAATAAAGTTAATCGCTAAATTATAAATAAATCTCTGAAAAGTATACGAAAAAATGAAGATAATCAGTGTTTAAAACAGGTTTTGTAATGTAATTTAATGTGACAACCTTCTAGAAATCATTAATTGACAATTATTTCCTTTTCTAAAATTTATATTTATTTATTTTAATAGAAATAATAAATAATTTAAATTTTTATACCAGTTAAAATTATTCACGTAACCACGTGATTAACAAATTCACGTATTCACGTGATTATGTCTCTGATACGTGTTCACGTGTTTGAGCATTTATTAATTCACGTATATTAATTATACGTGTTTTATTTTGTTACATTCACGTGTTCACGATATCCGTGTAATAGTATATTTACGACATATAAAACAATAATTACACGCGTTCATTAAATAAATACGATTATAGTTAGGTATATTTGTTTTTTTTTTCCAATCGACTTTATAAACTTTAAATATTAAATTACATTGTGTATTTTAATAAAAATATGTAAAAAAAAAAATTTTCATGATATCCGTGTACACGTATGTTTGTACTCACGTAAAATATGATAGACTCTAATTAAAATACATCAAATCCTCGAAATTTACCCTGTATACAATGAATTATAATTCTTTTATATATTATTAATTATTAATTATAAATTATAATTATAATTCAAAAGTAGTCATTCAATAATATATATAATTTTAATAGAATTACATATATAATATTATCTGTGTTATAGATTCAGAAAATCGTTTAGCGAAGAAAATTTGCCAAGTATGAAGTTCATTTTTACATTTTCTGCTGCGGAGTGGAAGGAAATTCAATTACAAAGGGTGCATTATAAGTTAAATGATAAAAAACGACCTCTACAGCATTTTATGTCACAGCATTTTAAGTCGTATTAAATATTGCCCCAAAAATCTTGAACACCTTTAATTCCAGAACATTTTTGGATATATACTCAGTTAGCCTGCTGTCTTTCCTTTCGCAGAGCAAAAGTATCACCCGATGATGCAAATTATATTTCTATTATTGGTCGGTGTTCAATTTGTGACTCCCACTTTAAAGGAATAGTATTAGAAAAGCCACCTGAAGATGCAAAGTAACTTTACATTTAAATTTATATATATAATTTATTTATATATAACATGTTATATTTATATATATAACTCGCAAATTAAAATTTTGTGGCATTATATTATAATATCATGTAAACGAACAATAAATGTACCGTAGTTTATTAGTAATTTGTATTTCCCATCAAATATTTTAGAAACTTTAAACACTTTGTACAATATGTTAATCAATAATACCTGTCTTTTACGGGGAATATTAATGAAAGATAAATATTATTTATTTATTACAGAGTTCTAATGCAATGCACATATGTTGGGAATTTCAACGACTTTCTAAAGTATCAAAAAAGAGGCGCATGATAGGTCCAGTTATTGATAAAGTACTATCGCGTACCATAGATGAAGGAACTTCATGTAAAAGTTATCGGGAAAATGAAGCTATACGTCTAATGAAAATTGGTAATAATAAATAATAAAATTATTAAAAATTTCCTAACTAAATACTTGTATAATTATAATATAAATTATATAATATTATTATTATATTTTTGTAATATTAAATTTTTAGTTTACATTATGGGAATATCAAACTTAAGATAACGTTTTACACCCATGTTCTCTCTTCGTCTATCTAACGGGGAATATAGCAAAATCAACGTTTAGGTTGAACTTAGAGTATAAAGATCTATCAGTAAATTTAACTCCCTCTAAAGTAGTCTGTAATTCTACTATATTTTTCATATAATAAACAGAATCAGTATCATTGAAAATATATTTTATATTAAGTATTTTTATTCACTAGTTATGGTAAGAGAATAATTGTTGGAATTTTAAATTTAATTTTTAAAATGTAAACAACTTGCCCCGGTATCCTCTATAAAGGAATTAAATTTTTTTTTGCACAATTGATATAGATACACATTACTATGACAGTTTACACTAATTAAATAAATAATTTGTAAAAGGATATTGACACTGACGTACAAATGATTTTTTAATAGGGGGAGGTTTATTAAATTTTAAATAATTTGATAAAAAAATCTTTATTTATATAATAGATATATACTCATTAGCGCAACTAAGGGTGGCTGGAAGGACTTCGGCCCCCAAAATTACTCATAACCTTTTAAAATAACAAGAAAATTCTCATTTTTTTTTTTTTTTTTTAATGTTATTTTAATTTAAGGCATTAGCCATCCCCCTAAATTTTAGCACTAGTTGCGCCATTGTATAATACTATTTTTTTACTACAAAATAATACCTAATTTTCTTTTTTTCTTTCCCATTTCGTCATGACCTCTTCAACAGTTAAAGGTAACACATTGACAACATAGCCAGTCCATTTAACCGTCCTAAAAATAAAGTATACTTTTAATTCCAAATATAAGACATACCTACTATTATTACTATATATTTATTTACTTATTGTCTTCTTTCATTGTATTCCTTAAATAAGTTTTCACTTTTTTTAGATATTAAAACATTTTCTTCGGTGTTATGTAACCTAACCTTGGCATAACAATAAATCACAATTTATCGCATTTTCATTAGGCCTATATGAATAAAGTAAAATATAAAATTGATAATAATATATTAATACTTATATTCCGTGGCGTCGAAGTACATTTTATTAGGTGTGGCAAAATAAAACAAACACCCATCACCACCAACAATCAAAGTATAATAGGTGTTATTTTAATTTGAACTTTTAAAGGTAATTATTGACATATATATACTTCATATAAATATAAGATTTAACAATAGTAATATACAATTATATAGTAAGAAAATTAATTAATTTCATACTTAAGTCTATATAAACAATTTAATCTATTTTTAAAATAAAATTATTTTCAGTTACTTCTTGCACTACGAATTATATGGTTTTATCAATTTAATTTAGTAATTGAAACAATAAAAATTTTGAAGAGCTATAGAGTTATCTACTCTTTATTTTATATTATCCAAGTGCTTCATTTATTGTCTATAAATGTCTATATGTAGATACTTTTAGAATTAAAATTTAAAAAAATTTATACATAAATAAAAGTGTATAGGTAACTAAATAATAATAATAAATAATTGTATACAACTAGAATTTCAAATCATTATATTATAAAATATTTAATATAATGATGTAATTATGTTATATTTAGAGAGAGAGATAAATTATTGTTATCCGTATGGCTAACGCCGTAATTCTAAAAACGGCATTTGTCGCTAAAACACGATCGTACAAATTTTGGGAATGGTCGTACAAATGCATACAAATTACATACTAAGTAATGGTACAGATAAAATAAAAAAAACTATTAAAACTGTGGGGCTGGAGTAACGTCATTCCAGCCCCACTGAATGTTTTTAGGGTTTATCTTAAAACCCAGGTACGTAAAAATTGTGTTGATAATCGTACAAATTCATACAAATTGTATACTAAATTCTAGAAAAAATTTTTTTTAAAAATATCAAATGGGTGGGGAGGGGGTAACGCACGTGCTAAAGTTCCTATATAAAGTAGTAAATGGTATATTCTAGTGAATTATTAAATTATCTTAATTTCTATGTCCTCCAATATCAAACAAGATCAACTAATACTTTTTATGCACAATTACATAGAACTAATTATTTAATAAATGCTATTTTATTCTATTAATAAAATGATGAGATTAGCTAATGATACACATGTCGATTTCTTTAATTTTAACTCTATTGAGTCTTTTCATAATTATTACATGTGAATTATTTATCAATATTTTAAATTTTATTTATGTTAATTACTGTTATTATTAATCTTAGATAATTATTTGTTATTTTGTATATTTAATATCTATTATTCTCACTCTGTTCATTTTTTCTTTCTATCTGTTAAATTATTTTGTTACAATGTTTGATTTGAAACTGTTACTTTGCCCGTTTGAATTAATAATAAATAAATGAAGCCATAAAGGTGTGATTAAAAATACTAATTTTAACTTGATATTTGTACTTGATTTGTATAGATTTTTATTGCACTATTTTGTAACCTAATTTTAGTAATAATTTTAACTTGAATTTTCAGAAAATAAAGATTACAATTCCTTAAACGGTTATTAGGAGAATAAGCAAGTCACATTTGAAAAAATTACTTTTATATCTACTAAAATCTACCTAATAACGTACTATAAAATTGTAACTCAAAGTCTACGTATACAAATTTGTTTTGCATTTATGCTTTATTTTTATATTTAGGTACTTATAATTATAAAATGATAATACAAAATTGCTGTTAGTTGTTTGATATAAATTTTTAAAAAAAAATTAGAATTTTTTTTTTGATAGAATATCTTTTATGGAAATATTTTACGACATATTTAAATGCGATCATTAAGAAAAATATTTTACTTTTTAAGTAGGTTCATAATATATCCTTATATATAGTCTTTATAATATGCCTACCTATAGTATTTGAACACATTTATATACGAATTATTTTATTCATATACAATATACATAAACATCATTAGTGATTTTTTTTTTTTTTTTTTCGAAACTTTTTCAATATAATTTTGTATATACGAATACTTTTTTGGTCACTTACTTTGTGTGAATCTTTGTGCTATAAAAAGCAAATAAAACCCGAATGGTTAAAAGCAAATCTGTAAAAATAATATATTTCATCTTAGTTTTTTAATCGTTAATAAAATTAATTTCCGAAGCCGTATAAGTTTACTATATAATAATTGTAAACTTCTTAGTCTAAAAATGTTTTAGTTTTCAAATTGTGTTAATCATTTACATTATTTATTTATTTATGTACATAATTATAATATTAAATATACAGTATATTATTTTAGATTCTAAGCAAAGCGAGTAATATATTGGTTTTATAATAATGTGTGTTGTTTTTTTTTTTTTGTTATCTGAAAATACAATATCGGGCAAAAAATGGTCTGATTATCACAAATAAGTGGCCATTTATGTTATTTTACAAAAAATTTCTTTGTCGTAAGAAAAACTACCAAAAAAAGATTGAAAAACTGCGAAATTCATGGGACCTGTGAAATTTTGACGAATTTGATTTTAATTATTTCACGAAACTTACCATGGGACTTTTTTGAGTATTAAAAATATATATAAAATAATTTTAGAACTATTACATTATTTTTATTTCTAAGTATAAAACTTTGAAATTTTTTAAAATTTGTAATTTTTTCCTCGGTAATATTTAATAAAATTTGTAATTTTGAGTTTACATTTTGAAAGTTTAATAAAAGAAGCATAATCAAACGTTACTTAACCTAATTAGTTGTAAAACTATATAAAATATTATAGCTGCTCTAATCTATAGATATCTATTGTTATTTATTATACTTTGTTCGATAAACAAAAATTGTAATTTTTTTCCTATAAAATATGATTAATTAATTACCGAGTATATAATTATAATTATACATAATTATAATACGTCATTATATAATATAATAATTATAATTTATGGCATTAAATATTACTTTGTTGAATTTTAAGAAAAAACAATAATATTATATTATAGGTACCTATAGTATAATCATTTTTTTTATAATTAAATAAATAACAAAATAAATAAAAATTTTATTTTTATAAATATAATAATATTTTATACTGAATAAGTGATTTGTTTTTAATTAATAAATGTAAATAAGTACATATACATATTTTATTTACTTAAATTTAAATACCAATATAGTAATAATTATTAGCTATTATGCTTAGTTTATTTTAGATTCTGAGCGAAGCGAAGAATGTATTGGTTTTACAAAAAATTTTTTATGATGAATGAAAACATATTTAATGGTCCGATTACCACAAATAGGGTATGCTTTCGGTAGCAAATTACGGTTTCTGTTAAGCTCTGGAATTTTTTCCAAAAATGTTTAATATTACCTGTTATTTAGAGTTTAACGATTTAACTTTTTGAAATATTTATATTGGTTATTTACACAGGTGGTAAAATTTTGGAATGAATTATTAGTATAGTATATTATAATATATTAAGTTTCGCTTAGAATCGTATTTCTAAGGCAATATCATTGCATTCAAATCTTAAGTATAATAAACCACTAATTTCTCCAATGACCGAAGGGACGAAGGAGGAACGTCCACAATCGACCTTCCCACATATTTTTTAGTGTTTTATTCGTTTTGACTTTAACTTTTTATTAAAATTAAAATAATAAATAAGTAATAGAGTATTAATTAATAATTTGACAAATTTATATTCTTTAAACATTACCAGAGAATAAACAAATAGTTATAATTTTCATTGATATTATTTGCAGTTAGATACGGTTTAAGATTATCGGAAATTCGACCTTATTATTTAATGAAATAATGAATATATTATTAGATAACCGCATTATACATTTTATAGATAGTGTCTCCGTAATACATATGTAATATATAATAATACATATTATTTTTTATATGACATGTATTTGTTTTAAATATATTGTATTAAGCACGAACAATTTTTTTTTTTTTTATATTTTAAATTGAAATTATGTTATCATACATATCGTATATATAAAATAGCTGTTGTAAGTAGATACTAATACATAAAACATATAATAAAAAATATAATAAGACTTATGTTAATACTTAGAATAATTCTTCTATATTTATTTTTTATTTTTATGAATACAACTTGCATATATTATAACTTTAAGATCTACCTTATAAGAAGTCTATCAAAAATCATATAAGCGAAATTTTTATTTTTAAAAGATTGTATATTCTTATTCTTTAAAACTCAATATAAAACATAAATAGTAAATTTATAGATCGAAATGTCTGTTTTGTCTATATACTATTATAAATAATAATATAGTCTTACTCTTGGAGAACAACCTGGCAATATCCTAATATTTAATATTATATATTCCGTATATACACACACACACACACACACACACACACATATATATCTATATATATATCCTACATTCCGTATCATAATATATATTAATGTAAAATTATTGCTATTATATAAATTATATAATTTTATATAATGGTTGAAAATGTGCCGACTCTATTGTAGATAGAGAATTAGAATAGATAGAATTTTTTATCATACAACTTATACTATACATATTGTATATACTACTCAGTACTCGTTTACAATTATATAAATAGTATTTCAGATTAAATTTTGAATTATTATATTTATTGACGGTTCCTAGATAAAATAGATTCGTGACTTAAAATAAACTAAAACATAAATAAAAATAACTCTTTTATTTTAAAGCGTTATAGATAATTCCTTTTAGTCTAATTTTCATGTTATTCATCTATGTACCTATACTACTCACAACTATAGTAATTGTAAATTACATTGTATCGATCATATTTATATATATATATATATTCTATAAATTGTTTTAAAAAATCATAAATAATTATGTAATAATATATATATATATATTTGTAATACGTGAATAATGTTATTTCTATGGAATAATATTTAACAAATTTCGTTTGAAAATGTTATTAATTAATACTCTCGAGATAATAATTTAAAAAGTTGTATAACATTTTAAAAATGTTATCATTTTATTTCTTTAAATCGAATTGATTTTATTCTATTATTGATATGTTTTGATAATTGTTTCGTATTTTTAATGAATTTTTAGTAATTTTTAATTATGGTTTTCTTGGGATCAGCTTATTACTATTATGTACTTATATAGAAGGTATACATCAATGGCTCCTTATCATTTTTCAAGAAATATAACTAGGTTATATCATGTTCTTATATGATTCAATAATTAACCACAATATTACAATTTAAATCATTTTATTATTGGTGTAACAACAATATTATTTAAAATCTAAATGATAAATTCAGTGTACAGAATAAAACTTTTAATATATCAGACTATCAGAGTGTCTGAGAATCCTTAATGTCATTAAAATGTTTACCGAAAGGTACAAAGTAAAATTGTTAATGCCTAACCTTGCAAAAATACAATGGAAGGTTAGGTCAAGTTCGATGACAGTTATAGAAACAACTTTGATAGAATCTATACAAATTAAGTTTATATTATAAGTATGTATACTTACAATTATAAAGTCATCAAGATCATTTTCCAATATTTAGTCACACGATTATAATTTTTTTTTTTAGAAACTCTTTCAAACGATACATGGATTAATTTTTAATTTAAAAATGAACCTATATCTATTTATTTCACAAATATTTTAATATATTTTTCTGTTTTCTATTATGTAATTCATTTTTTTGTTTAACTATTTAAATTATATTTTTATGATTTAAAATCACTTTATTTATTTGATCAAAATAAAAATTATATGGTGTATTAGTATGATCTTACGAATAATATCCGTATATGAAATAAAAAAAAAATAGAAAATAGTTTAAATAATCGTTAGTATTATAATATGCAATATGCACATTTTTACATATTAGGTACTATAGTACATTAGTACCTATATAATATATCTAACTAGTAACTTTATTTTTTTGTTATAGTTATTAGAATAATACCTATACATTTGAAATTTTGAACATACCTAACCTCTGGCCAAAATCCACGAGACACAACAAACTACATTTGTACACAATTATGTAAAATTATTATGCATTTAAAAATGTCATAATTAAACAAATTATATAAATATTATATAACAATAGATATTGTTACTGTAATTTACAATTTGAATACCTATCTTAAAAATTTTAAATACATAATATATTCCATTAAATTTTATGGAATATTATTTTAATTTTCAAATAAACACACAATAATTATAAACAATTATTACGAGTATTAGTAATTAGTATTATGACTATACCTATTGATTGTAACTGCAGTAAGAAAAATATAAAAAATATAAACCTAATTTTATAATCTTCCTTTTTTAACTACAATCCTCATGATTTGTATTTAAAGTTATTTTGACTTATGAAACATGATTAGTATGGATAAATATGGACAAGATATAAATGACAATATATAATATAATATATGATAATAATCACCACAAAATAATCCATAAAAAACTTCATTAAACGATATTATTTATTATTTTTTTTATATTTCTTAACAAGTGCTTATTGGAATTTTTTTTATTCCAAATGTGATTTCACTTATGATGCCAACAAAAAATATTTTTTATATTTTCAAAAATGATATCTAGTGTTTTATCTGTTTGGGATTTTTTTCATAGAAATCTTTTGTATTATTATAGTTAAGTGATAAAAATATCTCTTATAATATTAAAGTAATATTATGTTCATTTATTACTTTTTTGACATCTTCAATATCAAATGTATATAAATCTCAAAATATTTAATATTAAATATTCATTCTATTTTGTACGTATTTAATTTAAAAGTATATGTATTGTTAATTATTTTTCCTCTAAAAATAGGAAGTTTTGTTTATTATTCGATATTATGATTGTGAATGATTCGTACTAGTTCCACGTGATTAATACTCGTCCGAGTCTTTAATATAGTTACTAATTTGCGTTTAGTAACTGTCAATACACTGTTTAGTAAAATTGAAAATTTGTTTTAGTATAAAATGTTAATAGTATTAACTTTTTGTTTTGAAAATTAGAAAATTAATATTTTTATTGAAAATAAATCATATGCCTAGTAAGTACCAATTTTTTTAAAATGAATTCAGTAAAAACGATGAAATTATTATCCAAAACATGCATATCAATAATTAGTCAAGAATTATAGGATTTAATTGAATAAGAACTGAAAAATAAGAAAATATTTTGAACAAAAAAATGACTTGCAAAGAGAAATATTACAGAATATCTTACTAATTGTATGAGAACTGAGAATGAGTCTAGAATGATAAGCAGTATTTTATCATTGAAAACGTATTTAAGTATTTTACTCGTGATTTTACAACATTTTGCAGCTATAGTTGTATATATACATCGGTTTAGTAGATAAACGAATGCAAGTAGCAACTCCAACTCGACCAAGAAAATAGTAACTAGACTAAAATGTTTACTAAACTCAGTACTAGAATTAATACTAGAAAATACTCTTAGTGTATCCACATTTTAACGAGTAAAAAAAAAATAATAATAAATTATTTTAGTGACTCAACCGATGAGTAGGTACTAAACACGTGTAACACAGCTTAACTGTTTATAATTTCAATTTTACTACACTCTTATTTGGTTATCCGATTTATCTACATTCTACACCATTTTCTTTTAATAAAAACCGTTCATAAATAGGATTTCCTATTGTGTTCATTCATCTAAAAATAAAAATAGGAACGGCAAATTGTTATTATGTAAAAGAATAATACAGGTACAAAAATACTTACCATATTTATTTTAAACTATTGTAAAGATTTAATATTGATTGAGTTATTTTAAGATCATCGCATCCCAAAACCTTAGAAGTTTATAAATATATATAATACATTATAAAACAATTGTATTTAGTTTATTGGCCAGCTCCTGTAAACGTAATTAAAAAAAATTACATTGGATGCGAACATTTTATAATTGCAAAATTTAATGACACCATAGTCAAGTAGTTAGTTAGTGACTTACATTTTTTGAAAAAGTAAAAATTATGAATAATTAATAAAATTAAATAGTAATAAAATTAAATTTAAATATATAGGTATATACTATATATTACTATCTATAATGATAATAATAATAAATTATACATTTATTATGATATATTATAATAAACGATTAAACGATAATTGATTTTCAAATACCTATGTGATTGATGAAAAATTTTGTAAAATTGTAAATATTGTTTTGAAATTTAATACAAATAGTAATAATTCAAAATGTATATTTAAAAATAACCAAAAAATTTTGTAATCGTTGATATAGTAGGTATATGTATATAGTATATTGGTAAGTATAGGCGTATAAAATTTTTGTGTATGACTTTAAGTTTAAGAACATGAGACACGTTAGTACGTTCAGACGAAACACATCTTGTCTTCCAATAATTGAAACTCTTACATTATCAATGACCCCGAGTCTTAGCCAGCAGACACTATAAGCAACCGGATACTAAGTGTCTCGTATAAAGCACTCTAGTATAGCTATTATAACTTCACACAAACTAACTAATTTACGTAATTAAGTTTAAAGTTTGTTTAATTGTTTATTGCCATTGTAATTTGTAGTAATTTATATTTTGCATTCATTCTTTTTATTATCTCATTTTTCTTTCAGAAAAAAGTAATATTATATTGGTTAATATAATCGTAAAAAAACTACGTCTTTTTCAAAAAAGTAGGGACCGATATGGCAACATTACTCCTACACAGACACACAGGTTTACACTTAGTTTACAATATTTAAAAGATATACGAAATCAATCAGTTCTCGCAGCAGATGAACGTAGTTCGAAACTTTAAAGAACAAGTGCAATCATGCATTTTTCAAAACGGCAAAGATCTTCTCGACATAATTTTCTGTATACGAGTACCTATAATAAAATAATAATCATACAAATCTGTAAATTTGCTATATTTTTTGTTAGATAAATGGAGATAGATTATACAGCAAAATATACTGATGTAGAATGCTTTTAAATTGATATAAATATATATGTAAATATAAAAGTAATTAAAAATTAAACTGTAAATGTATATTTCTTCTATTAGGTATTATAATTTAGTAAGATCAGTAGACGGTAATTACCTATTAAATTTATTTAGTTTATAACTTTAGGTCTTATTGAGAGAAGGGAGGGGCGAAATTCTGGGTGGACATAATGGTAAAAAAAGCGGGATGGTCGATTCCGGACGTTCCTACTTCTTCCCTTTGGTTCTCGGAGAAATCAGTGGTTTATTATAGTTAGGATTTTAAATTTTAAATCTCTATATTTAGTTATTAAATCAACCAATCCGTTCCAAAATATTTTCTTATATGTAGAACACCAATGTGAATACTCAAAAAAATTAACAAGTTTCTACGTTTAAAACTGAATTAGTTGTCACAAAATACTTTTAATCAAATTAACGAAAACCGCGCGTAATTTTATTGAATTTACGTTATTTCTTTGTATTTTTTCTTATTTCAAAAAAAAAAACTTTTGAGAATTTCAAAAAATGAGCTAAATAAAGTACCAAGTAAATGAAATTTTATACTGTAAGCATTCCTTATTCATGGTGATCGCACTATTATTACTACCCGAAAAAAATTTTTCAAACATAAAAAAAAAAATCTTTGTAAAACCAATAAACATTCCTCACTTCGCTCAGATTATAAAAGGGCCTTTAAATTTATCTTGCACTAGGGCCCTCATACTCATAGTTGCGGCGCTGGTCTGACAGTTCCTTATATTTTATGATTATAATTTATAATCGTTCCTAAATGGCTAAATATTAAAAAAAATACGTACAAATTATTATCCAGAGTTGGACGATAACCCGGATTGGCCTGGCGAGTTACCGAGAAAATCTCGATGGGCAAGTAAAAAAATGCATAGGAAATATGTTGAAAAATAATAGAAAAATAAGATATTAATGTTACGCCCCAATTTTATTGTATTATAAAATAAAATTTGATAGAAATAATATAAACAATTTAGCTATATACGTTTAAAAGATAAAATTATAAAATATGGGCCGGTAAAATTGATATCTTGGTTGTCCAAATTTACCCAATCCGGCCCTGGCCCTATCACCTCCTTGTATACGCTCCTAGATTAAAGGAAAGTTTATAAAATTTATCATTGTAAAATGTAATGTTTTCATAATATATATATAAAAAAAAGGTTATTGAGTTTATAGCCTAATGATTTTATTCTTTTGTGTATTGGAAAAAAACATTTTAGTCCATTATGTGGTTATTTTGAAAACATGTGTACCTATATGGTTTTTATCTGTTTTTTTTTTTTTACATCACCAATATAAGATAGTTATAGTGTATTCCAGAAATTCACAAACTGTGAGTCTCCCTTGACCTAAAGCTTGTAAGTGCGAGCACTTTACAGGGGAGGCGCAAGCTGCGTGGTAAATAATGATATTGTTAAATCAACAATAACTTCGCATACAGTTTTATAATAAGATTATACTTAGTTCGGGAATTTTCGAAAAGTTACTACATCCAGCCAGCGTTATCGCGTTATCGATTACCGGGTAATCAATTATTACCCAATATTATAGCGTTTACCGAATATTGTCGAATTATATAATGACCAATATATTGACCCGACAATAATAGTAGTAATCGTGAATTAGCGGTACGTGACACATGAGGTGTGTTCGTTATTAAAGTGTGCGTTATTACTCGTGTTATATTTTTCCCCAATTTAAAATAGAAAAATTTCTCAAACATTACCATTACGAGTACATCCAAACGAAAAAGATATGCATGTGGCTGTCACGACATTGCTACCCAATTTTGAAGAATTATCAACCGAAAAACAACCACATTGTTCGCATTAAGATTGAATATTAATATTAATAGTTATTGCTTTTTTTTATAGAAAGTAAAAATTTTGTAATATTTTGAATAGAAATTTAATAATATTTATTATTGATTTATTTTATCATAACAATAAAAATATATGTATATTTAAATATTATAAATTTGTCATTTATTTATACATGGGAGGCGCAATTCATTTATTTTTATTTTTAGGGTGGTGTAAACTTAAAATGTTTGAGAGCCGATGGTCTATTCTACGTATAATTAATGGTATAAGCACAGAATAGATGAAAACAGAATGGACACAGATAATAAAATTACAAGTATTATTATCGGAGTACAATAATTTTGAGCTAAATGCCTCTCAGTGTAGCCACTAATCAAGGAAAACAAAAAATTGTACAATATTTTTAATACCGTTCAATAATTTTATCTCGGCGGTTGATTTGAACTCTAAAGTGTTAATACAGTTTAATTATTTTACGATATTCGCATACTAAAAATTATAATCTGTTATAGATTTAATTTGTTAGTTTGTTACATATTTATTAATATAATAAAATATTTAAATAAACCCTTTACCACTAAAAATAATACTCTATAGTCTATAGCGTGTAGTTCATTTTTTGAATAATTGAATCATCGATTACCACAAATAGAATACCCTTTCCATACCAAATTTCATCTAGTTGATACTTTATTTAGATATTACATAATATTAATTGAATTCTGACTAAATATAGAGATTTGAATTTTTTCCAAAAATGTTTAATATTACCTGCAATTTTTGATTTAACGGTATGAATTTTTTATAAAAGCCTACTTTATACTATTTAATCTATTTACAAAATATTTTGAAAATCGTGACTGACAATTTTTATCATGAAATGATAACTCATTGAATATTGTTCGTAGGGATTTAAAATTTATTATGCATATTTGCATGTGTAATTTACACTCGTGGTAAATTTTGGAATGGATTATCAGTATAATATATTGAGATTCACTCAGAATCGTTTATTCTAATATTCATCTTTCATTTAAATCTTAATAATTTTAATAAATTACTAATTTCTCCAAGGGACGAAAGAGGAACATCCTAAATTGACGTTCCCGCTTTTTTGAAATTGTCTAGGGTTTTTTTCCTATGATTATCACTTCACACTCCACCATAGATAACCAGGTAAGTAACACGTGTTCTCATCCGTTTTATACATATTTTAAGATTTTTGTTTAAAACCTTTCAGGATGAATCTAAATAAAATAGTGTATGCACTAGAAGCATTAGGGTTATTGGATGAACCTGCGAGTGCTTTTGAAAAAATAACTTATTGGGTTCATCCTTTTAATCAAAATCGAAAATAAATAATTTTTTTTTTGACGTTTTATTAAAAAATAGGATATTATCCCGGGAAGTTTGTTGACTATTACCGCATGAGTATAAAATCTTTTGATGAGTTGTTGCAATTAATTCGCAATTACATACAGAAAGAAGATACTGTAATTCGATCTAGTTTCCTCCATTTTTTATTTGTACACATTGGATATTTTATCAGTGTCAAACATTTTAACGGACCGGTGAAAACGGATGGTGTGGCCGCTTTGATTTAAAACAACGCATTTCGTTAGACTTTCGTTATTCCGGTGTCCGTTACCAATGTAGCATGCAACACACCGGTCCGGTCGATAATTTAACGGACCGTTGAAACCGGATAGTGTGGCCACTAGCATCTATAATTCGTTGTTATCAGCAAACGCTTCCGTTTTCAATGGACCGATGTGGCCGGGCACTTAAGTAGACGAAGATAAAACATGTAGATATAAGTGTATAATATATATAATCAATGGTTGATAACGTTGTTTTAGAGATAAAAACATAATTTTATTAAACATTATGACCGTATGTAACGTAAAAAGTTAAATACATTTTTTTTCTTACGTGGCTACACTGAGCGGCATTTAGTTCATTATCAGCCAAAATTGAAAGTGTCAATTTTGTTTTCATCAATTCTGTGGTATAAGTAGAAACTATTCTAGTTTATTCTATAATCAATGGTGGAAACTGAATTATTATTAATTAACGATACCATGTTTAAATATAATTTATTCCTGAATCAGCTTATGATATATTATACTGTGTAACTTGCCTATACTTAATTGAAACTGTGAGTATAAAATGCAAAATTTAACCCCTTAATAAATTACCTCATACCTACTTTGTTCCGGAATAATACGTATAATAGCTAAATAGCTAATAAAGTAATAACTAATAATAATTAAAAATCACGATTTACAATAGCATAAAAAAATACTTAATAATAATACAAAATGTTTATAATTTTGTTATAAATTAAAATTAATAATTTGTGTTTTGGCAAGACTAAATACATAATAATATTATTACCACAAAATATAGCAATGATAAAAATGATATGACAATTGGTAAAACCTTCGACCTGGGTTTGTCGAAAGGGAAAATAATCAATAACACTGTTATCATAGTGTCTCATGTTTTTATCTGATAGCTACAAAGTCACCTGATAAAAGTAATAACAATTTTACATTTATATGTTTTAATTTTACTTCAATTTTCGGTTCACTCTTTAATGACGCTTTAGTTTTTTAATTATTCAATGGATTTTATAGTTAAATTTTGCGTTTTTAGTTTAATTGTTTGTACTTAATCAAACATAGTTGCAATTAATTAAAAATGATGTGAAATCTTGTAATGCCAATTATATATCATGGGATCATTAAAAACAGTAAATTGTAAGTTTTAACTACATTGTATAAATAGTATAAATATTTTCCATAAGTATGTGTTTCACAGTTTAATCATTGTGTTAGTTTATATAATCCTTATTTCAGTAATACTATTAATCTTCATGATTTTGGCACTGTTAATTGAAAATTTATGTTTTTACCTAGGTAGAGAGAGATTCCTAGTTATAATATTTATAAAATTGAAAGTTTAAAATTAAATAATACATTTTGTTGTTTGATTAGGTTCAATTCATTAGTATTAATAATAGTATAATAATGAGTATATATATATTTAAAGCTTCATAAGTTTTATTTAAAAATTACTCATTTATTTATACTATTAATTTTAATTTTAAATAGACTTATATGTTAAAGGTTAATATACTGTATTATATATAAGAAAGGTTATTAATTAAAAGTTTATTGTAAGATAACTAATAAAAATAAACTATAATTATTATAATAGTGTAGGTAAGTCATATGTTTTGTTTATGTAACAATATTAATTAAATTATTGTGTTTATAAATACCTATCATAAATTGCTTATTACTTTCACATGTTTTTTTTAATATTTTGATCATAAGTTAATGGCTTTAAATTATTATTATTTTTATTTTACCTAATATGAGGTTTAGGTATAGGTAATTGTGATATTTTGGTTACATTTTTTTTAATCAAAAATGTTTGAATAATGCTATAAGTGCTCCTTTAACCCTTGAATGCACGCTAAGTAGAATATATTTGATTTATGCAGTTACTATCAATGTTACACCTCTATAACCCGTAACTATCCTCTCATCAATTGACTAGATGATTGTGATGGTAACTACAGAATATTTATTATATATTATCAGATCAGTGTAATTTTTCAAAGTAATAGGGTCTGATATTGAGGCACAACGGTTTGTTGTAGTGAATATCATAAATGTGATTGGAAAAATCATTAGTAATATTACATGTAATAGCTGTAATTTTCCAGGATAGAATAGATAGATTTCTTCAAATTTAAATTGTCTATTACCAAAATTTAAAAAAAAAATGACTCGGAAACTTATGAGAAGTGAGGATATAAAAATTATTTACAATTTTTATACCGATATATTAAATAACAGTAGATAGTTATTTGATTACTATAACTTATGAGCTTAAGTTATAGTAGATATAACGATAACGTATAACAATTCAGTTCACCAAAAACTACTATTACAGAACAATTTTTCATTGCAATCCTGATTTTTTCCTAAATTTTGTTACAAATAATAGGTAGTTATGTGAAACTTAAATGTTAGATATTAATTTTATTTTTTTGTAACATTTTATTTGTATAATTCCATATAATAATTAGGCATGTTTATAGTTATTGTATAAGTATTGACTATTAGGTAGGTTTAAAACAAAAACAGTCATAATACTCCATCAGACTTCTAAATTAGTATCCCTAAAAATTACAAG
>CM023357.1:47519357-47737320 GCA_013282895.1 Eriosoma lanigerum
TTTGTATCGTATTTTAATAAATAACTTAACCATAATTATCTTATACCAAAATAAAAATAAATTTGAATAACATTCAAATGCATTAAATTCACAGCCCTGACCATTAGATATGTATATTAAAATACATTATTATTTTTTTATAATATAATTATTATTATTAAAAAGCGTATGATTTTATTTGTAAATTTATATTGAGTTAATTTAAAGGTGTTTAAAATAGTAAGAATAAGATATTTATATTAATAAATTACTAAGTATTTTATTTGTATCGTAATTTTTTGTATGCAATTTCGTTTAATTAATATTTTTAAAAATAATAAATATTTACTAATTATTTAATATAACTGATTAAAAATCTTTAAAATGACCTTACAGCAATATGTCAATATTTATTGAATTATTATTCCTGAAAATTCCTATGATTTTTACTAAACATATATATAATAAACATATAATTATTTAAACATTCTTTATGCCCCTTAATTTTTTTTTATGAAATGTTACCTACTATTTTTTTATATATAAATATAATACCTATATGACTATTTATACTTATATACGATTTTTTCTAATCATCAGTATGGTATTTTATTTACTAATATGAATTATATACTATATTGGTATTATATTAATTAAAATGATTATGGATGATTAAGTGGGACTAGTGTAGTAGGTACATAAAGTTAAAGTAAAAACATCAAAATAACACAGATATTAATTAATTAGAAAATAATATAATTTATCCAATATCCATATATTAGTTTCACCTATTTATATAAAGTCTTAATATGTAATACCTATACCTATAATCTTAAATCTACTTACCGTATTTCAATTATAGACTTTGAAACTTCAATAAACCATTTGTATAACCATAGATTAAGACTATTTAATATATGACATCTATACTGTAACTAAACGTGCATATTATGAATATTTATTTTATTTTAATTGAACTAATAAGTAGTGTGTTAAATATATTATTGCATTATATTTGCAGGACTAATTATGTGTCCTGCACACAATTTAATGCCATCGATTAAAAATTTAAACAAATGCTATTTATATATACGAATAAAAGTTACAATATTGTTAAATTAATTGGTAAAATGTTAATAATTTTCTACTTTTTATCGAGTAGTTTAAATAAAATTTAAAAAATAACAATTAAAATAGGTATATTAAAAATATACGTACTTAAAACAACTATATTTATCTTCTTAAACATATTTTAGAATTGTTGACATATAATACCTCTCATCGTCTAACTATATGGGTATGTAACTATTCTTATTAAAGCACTAAAGTTCTAAACTAATTAATTCTATTAAATCAAATATTAGATATACAATTTAATTCGATTTGATTTTGTTTTTATTCTTGCCGAAATAAAAGAACGCGTGATGTAACATTATATCGTATATTGTTTAAAAGTAGGTAACTATTTAAATATAATTTAAACATGTGTATCTGTAGGTTATAGTTGTTTTTGTTAATTTTTATAGTTGCCTATAATATCATAATTACCTAGATGTGATATAAATTAATAGGTATCATAGGCCATAAGGCTATTGTTCATACGGTATAAAACTATAAACGAAAACAAATTTCCCATCATAATAGAAGTAATTTTTAGGAACTCTCGGTTTAATATTTATGTTTACACGAAACTACGAAAGTGGCATCCAATATATTTTAGATTGATATTTAACCATAGTCAGAAACAGCTTATTATATTTTGCTAGGAGGTCGCTGTATGTTACCAAGGTAAACTGCTTTCACTTTCTCTCTCCATGTCTTTAATATATTATGTTTTATAATAATAATTTATTATTTAGTTATTTTAACGGTATCTACTATTATAATATTGTTTAAGATAATATTATGCTGTAAATTTAGGCATTTTCACTTAAAATATTTTCTTATAAAAAAAAAAAGTGACGAACGCACGGATTACAATTGTAGTTAATAAAAATATTAAATCCATTCTTTGACTAAATCTGTAATATTTTTATTTTATATACTTAACTGTACAATAATATAATATTATGTTCTATCTTCTGATATTGTGTATTATTTTTATATTGTTTAATTTAAAATATGAGTCGTTATACGAATATAATTATGTTAACAATTTAATTTATAATATTAAATTCTTAAAATGTTAATATTTTTTATATAATATACATATCATATAATATATTGTTTTATTGATCGTCTTACAATTAGGTACTGCACCATTAAATGTAGGACGTCCAGTCTTATATACTTGGCCTAGTTATGGTTTTTAATATTATCTTCGGGGTCAAGTTTCTATATACAATACATATTTTCTGCATAACATACCTATATCACAATAATTTGATAAATTTGTCAAACATTCGCTTAAGATATAATTTGTTTTTTTTTTCCGTTCAGATCAGATAGTCATAAATTTTTTATAATTATTATTTGAAAAGTGATAACATCATTGTTGTATAGTAGTTTTGGTTTTGCGGTCTAATTTTTATTCCGTCGCTTTCTCCGTTGACGAACATGATGACTCGCCCCAGAGGCGGTCAAATGATTTTGTCATGGTGGGGGATAATTCTGATTTTTCAACATAAATTTTGACAATTGTAAATATCAGTTATAATATATAAATAACATTTTAATCAAATTATTAAATTATTAAATCTATTTTAGATTCTGAGCGGAACAAGGTTTTTGTTATTGTTTTTACAATGATGATTTTTTTTTATGTATGAAAACATTTTTTCGGTAGAATTAATTGTCTGATTACTACAAAAAGGGTATGCTTTCGGTTGCAAATCGTATCATCTTGGTACTTTATTAAGCTCATTTTTCGAATTTCTCCAAAGTTTTTCCCTAGGAAAAAAAAACTATCAAAAAATGGCAACAAATCGGCAAAATTACGATTTCCGTAATTTTTTATTTCGTGATAACTAATTGATTTTTGATCGTAGGAACTTGGAAATTTTTTTGAGTATTCACATAGATAATATTTACGTTTAGTAAAATTTTGAAACAGATTGGATGATTTTTTGCTAAATATAGAGATTTTAATACATAGAACTTTGAATTTTTTCTAAAAATATTTAATATTATCTGTAATTTTTGATTAAATGGTTTGAAATTTTACCTAATTATATACTATTTAAACTATTTACAAAATATTTTGAAAATCGTAATTGACAATCTTTATCATGAAATGATAACTCCTTGAATTTTGATCGTAGGGATTTGAAATTTATTTTGCATATTTACATATGTAATTTATACTCGTGGCAAATTTTGGAATGGATTATCAGTGTAATATTTTGTAATATATTAAGATTCGCTCAGAATCGTATTTTTTAATGCAATATAACGTGCTTAATCGATCTTCCCACTTTTTTTTTATTGTAAATATTTAGGTAATAAACGGTATATTGTTAAAAATAATACATAATAACAAAAAGGTCATGGGGGGGATATATCCCCTAATCCCCCCCTATTTGATTGTCACTGACTCGCCCCATAACTATACGACTGGTCAACTATTAGGAAATACAATATAAATATTAGTATTCAGATAAAAATATTTGAAATAACTAGTATTGATTAGTATGATGCAGTTTTAAGTTTAAATGATGTGTGTTTAAAATGCAACACAATATTGAAATTTGAATGCGTGGAGTAATAAAAGCCAAATTTATTTTCTATCGTATATTTTTATTTATATTATTATTATATATTAATAAGCTAATTTAATGTAATTATTAAATGTATATATTAATATATAATATGTCCTATATATTTTAATTTATTCGAGTATATCATTATAATAAATAATAAATAATTAACACATATATTTTGTAAACATTATATTCTATACAGGGTTGTATCCAGAGTTTTATGCTTTAGATGTGGAACTGGAAGTGGTACATATCTTACCCCTTATTGCCTATCACCAAGCACGTACACGAGGGAGGTTTTATAGAATAGATCTCGAAATTTCAGGAAAATGTATATACATATAAATGTTTTTATAGATTAACCAAACATTAGTGATTTTTGTCATTGTTAAAGATAAATACAATTCTGTTTATATTTATTACTACCTACCTATGTTGTTATTATCGTAATTTTGTCATTTTGGGATTATTTTTTTCTGATACAAGTATAAAAGTAAACCACTTTCCATCTTCCCAAAAAATACATATTTTTTTGTGTACATGCCTGCTGTGATACAAAATATAAAACACCTTATTATAAAGAAGGAACACACTAATGTTGTAATTTGTATAATAAATCATTCAGATAATTACTATTTACTGATTTTAGTGACCCACCACGAATAAATTTAATGTAGGTCATACATAGGATATTATATTATCATACGTATTCAGGGAGGTTTTTAGTTTTCAAACCTTCCTCCCCCCAAAATTTCTTCAGCATATTATATATATTATATGATTTATTTTTGATAAAGTTCGATATGCATTTATTCGTAACCCCTCCCTGCAAATTAATGTTGAATACGGTCATGTTAAGAAGAGAGGTAGGGCCAAGTCTCGCAACAATATTTATATAATGTCATATTTTATATAAGTTATTTAATATTTTTGTAATGTGGTGAATAAACTTCTCGTAAACTTTTTGATGACACGTGTGAATTTAATTAAAAAGTCTCGTAAAACTGTGGACGAATGTAAATAAATTTGTTTACAATTTAAAACATTAAAAAACTTTTATTTGATTAAAGAAAATTGACAAAATATACTTCTGTACGGTTTTCTAATATTTTCTAGCTTTAAAATTTTACAAGCTACAAAAAGTTCCGGGGTAACATAGACATTAATTGGGCGGGGGAAGGGGTATTGAGGGGGCTAAGCTCCATTATCTTCGATGTATACAGTATATCTATTATTAATAATATTATATGAAAATTAATATTTTATTATCAATATGTATTACAGATCCCACTATCGATATGTTCGACAACATATTTGGTGGAATTGGCAAGGTATGTGCTAGTCATCCCTGGGAAGTAATCGTCGGTGTATTAACCGTAACGGCATGCATGTTGTCGATGGATAAAACGTCTGATCCGTCAATGTCAACCTCTCCAAACAGCCTGCCGCATACAACAAAAATCGTCGTTAGTATCATTCATATTTTTTATTTAATGTTTGCCATAGATTATTTTTTTCTTTTATACTATTCTAATTTCTATTTACGATGTTTGGAAATAATATTGTTTTGAATTACATCAGGACGACGAATCTCATGCGATCGATGTAATATTCATGACTCTAATAAGATGCATAGCTGTATTATATTGTTACTATCAGTTCAATAATCTCAGACAATTGGACTCAAAATACGTTTTAGGTAAGATATTATGAAAACCATTTCCTTGTGGTATAAATTTAACTTGATGAATTATTTAATTATTTAATTTTGGGTTTTAACAATTTCCTCTGTATAAACTATAAGGAAATACCTATCGGCTGGTTAAATGTAAATGGGACTAAGCTACAGTTTTACTACATTTCAAGTGAACAAAAACTGTTCATATCGTACCCGTTCACACAAAACACACAAGTCCAAAAATGGATTTTTTGGGATTTTTATACTATAAAATGCAGAATAATTATATTATTAGTGACAAATAACCATATTAAACTAATATGTATAAAGGAAAATAAAATAAAATACGGAAAAATGAAATAAGTTACACCAGGGAAACATTTTAAAGTTTATACTATTTTAAAAAGCTCATTCCTAAAAATTATGTTTTTGGACTTGGTGTGTTTTGCGTGAACGGGGACGATATTTTCTTAACATTGGCGTTGGCGCTTTGGTTTTTATGTAGCTTATGAATGGGCTTATATTTCCATTTGGTGGCCTAGCACTAATTACATTAAAATATTATGAATTAAACAAAAACTTACCATAATATAACAAACTATAATATGTTTACCATTTCTTATTAGATAATAAATTGTATAGTTTGTAGTCAACACGAAAAACGAATAAAATAGTTAAAAGAAACCCAAAATTACTTTGATAGACTCGTAACAACGTGTTATAAATAATTACTCATATTATTGTGAAAGGTGATAAGCGACAATAGACAATAATATAAGGACCAGGCTCCATGTGTTTGTCGCTTAGCGAATACAATTTTCAATAGTATCGCTATTATACCCTTAAAAATGGGGCTTGACCCCAACTTTTATACCAGTTTTGTACCCAAAAACCTACATTATAACATGTAATAAATTACATATGTATATCATTATTAAATGATCACAGAAATACAAACGCTTATGCGATCGAAATATCTAACTGTCGATTATCCCTTATGCGATGATATTCAAAATGTCATTTGATTTCATTTTTAGAAGTTAACTTGTTTGTCTAGATCATTAACTAAACAACTAGGCACTCAATCACGGTTTTTTTTTTTGACATAAAATATTTTTAAATCGAAGATATTTTGATCGATTCGTGAACAATTAGTAACATAATACGAAGAAGGTCAATAAATTAACAATAAGTATACATTATTTCTGCCTTCTACAACTAAGCTTTTTGGTTCATTGTTTTTTTTTTTTTTTTTTTTACACTAGATTATAACTCTCTGATTGATATAGCCTTCTTTTAATTCACTTAAAACAGTCTCAAAAATGCGTTTTCATCCTAGATATATAGAACCGTCTGCCGTCGTAATGTCTTCGAGGCGTACACATAAATGGAATGATTGTGATGTGTGAATAATTGATAAAAACAAATGACTCGTTTGTATGGTTTTATTAAGTTCCAAGGAACTTTTGATGAGTAACATACAAAACAAATATTAATTCATTGTTATGCATTCATTGTTATTTATTTTTAGGATAAATCACTAATCTTTGTAAAAATTACAAAGTGTTTTGTTAAACTTACATAGGTACTTAAATATTAATTAATATTTATTGATTGGCGAATGTGTTGTTTTTTTGGGGTGGCAATTTGCATATTATTATATATTATATTTCAATAGAAGTAGCATACTTGAGGTTCAGGTGTATGTATCTCCCCACCACATTATTTAATATAATATTTTTAATTTATGCAATCCCACTGTCAAACAACCTGTGTATCTATATAGCTAAATGGAAATATTACCTAGAAAATTACACAATCAAAGCATATGCCTGTCATGATAAAAATTATAATTTTATGATTACCCAATTTAAATTATGTTTGTTAAAAATAAATAATTATAATGACAAGGAAAGAGTGATTTTGAAATAGTTTAATAAGAGAAGTTTTGATGAAAATATTAAAAATTGAAATATTTAAGTCAATGAATAATAATAATAATCTACATAAATAATTCATAATTGTTTTAAAAAAATACTTTATAGTAGAGCTGTAGAGGTGATACAAATAAACATGTGATTTAATTATCCTTTAAAGCTTTAAATATTGAGTCATTATACTGAATTCTTTATAAATTAAAATATATTTTATTCTGTGAGTATAATATAAAGATTTTTGTTAAAATTATCTTCTTAAATTTACATATCTATATCCATATTATATATTATACTACAATTTTAGTTACTTGTAATATTTTAAACACAAGATTTACAAAAGAATAATGGTATAATGCTCGTAATAGTTAATTGATGATCACTATTACTCAAATTCAAATATCTAAATTCTCCCTTCTTCCATAAACAAAATTATCAAAATTTACATTAAATACAAATCCTAAACTGATAATAAAAATATTATTATTTTTAACTTAATAAATGTATATATTTACTATTCATTAATGTATATAAGTTACTTATAACTAACCAAAATTTTCAATTTTAATAAAAAAATATCTTCAAGTATTTATTTAATGATAATTATTAATTTTTACCTTCCTAATTCCTTTTAAATCATCAACTGGTTACATCATATAATATATTTTTTGCTTTCATTAATTATCTTGTGCACATAGTACTGACTACCACTTTCTTTTTTTTTTATTATGTATCATTTCATAAAAATATTTATATTGTTTCTCTTTATCTTAATATTAACAAAAAAATTTAATTGTATTATTACTAACCTATGACCAATTATTTACCTAAATTAATATGATTAATTTTATAGCATGAGCCTAAATTAATTTTTGTTGAAATTAATGAATTAATTTGAATAAGTTAAAATGTATAATTATATTTAAGGTGAATATTATTATTATATTTTTTATTTTAAAGGTATTGCAGCCATGTTTACAGTATTTTCAAGCTTTGTTTTTAGTACCATAGTAATAAATTACTTAAATGGAGACTTAAAGTAAGCTCAACTTTTTTTAAAACAGAATTGGATTTGGTTGTAACTTATTTTGATAAGTTATAAAACAAAATACACTTATTCTAAAATAAATTAATATTTACACTTAATTATATTATTTGTCTAGAATCTAAACAGTTAATAAAACAATAATTATTATATTACCATTCTTCTAATTTCTATTGTTCTAAGCCCAGTTCTGTATTTAAATATTTGATTTTTAGTATAATATTATAATATATTACATGTATTTTTGTTTTATTTCAGAGATGCAATGTTCTTGTTCCTATTAGTTTTACTTGTTAATTTAAAAAAAGCTAGTCTATTGGCGCAATTCGCACTTAGTGGCTGTTCCCAGGCAGAAGTGATCAACAATATATCTAAAGGCATGTCATTGCTCGGACCATCATTTTCTTTAGATTCTATTGTGTGTAGTCTTGTTATCAGTGTCGGAATGCTCTCAGGCGTTCAGCGTTTAGAAACATTATGTATGTTTACATGTATGTCATTTATTGTGAACTATGTGGTGATGATGAGCTTTTATCCAGCCTGTTTATCTCTCGTATTAGATGTATGTTAATTTTATTAATTAAATTATTATTGAGTTTAAACATTTTATAATTAAATATATAATCAACAGTTATTGAGAGGAGGAGATGAAAATGGTATGCCGTTTTGGGGTGACCGATCTCAGATAACTGCCATTTGTAATGATCACAAAACTGATCCAATCACACAACGTGTTAAGGTGATAATGTCAGTTGGTGTAATGATTGTTCACGCACAGAGGTATGATTTCATTCATAGCTTTAAAAATAGTCTAGGATTTGCATAAGAAACACTACCTACCTTCACTTATCCTTTAGTGATCCGTATTTGTGTATATATACATTTATTTATCCTGAAAAATGGTTTTTATGTTCTTAGAATAGTAATATTTAAATAAATTCAATACAATAGAATATATTCTTATAGTATTTGTATGTGTATGTTTTCTTGGTAAGGAAAACATTCAGTCCGTCTTTATTTTCTATAATCTACAAACTATTAGTTATTATTTTTTATTTAGTCGATGGGCGTTAAGTGGAATGGAAACCGAAGCCGATAATATGTTAGGAATACAAGTTACAAAATTTGCTGTGTTTAATGAAACAGAAGAAAATAATCATCGTTCTGTTCATAACTCCATTGTACAGTAAGTATAAATTTCTGTAAATAACTTTACAGTTCACACCAATTGTATATTTTAAACAATGTCACATTATAAATCTAATATTAACATTTTTCCCATAGTTGGATGGCTAGCGGATCCGATCATATAGTCATATTGATACTTTTACTATCTATGATAGTTTGGTTTTGGTTTTTTGGAGACCGTGATGAACTAGCTAGTCATTTAGCATTGGTAAATAAACAATCACTTTTTAACGCATCCGGTGAGTACAATATTCAAATACATATTAAATATGAATAGATATTGACACATTGTATTTGGATGTCTACCTTAGTAGTTCTTTTTAACTAAAACATAATATTGACCTTATGGCTTACAAATTTAAAAAAATATATTTAATTCTATTGTTATTGATCTTTTCACTTAAAATCATAACAATGTAACATATAAAGTTTATTATTGTAAACTTACCTACTTTTAAAATGTGTACTATTCCTTTTGAACAATTTATAAATAATACAATTATAGGTATCATTTATTCAACATGTTAACTCAAAAAACTATAAAAATAATAATTATCAATAAATAATTATGATTAAATTCTCACAACAGGTAATTCAATACGTGAAACACTTAAAAATATTCAACATACAGAAAGCCAAACAGATTGTCAAAACACATCAATAATAACTACAAATAAAATGGTTCAAACAGTAAATGTTGATGATAATATAATTGCATGTGACAACAATGTAGAAATGAGAACATTTAATGAATGTTTAACAGTATACAAAACTCAGGTAAAATAATTTAAATTTTACTTACTACTTAAAAATAATTAATTTCATAATAAATAATGTCTATATTTATTTTAAACTTAAAACTATACCTACACAAGTAGATAGTAAAGGCCATTAATATCAAAATCAAAGGGAAAGAATACAGAAGTTATAATTATACTCTGTGATATTAATTATTATAGTCCTATTAAAGTATTATTACATATTATATAAATTAGGTATTCTGGTATTAATTACATATCATAATTTTTAGTTATTAATAAATAATAATTAAACAATAGAAAATATATTTCACCTCAACTATTTATTTTTAGTTTTTATTGAAGATAATATTATTTGGGTAATTTTGTTCAGTCATATATTAATACACATTTTGAATCATCATATGCCTAACAACAAAATTTTAATATAGTATAAAAAGGGTAAAATAATTAAACTAGTTTTATCCAATAATTTTTATATAATATTTTATCTAATTAAAATGATAACAAATGTTAATGAAAGTAATTATTTATTTATATTAAAATAGAATACCTAATCTAATTAGAATAAAAATGTTGATAAAGTTATTATTTTTTTAACTTGAATTATGAATTATTTATGAGTATATTTTAGGTTTATAATTTATCTATATTTTTGTTATTTTAATAAAAATCATATTTTTATATTTAGAAAACTGCAGAAAAATTAAACGATGATGAAGTATTAATGTTAGTCAAATCCAACCATATAAAACCATACATGTTGGAAAAATGTGTTAATAATCCAGAAAGAGGTGTTGGTCTTAGGAGAAGAGTGATTGCAGAAGAAAGTAATTTGATAAACGCTTTAACAGAATTACCTTATATTGGTTATGACTATTCAAAAGTAAGATACAATAAAATTAATTAATTAATAAAATTCTAATATATATTTAGCCAAAAATTAATTATAGGTTTTAGGGACAAATTGTGAGAATGTAATAGGATACGTAGCTGTACCAGTTGGAGTGGCTGGACCATTACTTGTAGATGATGAATTTTATCAAGTACCTATGGCAACAACTGAAGGTTGTTTGGTAGCTAGTACTAATAGAGGATGCAGAGCATTGACAGCATGTGGTGGTGTTATAACTAGAGTTTTAGATGATGGAATGACAAGAGGACCTGTTGTCAGATTTTCTTCAGTTGCTACTGCTAGGTATATCCTTTGACCTACTGTCTTTAATATACACATTTTTAAATACTATAATTTACATTCTACATACTAGTGAAGCAAAGATGTGGATGGACAATCCAGACAATTTCAATATAATTAAGTCTGCATTTGATTCAACAAGTAGATTTGCAAGGCTTACAAAACTACTCGTACGTATAGCTGGTCGACATTTATTTATTCGGTTCACGGCTTTTACTGGTGATGCAATGGGCATGAACATGTTATCTAAAGTAAATTTAACACATTAAAACGCATAAATAGGTAAAAAGTTTTAATTTTAATATGGTGGTGTTTAATAGGGAACAGAAGAATCTCTTAAAGTTATTGGAGAATATTTTCCCGATATGGAACTTTTAAGCTTAAGTGGTAATTTTTGTTCGGACAAAAAACCAGCTGCGGTTAACTGGTATGTTGGTATATAATAATTATATAAATATGTTTACTATTATGATAAATATTTATTGTACAGGATTGAAGGTCGTGGGAAATATGTTGTTAGTGAAGCAATTGTATCATCAAAAATTGTCACTGATGTATTGAAGACAACTGTTGCGTCAATAGTTGATGTTAATATCAGCAAAAATTTAATGGGATCAGCAATAGCTGGTAGTATTGGTGGAAATAATGCTCAGGCAGCCAATATTGTTACAGCTATATATATTGCTACAGGACAAGTAAATGACATATCATTTTATCATTGTATTCATCATGTGCTAATATGATATATTTATTTTTAATAGGATCCAGCACAAAATGTAGCGAGTAGCAATTGTATGACACTGATGGAAGCATTTGGCGATGACCTTTATGTTTCCTGCACAATGCCTTCTGTGGAGATAGGCACAGTAGGGGGTGGAACATCATTACCCGGTCAATCTGCATGTTTGGAAATGCTGGGTGTACGTGGAGCAAACTCTCAAACACCTGGTGATAATGCTAAACGATTAGCACGCATTCTATGTGCAGCGGTTTTAGCCGGTGAATTATCACTAATGTCAGCTTTAACTGCTGGCCACTTAGTACAAAGCCATATGATTCATAATCGGTAAATAAATTGTACATTTTTATTTTACAATCTATAATAATTTTTGTTTTAAACAAAAATTTTATTGCAAACACTTAAAATTAAAACATATACGACATTTAAAGGGATGATCCAATTTTAATGTTTCATTATGATACAAGTTATTTACATCGATAATATTTTCAACAATGTTATTTTTCTATAACAGACTATCAGACTTATAAAGTTAATTTAAACCTTATATAACTCAACATTCATTCATTCTGAACTCCTAACTTTCTAATTTAATCTGTGTGAATGTGTGAAACTTGACTTGTTGAAGCACAATTTATTATAATTAACTTTCTCAAACTAAAACAAAATTTGATTTTAATTATAAAGAAATAGTTCATACATTTTTCAATTATAATTAGTAATATATTTATATATAGATGACATTTTCAATTTTTTTAATAAACTAATAATTGGTACAGATATAAGTTTTTCATAGCATTATGAATTTGACTAATAATCCTAAAAAATTCATTTTAACATATCTAAATAAATATAATCAATGCCAATATAAATTAATTATAATCATATATTTTACAATATTATTGCAATGAATTAGACTAATGCACTTATGGTATCTAATATCTATATAAGATTTGTCTATCCATTTAAAAACATGGTTGAAACTAAGAAAATAATTAATTTTTTATAAAAATACTTTTGTATGTGATTACAATAAATACAACTAATATATATATATTATAAAATACAATATCATATTTTATTAGCTTAGAGTAGTTTAGTTTAGTTTAAAGTAACAAACATGAAACTAATTTTGATTTTATATTTCACAGATCCACTCCTGATAAAACCACTCAGAACTTAAAATCAAAACCATGCCAATTATCTAAACAATTTACAGACTGCATATCATGAATGCCGTTAAATTAATATCTATTACTTTGTGCTTAATTATATTTTAGAATAATCTATATAATATTGTAAATAAATAAATGGCATTTTATTATAGTGAATATTTTCTGTGATGATGTTTTTATCTTTGTCTGTCTTTTTAAAAATGATTTAAATATATTATTTTATTGGTTATATGGCAACGAAATCACTAATAATTGTAATTATCAATTACAAAAATAGTAAAAGAAAAAAAAACAGAAAATTTAATTAATTAGTGAAGATAGATAATTATAAAATATTATAAATGATTAAATGATAACTAATAATAAAAATGTTCTTTTTTTTTTAAGAACAAACAATACAGGCAGGTTTTAAAAATAATATTATAAATTAATTTATCAGATTTCAAGTATTACAATTTTTTTTTTTCTATCAACTTAGTTCAATATTATTAGAAAATATTTGATAATCATAAGTCTCGTATAATAATAATTTATATTATTTAGACATTTACTATTATATGATATTTAAATTATTTTTTATTTTGACTATTTAGTATTTTAACGTTGTTTTTATATTTTTACATATCTTAAGATATTATTGTTCTGTTACTTAATAGTCTATCATAATAATGTTTAAAAACAATTATTCAGTAAGCAATTATATTTACAATAAACATGTTTAGGAAAAAACATGTTAATTTTGCTGGCAATACCAAAAAAATATGTTTTACTGTAATGAATAAATGAAAGAATACATAAATCGATCAAATAAGCTTCAACAATTTATATAAAGTTGCATTTATTTATCAATGGATTTAATATGTGTATAAATATTTGATTTAAATAAATTATGTTTATAAGAAAAAATAAACAATTTTTTTATATTTTATTATTATTTAACCAGAAGTTATATATTTTATAATTAAAAAAATATTTGCACTAATCGAAAATATTTATTTACAGTATTCATAGAACTACTGTATTCTGAGTAATCAGTAATCAGTGATATCAGGATAATAAATTCAAATTTAGATTATTCTTATAAGCAGATAATATGATTTCTAACATGGTCAATATAAATAAAACCAACAAAACAAGCTTTTACTTATATTCAATAATATTTATTTACAAGTGTATAATACCATAATGATGTAATTTTATTTGATATTTCACTAAATTTAACATATCAATTAGTTATTAAAAATATCAGTTTTTCGTGCTTCAATTATTCTTTCATAAAATTCTTGAGGTAAGCCAATTTTCTTTAGATATTCATCGCTAGACTTAATCATATATTTTTGGAAATAGTGAAGCATGGCTTCCCAACTAATTATTTTTAATTTGGGTATAGTGATCCATGCACTCACTATATCATTTGAACGACCACCACTACCATCTACATCTTGGTTAGAAACTATACCACCATAACAACACATACGACCTGATGGTGTTACAGCAGATGAGTGAAAGTATACTGGTTTAGGCAATATACACTTGGTGAGTTTTTCCCACTGTAAAGTGTCTAAATCAAAACGCCAAACATCTCTAAAGGATCGGTAACCATCAAAACCACCACATATGTACACCAGATTATTATTTTCCGGACATTGAACACAGCTATGGCAACTTCGATTTTCTGGGTAACCGGGACGTGGTACCTTGGGGTCATGTTTGGCTGGAAGAAATTCCCATTGTCTGGTACTCACATCAAACATATGGATTTTCTATACAAAAATATACAATATTATAAATCTGAATATTTATATTACACATAATTTGTGTATAACTTGACAAAGATTAAAAAAAATATATATAACTAGGGCCAAGATTTTCATGTAGTGTATTTTTTGTATTTGATCTAAGATAATGCATTTCTAGTATATAATTTATTAGGTGTAGATCTAGAGGTATTTTTAGGAACTTAAAAAGGTGGGTTGTAATTTTTTTTAAACTTTCATGAAGGTTCTTCAACTTCCCTGTTAAATAACACAAAAAATGAATAACAAAATATAATTTAATTTGGTTATGGGGAGTTTAAACTTGATCGACCACCTCCTCTGTAAATACAACATTGCATATAATAGAAATTTCAAAAGTGAAACTTTTATATTGTATTTTTGCTGTTTTTCAATTCTAGAATACTTTTTTACATCAAGGTTATTTTATTAATTTTTAATGCATATTACAAGTTTTTAGTGCTAAATTATATATTTTAAAATAAAATTTGATATATTTAGAATGAATTATGTAGCCCCAAAAGATGTCAAAAGTAGTAGTTGAAGCCATAAATACAAATGTTTAAATATGTCATCTAATACATTTTTTAAATTAATTAGAATAATATTGATTTCAAGAAAATTAAAAAAATTATATCCAGAAAATATCTATATTAAAATAATTATAAAAGCTTCAAATATTTTTTAACAATGTCCTGAATATGGACTGAGTGTTAGAAAATAAATATATAAATTTTAAATACTATATTTATCTACTTAGAGCATAAGTAATTTATGCTCATAAACTTTTACAATTGTTCATATTTAAAAAAAATTGATTAAATAACAGAAATAACAATAATTGAAAATGTGCATTCATAAAATATAAAGTATACTTTCATAATAATTGTTTATTAATAATAATTATCAATGTTTATATGTTACAAAATGTATATAATTTGTAATCATAAATTATTTATTTTATTAAATACACATTAAATTTAATAAGGTACAACTACCAAAAATCAATAATTGGGGGATATCATATTATTTTTATAAATCCAAAATTGTATTATATATAATTTATTTAAAACAAATTTTAAAATATAAAATGATCAACATATATTGTCTGATTTAGCAATTATGTAGTTTAGTAATTTACCAATTACAACAGTTATTGTTAAGATATTTGTAATAAATACAAATGTATTTATATTTTTTGTTATTGGATTTAAAAATATTACATAAATATTAAATAATATATTTTACACTAACCGAAAATCCATAGTAGATATTTATTGAACCTCCTCGTCCACCACCAAATATGTAGATTCTTCCTTTATAAAATACTACTTCATGCCGATACCTAGGTTCAGGTTCTTGACATTCACCACGTGACTTGTGTAACAATTTCCATTGTCTACTACTTAGATCAAGTTGGTGAACATCCATCTCATATTCATAACCAGATGTACCACCAATTGAATAAATATATTTACCATCCATTACTACCCCTTGACCATATAATGGCATTGGGACATCACCTGATACTTGTAACTCTTCAAATTGCATTCCATTTTCTTTATACTCATTAGCTAAATTACCTAAAATTATAATAATTTAAATATTTTTTATTATATATATACTATAATACAGTTTGGTGGCCAAACTTTTTTTGGTTAAGATAAACTTTGAATATATTTTTCTTTTTAAGGTCAACTTCCGTTAAAAAAAAAATTTATTAATTTTGAGTAGATATTTTATAATAAAGTAGTTTATTTACTAAATAGTAAATGTATGCAAATAAATTTGAACAATGGAAGATTGAATTTGACATCACCTGCAATCTACTTTGGCCACCCTAACTATAATATATTTCATTAAAATGTTACCCAAGTACATGCGGTTACTACAAAACGCTCCGAATGGAACCCCTGTACCACCATATATAATGATTATATTCCCAGAAAGTGTAACTGAACTGGAGGCTAATTCTTGTGGAACATCTCTACATGTAATTATCTTCCATTCACCTAAATCAAAACAATATTTCCATAGCTCACGCATAGCTGATGATACTCTATCACCATTTGGATCCTAAATATAAAATAAAAATAAATTACAAAAGGATGAATCAATAGATATAAAACATTTACATACAATATGATCAAAAAGAATATATTATTTAAACAATAATAATTTCTTCTTCGATTTATTTTTTCAACTAAATGGGGTCAGCCATCCCAGTCCTATACAGATTATGATCACCTACATCTTGTCCATTCATACCAGCTATCTTCATATCACACTCAATTCCATCTATCTACCTTTTTTTGGTCTTCCTCTCTCCCTCTTACTTTTTACAATAATTTCCTTAACAACTATCACTGCTTTTGGATCATCTCTTTTCATAACATGGCCAAATCATCTCTATTCTTTCTCATTTTCCCTAGAATTAACGCAACTTCACTTCCCTTATTTATTAATTTCTTTATCCATCTAAACATTCTCATCTCCGCTAAACTCATCTTGTTAAACAATTTTTAAAATTACTGGGGAAGAAAAAAAGTTCCTTATTAAGGAAACTAGTTCCTTTCTTTAAATCAGAAATGAAAAGTATTTAATAACTTTTCAACAAGATGAACATGAACAAAAATAATTCCTTTTTTAAAGGAACTTTCTAAGCACTGCTATTTACTTTCTTCACAATATACTTTTAAATAATATTGGTTTCATTGTTGATTTCCCGGTATAAAGCTAAACTGATTCCTTGATAGCGTAATCTTACTCCTTATTCTCTTTTCTCTAACCTTTTCTGAAACCTTCAAACTATATCGCTCATACATTTTATACCTCTATAATTTCCACTTAATGTACATTTTCCTTAACCTTAAACATGGGTACAAAAATATTTATCATAGATAAAACATTTTTAACATCTTATTAAAGAAACCTATCAACCACTTTATGCCTTATTCCATACCTCTACTGATATCAGGTCCAATCGTCTTTTCTTTTTTGTCTTCTTAACCACACTCTAAACATCCTCTTCTCTAATTAAGTATACCATACCCAAAACAATAATTTAAATTTAAAAAATAAGTTATGTCTAACATTTGTTTGAGGGTTGAAACCTCCATATGAGAACAAATAGGCATTGTTGCACACAACACGATGTCCACTTCTTGGTAATGGAAGTTGTGACGGATTATTATTCTTCTTTAGTATAGTAAATTCAAAAGGTTTAAATTTGTATGTCAAAATATTATTATTTGACATTTTTTTTATTGCATACCACCTATAAAAAAGTAGAATAATAACAATTTATTTAAAAACAATTAAACTTTTAAGGCTACATATAGATTATTATAATAAATATTATAACTGTTAGCACAAAGATGCATTAAGAGGATTTTAAACTTGAATGTTTTATAGTAATGTTTCGTTTATATAATAATGATTATACAAAATCATTACCACATATAACTTAAATTGAGAAATTTAGGTTGAAATTCAGATTACAAACAGCTAGTATTAAAATATATAGTCTATAAACTTTATACTTTTATTTTTATTTTTATAAAATAACTGACAATGAAATTTCACATTATTCAAACAATTAATATCGTAATCAATTATATTTTTTAAAATTTTATGATATAGTCAAGTGTATGCTTATTGCTTAAATATATAAAAATAAATTAATATTTGTGAAAAAATATATATTGTTCTAAACAGTAAAATTGAACAATTACACTAATACGAATAGTTTAGAGTTGTTAAATATAATCTAGGTTAATCTGTTAATGTTTGTTCTAATAAAATAAGTTGCACAGTTACCTTTTTGACTAAGTATTAAGTAGAAATTATGTTCAAGTAAAACTTTAAGCTCATTCACAATAATGTACAGATAGTATTTACCCAAATGTTTAATATATAAAATTGTTTTAACTTTAATTTGAAATTTGTATAAAATAAATAATAATTATAACATGGTAAATCCTACAATCAAAACTCAATGTTGTTTAATAATTTAATATAGTAATGTAGTATATTAACTATTATGACTTATGAAGTTATATGCTGAGAAGAATACTATATCTTCTCAGGTTGATAAGAATGTTTCTGATTCTTTAGTCCACGACAAATACTATCTTAATTCGTAGTTCACGATTAAAAATATACTGGCTTGATAACGCTTTTTGTTAAGAAACTGTTGTTAGGTTAGGTTTAAACACAAAAATCGATAATAAACGGTATTCATAATTTATACTACTTTTTTCATTGATGTGATAATTTGTTATTGATTTATTAGTTTATTACCCTCGATTGCCAGATATTAATTACTATTATTAGTCACTTTTGTTGTCTTTAAAATGCATTATAATTAACAGAGATCAATATTTTAAAAAAAACTTCCAACACAAAACATATATCACAATAATAATTAATTTTATATTATATTATAATCCCACGACGTTTCAACGACTATATGTAATTCAATGGACTAACATGAAGGCAGTGGTGCCATATTATCAGTAATTATTTAATTTTAGAAACAGTGTAACCACTATCCATACTAAATAGTATGGACCTCAGAGTAAGTAATATGGACAAAAAATATGGATAAAAATATTTCATATAATACGTGGAAGAGAGCCTAATATAAATAATTATTTATCTAGGCTCTCTTGTATGTAGTATGGAGCATGGCTAAATATATAGCAATACATATTTAGCTATGGTATGGAGTATAATTATGTACTCCAAATGCAATTTCAGAGACCTGATCTTAAGGAGATCACAAAGACACATGTGTGGGAGGGGGGTCATGCCTGGCGTATGCAATCTAATTAGGCAGGTAATAGAGGAAGAGCCTATAGGGAAAATTCCTTTAAGGAGACCCAGGTTGAGGTGGGAAGACTGTGTGAAAAAGGATATAAAAAAACGGCAGCACCAGGAATCAGGTGGAAAGAAGATGCAGAGGACAGGGACAGATGGCAAGATTTGTATTTAGCGGCATGGTCTGAAAGGCCGAAACCCATAGAAAGAAGAGAAGTGGGTATGGAGTATATAATTTATAGACCTGTAGTATAGATGCCCAACTAGGCGAGAAAAGTAACCACTAAATTGACTCACCTAAATTGAAAAACCTGCACTAGCGTTTTAAACGGTGAACAGATGAAATAAAAAAAAAATATAGCACGCAAAAAGATAATACCATTGATTATTGATAGCACGGATATACAGGACTGAAAACGAGTAAAATGACGTGTCCATGCAATTGAACTTATGGGTGGGCTACGGGGGATAATCTACCTACTAGCAATACAACCGCCATCTAGCTTCCTATTATTAAACTAACACTAAACAATTTTATAGAATAATACATGGTTTAAATCAGCGGTTTTTAAACATTTTTGTTCGCCGAGCTCTTTTGTTCCTTAAAATAATTACGGAGCGCCAAAAATCAGAAATGTCTATTTGAGACAATAACAATTCATAAAAAATGATGTCAATCGTAAATGATTTACTTTTTATTTATTTCTTCTGAAAAATACGAATACATATAAATTATTTAATTAATTTAATAGTAAAAGAGAACATATCATTTTAATTTTATTATTAATATTTAGTGATTTTAATATGATCAATGATATTGGCTATTTTCATTGGCCAGTTTTTTAATATTTTGCTTGATAGACGAGAGTTGGATGCGCATTTCTGCTTCCGCATCTAATTTATTTATTGCGATATTTTGTTTTTGTTGATGCGTATGATGAAAATCCGGTTTCACACAGATATGTTGTTGCAAAAGGAAGAAGTACTAATATAGCTTTTTTAGCCTGAGATTGATATTCGTTAGTAATACTTCCGCTGCACCAAAAATATGTTAATGATATTTTATCAAATATGGTTTTTTAAGAATCGGTGGTCATTTCAATAAATTCTTCATACTCTGTTATAAATAAATGTTCGGGCTTATCGTTGATTAAAAAAGGATTTTTTACACAATTATATCAATTATAATAATAGTACCTATTAAATAATAATAATAAATAAAAATAATTAATAATAACAATAATAAAATAATAATGATTATTATTATTGTTATTATTATTATTACTAGCCAACCTAACCAAACCTAGCATCGTGAGTTTTTCTTATGGAAATCCACTAAAATTGCTTCATTATACTTTGGAATACTTCGAAGTTTGTTTGCCATTTTTAGTACATTTATTACTTTGTATTCGTCTAATGTGCCTTAGAATTGAGTTATTGTGACTTTGTATCCAGGCACTTTTGTGGTATTGGGTTTGACTGTTTTAGATTCTGAGCGAAGCGAAGAATGTATTGGTTTTACAAAGATTTTTTAAATTTTTTTTTATGATGTATGAAGACACTTTTTTGGGTAGAAATAATGGTCCAATTACCAAAAGTAGGGTATGCTTCGGTAGCAAATAGTGTCTAGTTGGTAGTTGGTACTTTATTTTTAAATTTTTCGAAAGTTTTTTCTTGGGAGGCGAAAAACTCCAAAAAAAATTATGGAAAATCGGCAAAATTACGGTTTCTGTTATTTTAATTTTTTTAATTTCGTGATAACTAATTAAATTTTGATCTTAAGGACTTGAATTTTTTTTTGAATATTAACATAGGTAATATACATATGTGGTATAATTTTGAAACGGATCGGTTAGTTGATTATTTGGCCAAGTATAGAACTTTAAACTTTTTTCCAAAAATGTTTAATATTTCAGGAAATTTTTGGTTTATTGCTTTAAAAATTTTGTCAAAGTATAATCATATACTACTTAATCTTTTTACAAAATATTTTGAAAATCGTGACTGATAATTTTTTTTTATTGGCTTTTAAAGTTAAAAATCAGCAATATAACGGTTTCATTATATAAAATTTTTTAATTTCGTGATAACTAATTGAATTTTAATTGTAGGGACTTGAAACTTGTTTTGAGTGTCAACATTATAGATAAAAATTTTGAAACGATTGGCTCAATTTCTTACTAAGTATTTACTTTTTAACTTTTTTCCAAAAAAATTTAATATTTCTGGAAATTTTTGAATTATCACTTTGAAAATTATATCGAAGTCTAATCATATACTACTTAATCTTATTACAAAATATTTTGAAAATCGTAAGTTGCAAGTTTGTTTTATAAACTTCTAAAATTTTAATAATTTTAGTAGAAATTAATATTATGATATTTTTTTTTTATCTATGAAGACACTTTTTTGGGTAGAAATAATAGTCCAAGAACTGCAAGTAGGCTATATTTTCGATAACGAATTGCATCTAGTTGGTAATTTATTTGGCTCATTTTTCCAAATTCTTAAAAACTTTTCCTTGGGAGAAGAAAAACTACTAAAAAATGGCGGAAAATCGGCAAAATAACGTTTCTGAAATTTAAATTTTTTTAATTTCGTGATAAATATTTGAGATTTAAAATTTTTTTGAATATTTACTTAGGTGAACTTCATTACAAGAAAAAATTTAGAAACAATTGATTGATTTTCTGACTAAGTATAGAATTTTGTGTTTTTTTTCAATAATGTTTAATATTTCCTGCAGTTTTTAGTTTATTGGTTTGAAAATTCTATCGAAGTCTAGACATATACGACTTAATCTTTTTACAAAATATTTTGAAAATCGGGAATGACAATTATTTTTTATAAGATTTTAAAGTAAGAGTTCTTGAAAATCAGCAAAATTAGGGTTTCATTATTTTATTTCTTGATAACTAAATAAGTTTAGATTGTAGGAAATTAAAATTTATTTTAAATATTTACATTCGTAATTTACATACGTGGTAAAATTTTGGAAAGGATTATCAATATAGCATATTGTAATATATTTATAGTTTCCCGCAGAATCGTATTTTCTAATGCTATACCATTACATTCAAATCTTAAGTATAATAAGCCATTAATTTCTTTGTGGACCGAAGGGACGAAGGAGGAACATCCACAATCGACATTCCCACTTAACTTTACTTTTGTTTATTTACAGCTGATGGTATTTATATTTTCGTTTATATTTTCAAACTCTTTTGAAAAGTCTGTCACAGATCCAAACAGTTTGGACGATTTTATTGGAGACTGATGCGATTGTTTTTGCGCGTCGCACATTTCTTCACTTTATAATTATTACAAAGTAACTTGGAATCTTTTTTTCTACAGTTCTATTACAACAGCCGTCTTCTTTAATTTTAAGTTACAATCATTTTTATTTCATTATTTTTGTACATTAGTAATAGTTTTTCTAATTCATCGTCCATTTAAAAATTATTAATTTCTGGACGAAAAAATTGAATGTTTCATATAATTTCTGATTTTCTTTATTAAGATTGTTAATTTTCGACGATATTTTTACATTGTCGTTATTTAATCTATACTGACACCTGCCCTGTCCCATCTCCTGTCCCTTTTTTTCAGCCCTTTTTATGCTTGACGCACAACATTACGATTATAAAAATGCTAACTATGAGAAGATTATCGATAGATTAGAGAATATTGATTGGTATAACGCCCTAGGTTCAGGATCAGCAGATAATTCTGCTGATTTCTTACAGAAATCACTGCTTGTTCTTATTTGTGAATGTGTTCCATTACGTAACTTTCGTAATTCAACTTTACCAAATGGGTCTCAAAAGGGCTAAAGGAACTTCTTGCCATGAAAAAACAATCACATAAACAATATAAACGGTTTGGTGGTCAAAATTGTTAATTAATATTCTCTAGACTGCGCACCCAATATAAATTTGAATCAAAGCGTCTCTATAGTGGCTATTTGCGTAACATTCAGAAGCGTTTACGTATTGATCCTAAATCATTTTGGAAATTTGTTCGAAGTAAATGTGGTATCTCTATAATACCATATGAGGTTCATCTTGGGGAGCTTAAAGCCTCCTATGATCAAGTTGCCTCTTTGTTTGCCTCTCACTTCTCACCTGTATATGGTGACTCACGGTTTACTTCTAATGATTTATCTGATGAGTTTACAACCCATAATTTTTCATTCTTTCCTTCTAATTTTTCCAAATCCATTGATGATGTTAAAGCAGCGCTTAACACCTTATCAAATGCTCATGGTTTTGGCCTAGTTGGTATTTCTGCCATTCTATTGTATTGCTGCCATGCCACTCTTAGTTTACCGGTCACTATAATTTTTAATCTATCAATTCTTGAGGGATTTTTCCTTTCTGTCTGGAAAATAAGTCGAGTTACGCCAGTATTAAAATCTGGGAATCTGGCTAACTATTGACCCATTTCAGTCCTACCTCTCCAGTCTTCTAGGTAAACTTTTTGAGTTAATAGTACTCAAACAAATCACGTTCTTTCTTAACAACTTTATCAATTGACCAACATGGGTTCGTTCTAGGTCTCTCGACTGTGACCAGTTGTATAGACTTTGTATCTTACCTTCGCGCAGCGTTTGGGTAATCAAGTTGATGTGATATACACGGACCTTTTAAAAGTGTTCGACTCTATAGACCATAATGCACTTATTTATATCCTTAACAAGCTTGATGTTGGTGAACCACTCTTATCATGGTTTAGTTCTTACCTTAGTGATCGTCAAAAATTTAAAAGCCTTTTCGACAAGTCATTTGATCTCTTCCGTGCATCATCCGGAGTTCCGCAAAGTAGCCATTTAGGTACCCTATTATTTAATATTTTCATTAACACCATGTACTCATCTCTGTCCTCTTGTCGTCTTCTACTGTTTGCCGATGACTCAAAAATTTTTCACATGATATCCTCAAACAATGATTGCCTCACTCTTCAAAATGCCCTTGATAAATTCACTTATTAGTATAATATGTTTAATTTATCTCTTAACATCTCTAAATGTAAAGTTATGACATTTTATTGCTTTAAGTCAATGACTTCTTTTGACAATAGGCTAGGAGGTATATCTATTGAGTGTGTTATACAGGTCCATGATTTAGGCATTTTATTTGTACCTTTCCTCAATTTCAGCTCTAATATTGATTTTATGGCCAGTAAAGCTTTTCGTGTTTTGGAATTTATAAGACGTCATTCAATCAATTTCAGTTCAGCCAATTGCGTTCTGGTGCTCTATAATGCATTAGTTCGCTCGGTTATTGAATATGGGTCTGTTGTTTGGTCACCATATACCGCTGTTGACATTTGTCGGATAGCAACTAAACGTAATTTGCTACTGAAAGCATACCCAATTTGTGGTAATCAGACCATTATACCTACCCGAAAAAATGTTTCAATAAATCAAAAAAAAAAATATATATATATATATAATATTAAATTCTACTAAATTATTGAAATTTAAGAAGCCTATAAAAAAAAAGTTGTAAATTACGATTTTTAAAGTATTTGGTAAAAAGATTAAGTAGTATATGATTAGACTTCGATAAAATTTTCAAAGCGATAAAAATTGCCGGAAATATTAAACATTTTTGGAAAAAAAGCCAAAACTTTATACTTAGTCAGAAAATCAACCATTCGTATCTAAATTTTTTCTTGTGATGAAGTTTACCTAAGTAAATATTCAAAAATATATTCTAGAGACTATGATTAAAACTCAATTAGTTATCATGAAATTAAAAAAATTAAAATAACAGAAACCGTAATTTTGCCGATTTTTCGCTATTTTTTTGGTAGTTTTTCTTCTCCCAAAAAAAAAACTTTTAAGAACTTCGAAAAATGATCTAAATAAAGTACCAACTAGATGCGATTTACTACCGAAAGCATACCCTATTTGTGATAATCGGACCATTATTTCTATCCGAAAAAGTGTTCTCATACATATATAAAAAAAAAAGTCTTTGTAAAATCAATACATTTTTCGCTTCGCTCGAAATCAATAATATATCACTATTATTAATATGGTTAAATTATTTATTATTAATAAAATAAAATAAACATATTTGATTAAAATTGATAAAAAATATTATGTCAATCGAATTAGCCTTCTATATTGTAATATAATTCTATAATTCTATATTGTCTTTCGTCTATGGTTTCGATAAGCAATCGGTATTAACGGTTGCTATGGCAAAACGCAACAGAGGCGGCAAAATCGAATTTCGAACGGTGATTTTTTTTCTTTTAAAAATCGTTATAGGAAAAGTTTATTCATTTTTATCGGAAAAACTGTAGGTCGTCCTGTTCCCATTTTGTATTATTGAAAGTAAAAAAGTAAAAACAGCTAGCTGATAATGTATTATTGTTATAAGATAAGGATAACTGAATGATTGATAATATTTCGTTGATTCGTTGATATGATAATGATTTAAAATTTAAAAATTTAAAATTCTATATATCTAGGTGGGTAGATATAATACTTATCTAGAGTTGAGAGATTTTCAAGTTTACGGGCCAAACGCAAAGTGTGTTATTAACCAAAACCACACCAAAATTTCATAAAAAATCTAAAGTTGCTTGTTTTTATTTAAATATATTATTTGTACAATATTAACTCTTTTTTTACAACATTTGATTTTCTTTTTGAAGTTCTTTTAAGATCTCTTCGTTGTCAATTTCCATCTGAAAACAAATTGGTATATAATTTACAAAACATAGTATTGGCATAACATAGCAATAATTTTATATTGTTTTGAATTAACGCATAACTAAAAGTAATATTTCCACAAACATTTACGTACAGTATATCTTGTACAAGTTTGAAGTTCATAACATAAAATAACTCCACGGGTTAAAGAAATATTACTTATTTAGTTTCATATTTGCTAAAAGTATCAATCTATTGCCAATCGTATCGACTTTTCTAATAATCAGATAAAAGTTCTAAAAACATTTTTAAATTCTTCATAAAAATTATTTGAAATCGACTTTCTTATGTTTTAATTATTATTATTATTTTTTACTTGATATTATTAACATTTCAAATTTCAAAATATTTTTAATATTTTTAATTCAATTTGTTTAGGGTTTTAGAAATTAAATTAAAAAAGTTAAGAAAATTGTCTTCAATTGAATTTAATGATAAATTATTATGTTTTTAAAAGTTTTATCTATCAATAGGTAAAATGGTACGATTGGCACAAGATGTGTATTTTTTTAGAAAACCCACGATCATGCTTAAATAATATTTAAATATGTTAACGTAGATAAATATTATAATAGCTTACATCAGAATACTTTATAAACTTTTCGTTTGTTTCTTGTTTTTTGTAAAACTCTAAATAATTTTTTCGTTCATAAACAACTATATTTATGTATTTCTTATATTTGATCGCTAATTCCAAAGCTCTATAGAAAACAAAAAAATCATCACAAAGTGTACATATTTTTTATGTATAATATCTTAGACTCTTAGAATTCATATAAAGTGGAAAGTAAACTGTTTTTTGTCGATTTACCGGTATACACTTTACAAGTGAGAAACTGTAAATTCTACCAGAAATGAACAGGAAATTAAAGGCGATACAAAGACGAATCTAAAAAATATTTTTCTAATAGAACTGTTTGCGAATTTTGTAACCAGTTTTAGCGTATTTATCGTACAATATAAAATGTATATTTCCTCGAAATATTATTATGATTTATAGCTATTTATTGTTTTTATTAAAAGATTCCTGACTGTTGTATTAATAAATTAATATGTATTAATATACAAATATTAGTTTATTAATATTTAAAATTAAACAAATTAAAACTGGATGGTTGAATTTACTTTATCACTTTATAACTTTTAATAATCAAAGCAAACCGTACAGAATGACACTTTACTCGTAGAAATTAACTTATAATTAAAAATATTGGTGTCGCTTATATCTATTGTTGATTTATAAATTACTGCTATACTAACATTATAATATTATAATATCTAAACATACAACATCATATAGGTTTTCTAACAATACGGTTTTTTTTTCATAGTCTCAGACATAGCTTATGATGTAACTAGTGTGGGTGAGGGGGATAGAAGGGCTTAGATTTATCTAAACCAATATTAGCCCTCCCTAAAATATTCTATTATTTTTAGTTGTAACATGTGTAATTATTAAAAATTATATAAATATTGTTAGTAAGTAATGTTATAAATAAGCTTTATAAGCTACTATATTATGTTATGTACCATTGTATCCTATATTTATGTATACATGTAATTTATTTACATATATCTAAATCTAATCAATAAATAATGTTTAATTTGTACCATATTGGTAATAAAATTAATTTACTTACCTACTCCAGTTGTGTATACGTATATTGAACATAATAGCTTTAAATGTGTATCCATTTCTGAGCAAAATCGATTCTGCTTCTAATACATTGCCAGATAACAAAGCAAGTGATGATTCTTGAATCATTTTATCAGTTATCGTCTGAATAAAAAAAAAAAAATCGTTTATATTATATTATATATTTATATCAACGGTTTCCAATCTGTGCGGCATGCCCCTCTCGAGAGGTGTCTCGGAAGGTCTTACAAAGATGTTTTTTCTTGTGTTTAAAAACATTTTTTCTAGTAGAAATAATGGACCGATTACCACAAATAAGGTATGTTTTCGGTAGAAAATTGCATCTTCTTTGTACTTTATTTAGCTCATTTCTCGAATTTCTTAAAACTTTTTCCTTAAGAGTTGGGAGAAGAAAATCTACCAAAAAATAAAAGAAAAACGGCAAAATCGTAATTTTGACGAAATTGATTTAAAATTTTTCATGATAACTTGAAAATTATGAGTGTTCTCATAGGTAACATAGACTTCATACGTAATACAATTTAACCAAAAATATTTAATATTTCTTGCAATTTTGGATTTAACGGTATAAATTACTTAACTTATTTACAAAATATTTTGAAAATCGCAAGTCAATTTTTTTTAAGCATCTTTAAACTTTAACATTTTGCATTGATGTTTAATTTTTGTGTTTTTAAAAATCTGAATACACTTTTTATGTAAGAAACTAAGAAATAATTATTGAATTACAGAAAGTAGTGTATGCTATCGGTAGAAAAATGTATCTACTCGGTACTTTATTGTTAATTCAGCTCATTTTCGAATTTCTCAAAACTTTTTCCTCGAAACAAAAAAAACTGCTAAAAAATAACGGAAAAATGGCACAATATTACGGTCACCATGAATTTGATTTTAAATATTTTGGGATAACTAATACAATTTTTAACATAGGTTTGTAAATTTTTTGAATAATCTTATATAGGTATTTTACACATGTGGTAAAATTTTTGAACGGATTATCAGTATAATATATTGTAATATATTGAGATTCGCTCATAATCGTATTTTCTAATGCAATATCATTGCATTCAAATCTTAATAATTGATATAAACCACTAATTTCTTTGAGGACCGAAGGGACGAAGGAGGAATGTCCACAATTGACCTTTCCACTTTTTTTTATTTAATAATGTATACTTTATCAATGTTTACCTTTATATGTTGAATAAACGTTGCTCGTTCGATTTGTCTAATAGCTAGAAAACACTCTTCAGCAGTGTCCAGCTGTTTAGCCAATACTGCAGAACCAGCCAAAAGAGCCCACATAGCTTCGTTTTTGACATTTCGACAAACAATTCGGCATTCCATCCAATTACTTTTACTTATTAAATTCTTTATGGCTTCCAGATAAGGAGATACCTGAATAAAAATTCTGACACCATCCATATTGATTAGACTTACCATATTATTTTCGTAAGACTCAATATTTAATTTGTTACCATAATAACTTAAAAAATAAAATAAAATAAACACATTTCAATTTAAATTTAATATTTTACGCAAGATATTACGAATAACATAATAATATGTACATTCATACCTCAAATCGCTCTTTTCTAGTGACTTTCGCACGAGGATTTGATCATTCAATAAAAGCAAAGGATCATACCACACTATAAGATTTGTGTATTGCAATGCCGCTAATGATTCCGTTTCACTGTTCCAGCACATGCTATGAAACATAGAACCTACGCATATGCATGTAAATATATATTTTATTTAAATAGTAGTTAAAGTATTATAATTATGTAAATACATATACTTTATTTACCGAGTTTATATATTTTAGAACTATCTTTTAGTCCTATGCGAACAATAAATATGTTCATACTGGAATCTATCAATGCCAAATAACGTTTATCTTGATTCTTGGTAGTCATCAACTGTATGTCAGTAACAGAAAATCCATGTTTAATCGTGGGCATTGTGCTTAGCGGTACTATTTCGAAAACGTGTATCACTGCAAGTAACGTATTATTATTTCTTATAATTAAATTTATATGTAAATACATTGTGTTATAGTAAGTTACATTTATCGTTTAGTTGATCTCTTACAGCCAACATATGATCAGATATAGATACATGGTTTTTCTGAATTACATCGCATTGCATATTTGGCCATTTAGCAGATGAAATCAATTTACAATCAAATGTATAAATGTTGACACTACTTACAGAAAATAATGCAAAGTACCTAAAATAATATTATATAGTTATAAAATTTGAGTGAAGTTATCTGGATAAAATGATCGTTGTTATTCCTTTGCATTCCTAACTATTTGGGATCAGTCACCCTAGTTCTTAATTTCCATCCCATTTTTCGCATCATCTTTATAGTTCTCTCCTCGTTACCAATCTATTTTACTTACATTGACCCTCTTTAAACAAACTATTCTCCAGACATAAATATCTATTATTCAAATTTTATCTATTATCATACTATCACATAACCACATCATTACCTTTACTACTTAGCTCTTATATAGATTATATAGTTTTCTTATTTCATCTTTAGTCATTCTATTCTTCGAAATCGCCATTATTATATCTTATACATTCATCATATTCAATTTCCTTGCCTAAATCCCAGCATTTTGAACAGTGCAGCCTAACAGATATTACACTGCTTTACAAATTTTTTTTACAAAATTAATGCCTTAATGCACAGTTTTTTTGGCTTTTATCACAGAAAATACCTGACGTTTCTCAGTAAAGTTCACTTCCTTCATCAATATACTTAATCCTGTATTCCACATTTTCCTCGTATAACCTTTTTTCTATATAAAGTTGATGCTACATTTTTAAACATTTTAACCTCACTCATTTCGTTTTCACTCATCTTTATAAATTACTTTTATCTGTTAGTTTCGAATTTTCCTTTTTTTTAAATCAAACTATAGAGATACCGTACTTATTTGATTAAAATCCTATACTTCTTAATTATTACTACATTCTCTTTATAAATACTTAATAAAAATACCATAGGACATAGGTTATAGGTTACTTTATAATTCTTTTTTATGGCACACAATTTAATTTAAAAAATATAAAAATGTCTATTTTTATATATATTTTAAATTTGAATATTTATAGATAAAATAGCATGTTTATTGTTTGCATGTGATAAATATTTTAGATCCATATAACTATGAAAAAAGACATTTTTGGATAATAAAGAGTATTCTACTATTTCCCAGTTTTTAAAATATTTAATGTTTTCATTTTTTATTATAATAATATATAATTAAAAAATGTATTTAAATAAATAATTATATTGATAATTGGTCTATGGAAATAAAAATCAATTTTGTATTGATGACAATAACACTTTAAAGTAATTAAAGAATAGGTATACATGATAACAGTAGGTATACTAATATGATATTGCATATTCGCATTATTTATTCCTTTCAATAAACTTGATTGTTTATAATTTTTAATATAGAATGTAAGTAACGTATATACCTAAGTAAATTTAAAGTTATTTTATACTTATATGCTTTTATAAGGGGTGGTCATTTTTTTCCGGTGTGCAAGGTTTCGAGCGGATCATTATAGGCATAGGCGTAGCGTGGTGGTGGCTAAGGGGTCTTAAGCCCCCTTATAAATTGTTACAAGCTCCCCATTTAAAATTCATCAAAGGCGTATAATTTATAATATATACTTTATATTTCCGAAATTTTCTTTTTTTTCTTGCTGATACTTAAATAATATTACATCAAATCAGATTATTTCTGTGATAGTACCAACCTAAAAAATTATTTGATTTAAAATGGATTTTATTTTATTATTTATACAAATTAATTCAAGTTGCACTAACGATTCCCATCAGTTCTGCTTCATGTAAAAGGTCGTTTTCAGTCATGCGCCGAATTAAAACGTAGCTAAGAACTGTGATAACTAATGATAAATTTTCAAACTTATCGTTACTAAACATTGAAAGAAACTTTTCAAATAATATTAACCCGGAAGAAAGTATAAATATTTTTGCCTAAAAAAGTAGAAGTGTTGAGTTAATTTTGTAATATACCTAATATAAATTTTTATTATATTGTATTAGTACCTAAGTATCCTTACACAAATGATTGAGGCTATAGCTCCTCCACAAATAGTCATCACGCTACGCCTATGATTATAGGTTAGGTTAGGTTAGGTTAGGCCATCATTTTTAAAGTAAAAAATATAATTAAATTTTATTAAACAAATAATAGTTATTTAAGCAGGCCAATTGGGACTATTTTAAAAGTTCCCTCTCAAATGATGATCCTGATTTTACAGTTTTACATCTAACTTATATTGTGTTTTAAATTAAATAAAGTTATTATACATAAATGTTTCATATTTAATGACTTTTTTTTTACTTTTCTGTCAAACTGATCATAAACACGTTCGTGTCTTTTAAATTGATAATTTGCGGAGTATTCAAGTTGCTAATTTGATAAACAAAACATTGATTACATGTGGTTACTAACAAATGATTGTACTTCATAGAAATATGTACAATACGTTCGGGAAAATCAAGATTTTCTTTAGTTTCGTTTAGTATGTCTTTTACAATCATTCTCTTCCTTGACGTAATTAAGCAATGAAAATTTTGATATGAAACACTTCTGTAAGAATAATATTATTTTCAATATATTAATATAACGAATCTAAATAATTAGGTACCTATATCATATACCAATCTATTCTCACCTTCCTACTAATGTAGAAATAATTAGTTTTCCATTAGCACAAGCAGCAGCTACTTGAGTACTATCTGGAGACCAACAAAGAGTGCAAACACTACCAGAATCAATATAATCTGTTGACAGAATTATCTGTAAAATAAAATAATACAATAAATTCGGTATTATTGTTCTTGTATTTGGGTACTAAAATATACAACTTATACTCATAAAATTATTTGATTAAAATATTTAATAATTTTTATAAAAATAAGTAGGTAATAAAAATAATACCGTATATGGCTATACATAAGCGTATAAGTTATTGTAGTTACAAAAATATAATTTCGTTTCAATAAATGTATACCTAATATTGTTTAAAATATTCGTATGATGTAGAAAATATAATATTTACTTACTCCGTATTGATTGCAAAGTAGAATTGTATTATAAAAGCTAACAGCTAGTAAATTTCCATCAGATTTCCAACTAAGAGATGTTATTGGATGTAAACATTTTTCACTCACAAATATTGAATTTCCATATGTATCCCAAATCTATAAAAATAGAATGTTAATTTATTATATATCTAGGCAAGATATTAATGTAATTAAAAATACAAATACAGTTTTTAAAAACAAATATTGATTTAAAATAATAATAACTTTTTTTTCGGAGTAACATTTATTTGTTTTAATTTGAATTAAATATAGAAACATAAAATTATTTTAGATTATGATTATTTTAAAATTATGTACTAATGTGTAATGCCGGGTCCATACAGAAAACAATAAAATCAAAACATAAACTATTGGTTTTTTTTTTTAGATAAAAACAAAATATTCGTATTTTTGAAAATAAATTCGTGAATCATCAAATGTGGTTCTGTTTGTGTTTTTTTGTTGTTTTTCTGAATACAGTTTGCGGATCGAAAGATAAAATTGCATAACGGTGGATGCAAAATTAATTCATCATTACTACTACATCTTTCTTTACAAAAAACGGTACACAAACATAAAGTTTTATATTTGTCCACATATAAAACTAAATTAAAACGAAACATAAACATAAACAAAACTTAAACTATAAATCTATATTTTTTTTTTTATATAATATATATACCATAGATATATTTGAGTTTTGTTTTGTTTTCTGTGTGAACGACCCTAAGTATTTACCGGCATTATATATAATTTTTTTATAGTTTTATTGAAATCTAGTTTTTTCAATGTTTAATATATTATATTCAATATATTTTGCAATTATAGGATTTACGGTTTGAAAATTTAACAGAAGAATAAATATATATTACTTAACCCAGTTATAAAAATTTTCGTAAATTGACGGTGTCAATTTTTTTTTTTTAATAAGTATTAACATTGATTAATTATATATATATATATATATATATATATATATATATATATATAATTTATTAATATTGAGTGAAATCGAAGAAATATGATTTTTTATATATATTTTTGTATGACATATTATAGCATAACATTTTTAATTTTAAATACACTTGGCTGAAAATTGAATAAGTATATGTGTTTTAAGACATACTCTAAAATATGTGTACAAAACATTTTTAAATTTTAAAGGTCCATTGTTTATTTTACTCGCTTTCAAATTTTAAGATTTAAGATTTTTGTGTTTTTAAAAGTATGAATACATTGTTTTGGGCATTAATAATGGTCCGATTACCATAATTTTCAATAGAAAATTGCATCTAGTTGGTACTTTATTTTTTAAATTTCTCAAAAGTTTTTCTTTAGCTTAAAAAAATTACTTAAAAATGGTTGGAAAACTAAAAATTCACAGTAACTGATTTAAATATTTTATAATAACTAATGCAATTTAGAACGTAGATACTTGAAGACGGACTCTCTCAATATTTTTTTAATGAAATATAAAAACTCCTAATAACAACAGAAAACACGAAAATTCGCGGAATCTACCTACATTTTTTACTAACTTGAATTTCATTATTTAATGACAACTAATTTTTCTCTGACACATTATTTGATACAATATAAAAAAAAAATAATGATAAAAATGAATATTATTAGATCATTGTATATCTAACTGAGTTTTGTTCAGAATGTTTTTTGAATACAATATTATTGCATTGAAATCTTAATACAATGTAACACAATAACGTTCCACAACGAACCTCTTCGAGAATCGAAGGGACGAAGAAGGAACGCCAGGAATCAATCACCTGTTTTTTTTTTTTTTTTTTTAATATTTTTAATTATTGTAATGTTAATATTATGGAATATTGTTCACATAAATATGTTGATTTTGAATAATAGGTAATTGTATTTAAAATAATAAATATTATAAATTAAGAAATAATTATTTACAGTACCTAATAATTTTTACTATAAAAATATAATTACAATATTATTTAAAAATATGTATCTTTTGTATACCTTATAGTAACAATCTTCACCTCCAGATACGATTAATTCATTAGCTTTACACCACGACACCTTGATTATAAGATCACTGTGGCCTCTAATCTACAGTAAAATTTAATATATATTATATACTGTTAGTGTATAAGTATAATTAGGGATTTCGGGCTTTTGATCTGGTTGAACTGTTTAAAAGAGGAACATTATAACAGTATAACTTAATAAAAAAATTTATAGTATATATGTAATAGAAAAATAATCTCTCAACAACAAATAAATATTATAGTGTACGTTATATGAACTTACTCTGACCGTCTTAATGTTTGCTTTTAACGATTTAATACAGAGCGTATCGTGTTGAGTGTATACGATTTGAGTGGAATCAGAATTCCAATCGGCTGATAATACAGGTTCACCGTTTACAACCAATTTTGTTCTCAGCATTCCAATACGAGACCATATCTTTATACATCCATCCTCACCAGCTAAATATACATATATTAATTAAAAACGTTTTATTAAGTATATACTAATGGCCAATGGGCAATAGGAGGTAAGATATATTAATGTTTTATAAGTGAAATTTTTTTTTTTAAACTACGTGAGTTATGTGAAGGTCAAAAATATAAAAATATATATATATATATCGGTAATGAACATCAAAAAAGCCATAATAACTATATATAACTTTATTTTTGTTAGCGGAGAACAAATAAAATCTTTACATTTTGTAATATTTTAAAATATATTATTACATTAATATATTAAGTAGGTAAATAAAAGTTTGTTTGAAAAAGACACATAAGGATTATTATGACTTTAAAATAAGTAATTAGTTACTAGTACCTATACAGTCTTTGATTTTTTTTTTAATGTTAAAAAAAAAAATAATAACAATATTTATTACATATAAATTTATATTATAGGAAAGAAAACTAACCTGTTAATAAAGTAGACCCATCAGGACTCCACTTTCCAACTGTTACAATACCATCATGTGCATCTATAGTTTTATCAATTTTTGTAGTTTTGCTCATTAAATGCAACTTTCCTATTGCAGAAAAAAAATCGTTTAATCTAACCTTTATTTATATGTTTTATCTTTATTACAATTTATAGTCTTACCATTTGATGAAGTAATAAGAATTTGTTCAATTCCTGCAGACTTATTTGTAAATTTTTGAGTATTAGGTAATATATGCAAGTCTGTAGGATAAGACTGATCTGGTAAATCACATAACTTTATCTTTTCTTTTGTTGTTTGATTCCATTTGGATAATGTAGAATCGCTTTTAAGTTTTAAGTAACAAATAACAATCATCAAGTAATAACAATATAAAATAATATAATATATTTTCTTTTAAATTTATTTATAGTCATATACTCATATAGAATATAGTAATTTATAGATATATTATTAATTATTATATTACGATTATCGATTATAATTTCCCTATACAATTTTGTTTTAAACAACTTTTATACAAATATTGTAGATTTTATGTAACCAATTAACATCATTAATATAATAATTAACTATAATCCTAATTTTAAATTTAATATCTACGAGTAATAGGTAATTAGACATCAATAGACTTGTTGTCGTTGACGTATCTAGATAGTTATTATAAGTTGGGGGACAGGGCAAAATATTTTTTAAAGCAGTAATCGTTAACATATTTAAGAAAATAGGTATACATTACATACATTTATATTAAAAATCAAATATTCTACGCGTTATGGGAGAGGGGGAGAAAGTGTTCCCAATGTCTCCCTCACATAAGTTTATAATTTATATAATTTAATTAAAAAGTTATAGTACCTTCCAATAATAATATCATCGTTTCCAGTCCAACAGATACAAGCAACAGATTGCTCTACAAAGTCTTTCAGTATTGTAGATTTTAAACGCATTATATATTTAAAAATCTAATACAATTAAGCTGAGTAATAATTTTATAATTCGAAGATCTAATAATTAATATTTAAACAAAATATACTATAATATAAATACATTATACATTACACATTAATTATATCACCAAGTATTTATATAAAACAAGTAAGTACCTAATTTCAAAATATCTACAGTACCTACTCTGATTCTCTAAAAGTTAATTGAATTAAATAAAATATTGTGACATTACTGACATTAACTCTTTTTATTCAGTGAGGTATTGATAAATAATAAATGATTTTGTTTGTACGCCCGTTTCTATAGCGACGAAAATCATTGGTGCAAGTAAAACTCAGGTCTTGATATTGTAGGTAAGTCTGGGTTATACTTGTATTATAATTTGTAATATGATTATATATATATATATATATATATATATATTATATAGGTAATAAAGATTTTTGAATGTTATAAATTTATCCTGATAGTAATTAATTTCATTAATACAACAAATTATATTTTTCAACAAAATATATAAGATATAAAATACTATAAAATTATAACATTTATAACATCAGTTATATAAGTACGTTTTTATCAAAATAATACATTTAATTATATGCACCTAATTATTAAGTTCATTCTAATTCAATTATATTCTACTACCTTGTCGTAATTGATATACGTTCTCATTATTTTTTATGTAAATAATAAATATAAAACCATATTACATGGTTAAAACATTCATATAACATATGTATTATGTTTGAAGTAAATCTATTAATTTCCAGGAGATGATTTTATATGTTTGGTTATATATTTTTCTTTATTACAGGTTCGGCCTCCTGAAATGTAGCCATTCTTTATTATAAACGATGGAAACGATTTCGGTATCAGTGCATGCTAATAAACAAATGATGTAGGTACTTTTATGTATAATTTTGTTTTAAAGCTATAATTTCTTAACCATATACTATGTTTTAAAACGGAGTTTTGCTCAATAATGCCATGCGTTGTCTCCAAATTGTTGTCTAGTTAAAATTTTATAAAAGTATTAAAATACTTTAAAACCCATACAAAACGAAATATTAATGTTTTGGGTACTAAAGTTTTTTACAGGAGACTATCCAAAAATTATTTAAAACAATTACACGAACATGAGATATAAAATAAATTATTTTAATCATAAAGTAATTCATAGATCATAGATACATTTGCTGTAACCATCAATTACATTACGATCACACAATAATTATTAGAAATGAGGATAATCTCATGAAATTGTTTATTGGGGTTGTTTTAGGTACAGTGAACATTACAAATTAAAAATACATAAATAATAAATCATAAATGAAATATAATTAATTATGACTAATTATAATTGTACTGATTACAATTTAAAAATAATCAATTATGTGAAATTTATTGACATTGAACAGGCCTAATCATTTTAAATTTCAATGAACTTGTAACGCAATTAATAATGTGCAAATTGTATAAAACTTAATTAATAATTGTATAATTATTAATACACTACAATATAATATTAAGAAAAGGTAATAAGTCTGAATGTTATACCAAGAGACGCATAGCAGACAATATTTTGAAAAACAGTAATGAAGCAATGTAGTCAAATTTTCTATACATTACGCCGTTTTAATCCAATAATAATTCATTTTATGAAAGTTCATACGTTCATCACTCCACAAAAGACAAACCCCGTTTCTTTCGCAACACTTGTCTCATATATTATTATAACTTAACTCATAAAGGTTATAAATACCGATGTACCATGGCCTAACCCAGTTGCGTTGAGAAATAATAGCAGAGCTTTTGACCACCCATAAATTATTTCAGGAGAGCAAAATTATACTTTTATCCTACCAAAATAATTGATGTCATAGTTATAGTTACTATAAAATTTTCTTTATTAAAATAATATACGATTAACATAATGCATAGATCATAGAGTAATAACAATAATAATTAGTCAAAGACTCAGAGGCATATTTAGGAATTTTTAGAGGGGGTTCAGATTTTTTTTTAGAATTTTTCATGAAGCTGCCCTCCTCATATTTGATAATCTAAAAAAATTAATTGCAAAGAAATGAAAATAAACATGTCCTGTATATGTATACATTATAATGCAAAATCTAAAACAGGTGGCACCCGGTTTACACCCGTTCAACCGTCCCCCCTCGCCCCATAAATACAGCTCTGCAAAGACTTAATTATCAGAAGTTGATAATTAACGGAAGAAGGAGAGGTAATGATTTATTAATTTTGCACCAATCATTGGACTGAAATCAGACGTCCCTGCTTTGTTCCGCGAATTGTGTTCGGGAAAGCAAAAACAAAACACAAGACGATCCACGTGTTGATGGGTCACAAATTTGTTTTTAAAAACACGAACAAAAATACGCCTTACCCCATGTGTAGTGGTTGTGGTCTATATAATTCTATTCTAGCAATATTTTTTTGTATACTTTTAAAAAAAATAATATGTTTTAGGGTTGACGATATTGAAAAAAAATACCGGTAGTACGGTATTGATTTTAATACCGGTTCGAATCGATATACCGATAATACCGATTTACCGGTATACCGAAATACCGATATATGTATCAGTATACCGTAATACCTATACAACATCCGTACACGGTATTTCGATATTAGGTATACGGTATACCGTTCAAGCGGTATTTAGGAAATTACCAGTACCTATACCGGTTATAAACGGTATATCGAAAAAACCATCATCCCTATATGTTATAAATATGTTTTTAATTTAATTTAATTATATAAAATATACCTACCAATAAGGCAATACCATTAAACAAAACAAAAGTAATTACTTAAAAAGTGGGAAGGCCGATTATGGAATTCCTCCCTCGCCCCTTTGGTCCTCGGAGAAATTAGTGGTTTATTATAATTATTAAGATTTGAATGCAATGATATTGCATTAGAAAATACGATTCTGAGCGAATCTCAATATATTGCAATATATTATACTGATAACCCATTCCAAAATTTACCACGAATGTAAATTACATATGTAAATATGCATAATAAATTTCAAATCCCTACGAACAGTATTCAAGGAGTTATCATTTCATGATAAAAATTGTCAGTCACGATTTTCAAAATATTTTGTAGATAAATTAAATAGTATAAAGTAAGCTTCTACAAAAAAATCATACTGTTAAATCAAAAATTGCAGGTAATATTAAATATTTTTGGAAAAAATTCAAAGCTCTATATATAGTTAAAAACCAAACCAATCCTTTTCAAAATTTTACTTAACGTAAATATTATCTATATTAGTACTCAAAATTTTTTTAAAGTTTTTACAATCAAAACTCAATTAATAATAAAAAAATTTAAAAATTAAAATAACGGAAACTGTAATTTTACCAATTTTACGCTTCTCAAGGAAAAACTTTTGAGAATTTAAAAAAAATGAGTTAAATAAAGTACCAACTAGATGAAATGCGGTACGGAAACGGTACCCTATTTATGGTAATTGGACCATTATTTCTACCCCCAAAAATGTTTTCATATATCACGAAAAAAAAACAATAAAAAGCCTATAAAAAAAATTGTCAATCACGATTTTCAAAATATTTTGTAAAATGATTAAGTTGTATATTATTAGGCTCTGTAAAATTTTCAAATTGATAAACCCAAAATTGTAGGTAATATTAATTTTTTTTTGTCAAAAAGTTCATAGCTCTATATTTTGCCAAATAATCAACTAATCTGTTCCCAAAATTTTACCACACTTGTACTCGTATATTACCAATGTTAGTACTCAAAACAATTTTCAAACCTCTACGATCAAAACTCAATTAGTTATTACGAAATAAAAAATAAAAAATGACGAAAATCATAATTTTGCCATTTTTTTGGTAGTTATACTTCTCCTAGGGAAAAACTTTGGAGAAATTCAAAAAATGAGTTTAATAAAGTACCAAGAGGACACGATTTTCTACTGAAAGCATACTTCACTTGTGATAATTGGACAATTATTTCTATTCGAAAAAATGTTTTCATACATATAAGAAAAAAAAAACAACATGGTAGAAACAATACATTCCTCGCTCCGCTCAGAATCTAAAATAAAATCTATAACGATTAAACTGTTTTAACAAAATATTTTTTTTTTAGTCGAGCCTACTGGCTACTATCACATGTTAATTTAATAATATAAACTTATGAAGGAAGTATTTTCAATTTTGAATTATAGATATATTATTTAAAAAAAAAAGTAATAATAATAATATTTAATGCGTTGACGACGAATTGGACATACGGCGGCCACGATTAAATATTTTTACTCCGAAATGGCGAGTTTTTAGAAAGATATTAAAGATGCGATAGTTTTTGTCTGTTTCTGAATGTTCTTTCGCTGATAATTAAATAGAGAGCTCCTTTTGATTTTGTTTATATCAGTTTTTTGTGCAAGATTTTAACAAGATTTTTAACAGGGTTGCTTTATTAATAATTAACAACTTGTTATAAATATGCTAAATATAACACATATATAAGTATATATTATAAATTTATAACAATAATGTTGACAATAAACGATAAATATTAGTGAAAAAACCGGATTATAAATCTCTAATCGTAAATAATAAATATAATCTGCAATATTTTATTAATCATTGTAGCATAAAATTGGTACATGACTATTATGTGTATTTTGAAAGCACCATATCGCGAACTTTACAATTTCTTATACGACTAATTTAATTTCTGTTAAGTATTCTTTTAGGATTTTCTATTTAAAAAATATTACAGTTATAATTTACCTATAAAAAATGTATTTATTTATTAATAATATAATTAATAGAAAGACCACAGACTATGGTGGCACCCCGGGTAATAGACCCTGGTCGACCACCTCTAACGCTTTAAAGGGAAAATTCCATCTTAAATGACTACATAATTAATAAAGGATATAGGATTTTCATCCTTATCACGGATTGAGTTATTTTTATTGGTGTGGATTTTTATTTGGGTATATTAATTCTCAGGAGTAGATCCACCTCAAGATAACGGTTGGGTGGGTATGGCATAATTCATAATTTATGTACTTCATGAATGATTTAACATTGACGCTCCCACGGGGAAAGAGAATATAGCATTAATCATAGAAACACAGATTAAATTGTGATATTTAGGTTGAACTTAAGTCTTCGAGTATAAACATCTACCTATTAGGATTTAGGAAATTTAATGAGAAATCTATTTTAGAGACAATGATGTTAAATCTGTTTTTTAAAGTATTCTACCTATCTTATTTAAATGTTTTTCCACAAATTATTAATCACCTAATTTGATAAGTATTTATGTATTAAACTTTTAATTACTATACCTAGTTATACACATGTTTTTTATTTGTATAAATCATTTCTCACAATATTAAAATAATATTTTTTGATTCGTGACAAAGTAGTGACTAATGCTCAGAAATCAAAAGTACAATGTCAAAATCATTATTTTACATTTTATATTTAGATAAATGATAAATTATTTTTAATAGACTATTTTCTACAATTTTAGTGTATATCTTTTACATAATTATAAATCAATTTATATTCTTTCAACATTTTAAAAAATAATAAAAATACCATAATTAGTTATTTATAATATTAATAAAATAAGTTTATTTAACCTCCAGTTGATGTCATTATATAAGTCTCATTATTGGTATTAAATGAGTCTCATTGTTTTTTCATTATTATAATTATCACTTTAAATGAGGGGTTTTTGAAATATATAAATTATTAAATTGTATAGTTTAATATTTAGAATAACATATTGTTTTCATCAACTATAAGAAGAGTATGTACCTAACCTTTGAGGGACCAAAATTCTAGGCAACACAAACAACCCAAAGTTGTTTTCATTATTATTACTTTTTACATCAAACTCGATTTACATATAAACACAGATATTTATTAGTATGAAGATTAGTATTGAGTTATGTTTTTTTATAGGTGATATGTCGTTGATGGTCTGATCTCTCGTGCCTACAGTTTGAGCTAATACTAATGACTATGTTTATCTTAGTAAACAATATAATTAATAATTATTAAGTTTTAGGCAGTGTATCACAAACTGTCTTCAACAATTTTAAATGTATTATTTTAATAAATAAATAAAAGTATATTTTATTTCAAAACACATTTGAAGTAAATTTTGTAACATAGTGGAACTTGTTCACAAAATATAGAACATATTATGCAAGTATGTTCACTATAACGATAATCAATTTTAAGTACCTAGATCCTATAGTTTAATTTTTCAAAAATTATTATTTATGTGAGCCAATGTAGTTAATAATTACAATTTATATACATGCATAAAATATACTATATATTAATAGTTTATTAATAGTTATATAATATTACATAGTTTTTAAACTGTAGGTATTTCATCTTCATTTTTATCTTCTTTATTTTTATTGGGATCATCTGGCTTCATTGCAGGGAAAAATAATACTTCCTAAAAAATGTATACAAAAAGAATTATTATTTTTAATTATTAATTGATATAAAACTAGATATTAAATAATAAATCAATTGAATACATAATATTGTTTTAAGGGATTGGACAAGGCTGTAGTAATCTAAACAAATGTTTTGGCAAACGAAAGTCCATGTTCAACTCCTGGGTAGGTTTTGATGTAACCAATTTTGATGTAGGGCAATTGCCTTACATATAAAAATTGATGGATGGGTGGGTGAATGTTTAGTAAAAATATTGTAGTTATTTTAATGTTAACAATAATAAATAATGTAATTATTAATAAAAAAAATTTTCCCCATGAAATTGGTGGTGGTATCTTAAGTATATTCGCCCTACATATAATTATAGACTTCAGCACCACTACCATGAACCATCATCTTCAACTACTTAATATGTGATAATTGTTATCAATCAGATAGCATATGATGTTGTAAGTTAGAAGGAATAAAAGGGGGTTTTATTCCAATTTATTACTATTTAATACTATTTTAAGACAATTATTTACTTATCAGAAAATTTAATATAACTTTAGGTTGTTTTGAGTTAAAATGAAGTTTAATGAGTATGGTTTACTAAATATTATATTATACTTACTTTAATATTATTAGAATCTGTTAAAAACATTGTTAAACGATCAATACCAAGTCCCCAACCAGCTGTAGGAGGTAAACCATATTCCAATGATGTACAAAAGTTTTCATCAATCAATTGTGCTTCATCATCACCAGCTGCTTTATCCTAAATAATATTTAAATTATTTATCATACTAAATGTTATTTTATTGGTAATAATAAATTATTTCGATATTAGTTTAATAGATTAAAAATATAATCAAAGTGATATTTTAGGAACACACACATACACACACTTTTAATTTTTTAAAAGTTTCGTGAAATTTGAAGATAGTAAATTTACAGACATTTTATTAAAATTTTGATGGTATAAATATTTAATTTAATGTAATATTTAATAAAGGTTGTGATTTTTAAGAATTTGTTTGATTTATAGAAAGAAATCATATTGCTGACGTCATTTTTTGTAATTATTCAATCTATTTTAATATTGTAGTATGTACAATTCATATTATCAGTAAAAAATTTTCAAACTATGATATTAATGCGTTACATTATTACAAATGGATATCAGAACTTTATTTTCATGTTAAATCTATTTATAGCATACCATTCTATTGATGGTTTATAGACATTTTTGTCATCATTTATCACAATGAATTATTATGATTGTTTTTGTATTGTAATGAGAATATAGTTGATAGTCATCAGTTTAATAAAAATAAAATAAATATATTTTTTACTAAATTTGTCATACATGACTAACTAGAAAACAAGTAATTTTTTATATTTATTTTTGTTTTGATAAGTGTTTTAGCAACATACTCTTCTCAATGACTTAATCACTTACATACTTAATTCACAGTATTAAGACAATTTAAAAAATATATTATATTTTAAATGTAAAACTAACCTTTGCTTGTTGCTCAAATCGTTCTCTTTGAATCATAGGATCATTCAATTCTGTATAAGCATTACATACTTCTTTTTTCATAACAAATGCTTCAAACCGCTCTGTTAAACCTGGTATGGACCGATGCCATTTTGCTAATGGAGACATAACTTGTGGATGGTCACATATAAATGTTGGATTTATACATTTTTCTTCGAGAAATTCACCCACAAGCTTTAGGATATCAAAACATAATACATATACAATTTTTAGATTAGGTTTATATCATATTATTTTCACAACAATAAAATATGTATTTAATTTCACCTTGTCTAATAATCTAGCTGATGTTCTAGGAGGTGGGCATTCAATTTGATGTTTTAGGCAAATATCTTCAAGTAATTTATTTGATTCACTTGAAGCTAATTCTGTAGGATTGGGAAGCTTCACTGACAAAATTTCTTCCAATGCAGGAAACATATATATCCTCTTAAATGGCGGAGTAAAATCAATTTCTACTGGTTCAGTATTAGAATCAACACCATCAGGATGGTATTTTATTTTGTACGAACCATAAATACTTTTTACAAGACCTATAAAAATATTTTAAATTAATAATTACTGATAATTTTTATTCAATGAAAAATATACCAGATAATAGATCTTCTGTAATTTGCATTAGATCATTGTAATCTGCATATGCCATATAAAATTCACAAGTAGTAAATTCAGGATTGTGTGTCAAGTCTATAGCTTCATTACGAAATTGTCTGCCAATTTCATACACACGGTCAATACCTCCAACTACAAGCATCTGTTAATATATATATTTTTTTTTTTACTAAAAATATATTTATTTAAACAAATAAAGTATGTAGTTCTAATAAAATTACTTTATGATAAAGTTCAGGTGCAACCCTCATAAACAAATCCATATTTAGATCATTATGATGTGTGATAAATGGCTTAGCAGTAGCTCCACCAGCAATCATATTCATCATTGGAGTTTCAATTTCAAGAAATCCTAAATTATCCAAGAACTTGCGAACGTAAGATATTATTTTTGCCCTTACTATAAATTTATTACGCACATGTTCATTTATTATCAAGTCTAAATAGCGTTGTCTATAACGAGTTTCTTTGTCTTTTAGACCATAATGCAGATGAGGTAACATATGTAGACATGGAGTCAACAACTTTATATTCTTAGGGAAGATGGACAACTCTCCTTTTTTGGTTTTTCCTGGACTACCTGTAACACCAATTATATCACCACGTCGTATTTTTGATGTTTCTGCAAAAAAACTCTCTTCAGTTGCATATTGCTTAGCATTAGCCATCACTTGGATTTTAACACCTTCTCCACGTAAATCATAAAAAATTAATTTAGGACCAGATTCACGAATAGCATGAACTCGACCTGTATTATAAACAGATTAAATTATATTTTATTAACAAATGACATTAAAAATGTATTAAATTCATACAAAAACAGATGTACAACAGTAATATCAAATAATAGTTTGATATTGAGTTGAAACATTAGTATGAATATAATAATCAGTTTTATTATATGTTTATGTTGTTATATCATATGATACTATGAAAATAGGTAAAAATATATTATATATTTGTTAAAATAAATAACTATTTTTTAAATTGGTTTTAATTAAAGTAAAAAATGTAAATAACATATTAAAGATACATTCAATATGCATGGGTATAATTTTAAGTATATAATTAAATACTATGATGACAAATTTTGAAAGTTAATATTTATATTGTATCAGTGTAAGATAATATAAGATAATTATTTAAAGTATAAAACTAATTACTAGATACTTATTATTTAGTTTAATTGATTAATACTTATTATAATACTATACTAACTAGGTTGATTATAATTTGTATTTAATAGTTAACTATATAGAAAATTAATCTATTAGTATAAATACTAAATAAAATAAGTAAAGCAAATTGAAATTAAAGGGAACTAAATGTTTAAAATCATTTTATATGTAAATAAAAATTAATATTGAATTAACTATATCTTTCATTATTAATTTTTTGGAAAATATCTTGTAACCTTCCAATAATTTCATTCATATTAAATTTTAATTTATAATACTTATTAGTATAATTTAAATTTTATCCAACATGTAATTTGTCCATTAAAAGATTGAGACAGCAATATTGTAGGTTAAAAATAAATAAATATAATATGTGAAGAATATTATATTTAAAAACATACCTGCAACACTATATTCCTCATCTAGTAAAATTTGAGTTTCAGTCAAAGAATTGAATTTTTCAATGAACTCTTCCAAAGATATAGTTACATTAAATTTGTGTGGATAAGGTTCTTCACCATCTTTTTTCATTTGAGCAATAGCTTGTAGACGTAAACGAAAAAATTCCTAAATTTAATTTTAAATTTATATTAATATTAACTTTTAATATTTATGTTCTATTTATACATTAGGACTGATATCTGTGGATTTAGTAGCATCAGACACACCACTTTCTTTTTTTACTGCTAGCTTTTTTTTTTGAACAGTAGCTTCTTTTTCCAATTTTTCTTTTGCTTTTTGTTCAGCTTTTAATCTTCGTTTGAGCTCACTAAAAAAAAAAATTATATTTAATTTATAAAAAAGGATAAACATTAATTTTAGCTGGATACAGAGTGAACGATAATATTTACACCATATTATTATTTAATTAAATAATTAAATCAAAGTTAAAATTATAATTAAAAAAAAAAAAAAATAGGTTATTGGGATGACCAATTTGAAAATTCGCAACAATATTTTATAGGTTTAAATGTATTTGATAATAATTATTTAGTTTTTCTTTAATATACAAATACAATTTTGCAAGTTTTAATACCTACATTATTATTATTGATAAGATTAATGTATAACATACAATATCTGCAATTAATTAATATTTAAAAAAAAATACTTTTATAATTATTAAAGTTAACAGATGTATAACCTTGGTTGGTTTTGATATTTATTTATTTATATACATATTACTTATTTATTTGTATATTAGTATACTATGTTTTAAATTGAACCATAATTAAATAATTTCAAATTCTTTAAAAATATATATGTATATGTATAATATATTTTTATATTATATTGTATTTCTATATGTTTTTACTATATTTTTATAGAATATTTATTTAATACTGGTCTGGTATTCATTTAAAACATTTAAAACTTTTTAGTAACATTCACTCCGATACCAGTTTTCGAATGAAATGTTACTATACCTTTGTGCCTTACAAGATGTATATAATAATCTTGTTCGGAATATAGTTTTTTTGGTCCACTGACTTATAAATACACTCATTTTGTATAAATACAAACTTATATCTAATTTAGATTGATTTCATAACTGTCTAATCCTAATTAAAGAATATAAGTTAAACTTTAAGGGATAACATTATTGTTCATAAATTATAATTAGTTTGATACACTATAATATTTTAAGTCCACAAATTTTACCAGATGTAAAATGTTTTGTTTTTAAGTATAATATTCTACAGTCATCAAAATACATACTTCTTTGATAATGGAGCCTCGGAAACTTCCATCTTTTTACGGATTGAAGAATTTTAAACTTTAATTGCTACTGAAATCTATAAAATTACAATTAAAAATTAAAATATAATAAAATGACACAAGTTAAACAGACTTTAAAGGAAAAGATTAAAGTTTTATTTTATCTGTGAGGCTGTGAATTAAGTAAATAAAAATATTATTTTTAAAATCTAAAGCGAGATGAAATATTAAAAGTTAGGTTATACGTGTTGTAAACTTGTAAACCGTGTTTATAAACATGGTTAGGTTAAGTTAGGTATGTCCATAGTACCCTATTTTTGTGTTTATGCATTCTACAGTTTACAACGTAAAATTGCAAAAATAATTAAATAAAAAACTATCGATTATACATTACGATGTATGTTTTATGTAGTTAAAATTAAAAAACGATGTAATATTATATAAATAATTTTTAATAATTTTATAATATATTTATCGTAATTAAAAAATAATATATTTTAAATAAATTATCAAGCTTAATTAATACTTAAAATATCGTTGTTCTATTGCATGAATATTATCGATCGATTTTTATTTTTAAGCAATGTTAATAATAATGATAAAACTTATCATATTTTCTGCAATCCCTTTCTTATACTTCATAAAATATCGTAAACTTAAAACTGTATCCTTATCACTATAGTCTATAGTACAGTATTATTTTTACAATTTTAGAATTTACTATTTACTATTTAGTACTTACCACCTAAATAGTTAGTTACTATATAGTTAGTCTTATTCTATGCTTATCACATCCACATGGTAAATGTAGAATTGTAGACGGAGACTTTAAAAAGAGACTTTATTAATTTTCAATTTTTCATTACGTATTTTAATAATTCATTATTTTATTCACACATTTGACATTTTGCAGAATCTAACTACCAAGTATTTTATGTGAAAACGTTGAAAACGTTTGTTAAGTATAAAAATGGATGTTACTAGAAAACAATTATGTGCCATAAAGGTTATTCATGCCCAATTAATTGAATCGGTAAATATTAGTTGTACAAAGTAATAGTTATTTTATTGTTGTTATTTTAATTTAATATTATTTTGTTTTATTTTTATTGTTCGTAGATTATCCATTTTGTAAACTATAATGTTGGGTTGCACCAAACTTGTCACTATTTATTAATAAATTATTTAAACTATTATTAAAGAACTTTTGTGAACATATGTTAAATTTACGAGTGTTCAGTTGTTATTTACTACTGGTTATCGAATAAATCAGACGTATATAATGAAGACCATTCCAATAAAAAAATTCATTATTTAATGTAATTTGTAAAGATTTAATTAATTTTATAAAAGAACAAGTAAATCTACACAGTACTAGAATAAGTAGTATATAAATTTCCATCATGCTTATAATTTCGCAAAACATTGATAATCAATATTTAACTATACATATATTTTTACACAGCGATAAATGGTTCTGTAATTTAACTTTTGAGTACATTTTTAACAACAGGTAAAATTTAAATAATAGTTTGTGCAACAGAATTTATTTTAACTCCAGTTAAACGAGTATATATAAGTAAATTTTTGGTGCAACCCAGCATAATATATACTATTTGTTAAAATGTCATATGTTAATAAGTTTGAATATTAAAATAAAACTTTTATTGAAATGATTAGAATACACTGTTTTTAGTTGTGAATTTAGTTTATATTAAGCTATATTTGCACTGTTAATTATTTTTAAATAACAAATAACTAAGCATCCCAACAAATAAATGAAAATTATAGAAAAAAAAAAAGTACCTATTAGTATTTATGAAATTATATTAATAAATATTTAATTGTGTTTTAATAATAATTTATAATTCAATTAATCTGTGTTTTTATTATAGATAAAAAGACATAAATATTACCTTGCCAATAATTATGATAAAGAAATTGAACGACTTAAATTAGAACAAAAATCTTTGAAATCACAAGTCGAAGCGGAATTAGTAAAACTTCAAAAAGGAAACATTGAAAATAGAACTGTAAGTAAAATAAATATATCTCCTATTAGTAATAATGTGTATTCAAAAAAAGTTAATGTAATATATTAGGTAACTTTTTATAATTTTAATTTAAGAATTATAAGTTATATCTTAACTAAATAAGTAATTTTTTTCATATTCAAAAATTGAAGCTTCTACCGATTTAATTATTTTTGATTCAGTATTTAAGAGTATACACAGATTAACACACAGATTATATAAAAATAATAATTATATGTAGTGGCATTGATTATAAAATAGTATATTCTATAATCAATGGTAGTACCCTGTAGTTATTATATTATATATATATATATATCAGACATTTTTTTTATTCTATTACCTATGACCCTGATACCATTGAATATTCTGTCGATACCTATAAAAATTTAAGTATCTAAATTTCTTATCTATTTTGCATATTTCTAAAAAAATAATACAATCCCTTCTATTATTTATATAAATTATTTTTATAGTTGGATAGATATTACTATATTAATATCTAATTGAATATGCAAGATACAATACATTAATTGTATTTCATCAATGTTACTACTTTAAATAATATTACTTAGGTACTAAATATTAGTAACATTATTTTTATGTTGAAGTTGTTTAGTAATTACTGAAGTAATTAGTATAGGTAAAATCAAAATTTTAATTTGATAACTCTTTAATAAATTTATTTTGTCTTGTACAAATTTAAATTTATTTAAGTTAATATAATAATATTGAATTTAAAGAATATTTTATATTAAAATGTTGACAGAAAATCGAAATAGGTATAAAAAGTTTGACTGATGATATTAATAATGAAGACATTTCTACTGTGAAAACAATTTCCAATGAAAATTCTGAAGATAAGAATTATAAAGAAATCATTAAAACTGAAAAGAAACAAAAAAAAAAAAATCCTGGTGAGTAATCAAAATTTTTTTTTTTTAATTATAAAATATAGAAATATTTAAAAATTAATTAATTAATTAATTATAATATCATAATTATTAATGTATAATATTAAAACAAAAGTTCCCTGAAAAGTGTATCCGGGTACTGCCTTGGTTGTAATTGTTCTAGATGATAATAATATTGCTAACCCAATAAATTATTAGTTTATTATTTTTCTAATTCAACCATATTTTTTTTAAAAACAAAAAAGAGAACATGTAATAGTATTTCATAAAATAAAAACTTATACTTGCTTATTTTCTCTCTATTTCTGCAAATAGTTTTAATTTTGTAAAAATTAAAATAAGTACTATAATTTGACTTCAATTGTGTTTATTTTACTTCTTTACGACTGGTTTTCTAATTTTATTATAAGGTGAAATTTAAACAATTTGAATAAATATTATTAATACCTATATTTTTTTAGTTCCAGTAAAAAATACTGTCAGCACACCTGTAGATTTTGGCCGATTAGATTTACGTGTTGGTAAAATTTTAAATGCTTCCAAACATCCAAATGCTGATGCTCTATATGTAGAAACTATAGATATTGGAGAAGAAAAACCAAGAAATGTTGTATGTATATTTATTGAATATGTATTTAAATATTTAATACAAATATTGATATTACAATACAACACTGCATAATCAATTTTATTAAGAAATAGCTATATTTAATTATTAATCATCATATTTTTTAAATTTTAAAAGTTTATAATAAATTAAATAATAATATAAAAGTAATATTTAAAAAATATAGTTCTATTAATAGTGACAATTGGTTAATGATGTATTAATTCTATGTAATTAAAATAGATGATATAAGTGAAGTTTATTTTACAATTATAATAATATGTCTATAGGTGGGGAGTACCAAATAGTTTTATTAATCCAGCATTCCCCAAGTTTTGACAATTAATTGTACCAGTATAAGTAAACTACACATTGTAAAACCCACACTTAAGTTTTAAGCAGTAAACTATTTAGTAAACTACAAAGATTGTATAATCATTTATCAGTACTTTTATTAATATATATTTTATTTTTTTATTTAGAATTTTAAATCATGTTTTTGTTTTTAGGTTAGTGGATTGGTGAAATTTGTTCCATTAGAAGCTATGTCAAATCGTATGGTGGTACTATTGTGCAATTTAAAACCATCTAAAATTAGAGGAATCTTATCTGAAGCAATGGTAATGTGTGCAAGTTCACCTGAAAACGTTGAAATATTAGAACCACCACCTGGTTCTGTACCCGGTGAATTTATTCATGTAAATGGATATACTAGATCCCCAGATGCAGTACTGAAAGTGTTTGATGAAATTGCACAAGATTTAAAAACTGATGAAAAAATGCAAGCCACTTATAAAGGAAGTCCTTGGACAGTTTCTGATAAAGGAGTTGTTATAGCTTCGTCTTTGAAAAATGTCAAAATAAAATAGTTTATATTATATAACTTATATATTTTTAATTTGTTTCTTTCTCATAGAAAATAAAATGAATATTTTATATGCATTTTAAATACATTCATGATATTTTATAGTTTCGATTTTAGAATTCGTTTGTAGATTAACAATCATCAGGAACATTTAAAATGGCTAAAGTATTGTAGAAAAATCTTTGTTCCCAAATTTATTCAAAATGCTACATTTAGCTCTTTCAGTCCCAATAAGTTCCACATCTTATGAAAGAATATTTTCAACAATACGTAGAATAAACACATACATAAGGTCAACCATGTAACAAAATCGATTCTCTATGTTATCTATTATAGCAATTTATAAAGATTTGTTATATGTTCTAAACAAAGAAGACATTTAAAATAAATTTGTCAATACTAATTGGAGGCTTATGTTGTAATAGTAATATATAAAATTCTTTTAACTTTCACTTGTATTTTAAGAAAATTTAATTTGTATCTAAAATAATACGTTACTAATATATTTATATAATATTTTAATGTTTACCTCAATACCACTTATTATACACTTATTACACTTATTCACTAATTTGTTTTATACATGTCACACACAGTGTATAATAATAAAATAATATTATATTACTTGAGAGGATTATTTGGTGGGTGTGGGGGCAGAGCCTCCCACATTTTTTACTTATTTCAAATATGTTAGGGCTGAAGCTGAAGCCCCCTCTTACTTTAAGGTCTAGTTACGCCTATGCTATTATTGTTATTTAAATATTGAATATTACATCAAATATGTCAATATACAAAATCTATATTCTTAGTATCTATAATTAATTTTCTATTGTTATAATATAACAATCTAGATATTTATAAATTGAAGATGTTTTCAGTAAATTTATATTTAGAATTTTGGGTATAGTACATCTAGCAGCCACAGTTACCATCTTGCCACCAGATACTTCACTGACCTAAGTGTGTGTAATTTTAATGTGGCTAGCAGTACAATAGATTTAAAAGAATTTTCTCTAACCTTTCCACAGATTTCCTTATACTCTTTACGAGTGATAATAATTATTACTATTCCAATGCACAACATACGATGGGCATACCCCATCGTTCATAGGGCAATGTGCAGGGTTAGTGTATGCACTTGCATACATGTAAAAGTTTTGATCGTTAATTTTATTACTGATATTATAAATTTATAAGTTATAACAGCAGCAGACCTAAACGAGTTCCATTGTAGTAATGTAGTGACTTTATTTTATTCTGACCATAATTTTTAGAACATATTTGAATTTATAATGAATTTTATTTTGGAATTTACAAAACCCATTTTAAATAGATTTAATTTTAATATAAATATTTATTTTGCTTTTTATAAAATATAAATATTTTTGAGAATTTCATTTTTGTAAATGTATGGTTCGAAAATATAATTTAATAATGTAGGTTGTATGATTCAAAATAAAGTTCAACACAAATACATTAGTGTTTTTAGAATCATTTTTAAATTAAACAAAAGCTAATCTGTTGGAATTCATTTAGGTCTATTTTGCTATAAATATTCACTATTGAAAGCTGTCTTAAACTAAAACCAAGAAATTGTATTAATTTTTCTTAAATAATAGACAATTCTTAGTAAAATATAATTTTAAATATACCTTATAATTTGGTATTCATTGACGAAAATTAAGAAAAAATTAAGACAATAATAAATAAATATTTTTAAGGTACCTAACGGCTTTCATAATTATAATTATTGTAGCTTGCAAACAACATATAAACAGGCTTATAAAATATATTATTTTTATTGATAATTAATATTACTTAGATATATTTTATTGATTATAATATAAGAAATTTCTAATTTAATTAATATAATATCTTTACTTTTTAAAATAGTTTTGTATTTTTTTTTTTTTTTTTTTTATTATTATCATTTATACTTATTTTTCAACTATGAATACCTTAGATAATTTCATATAACCTAACCTTCTAACTGCTTTCGTAACTTATTTTCTATAATTTTTGTATAATTACTTTCCTAATTTTATAGATCAGTAAATAAAAATTATAATTGGATAATATAATGGTGGATCATTGTTTTACCAGATTTGACATCTGATATAACTACAAGTATATCTGCATCTTTACTTGTAGTTACTATAAGTAAACAATTTTAACCAGTCATCAGTGGTATGCTATATAGAGATCGATCTGGGCTGTTTAACCCAATATAAACGAAACAGATTAACAAATATATTTATTTTAATAGTATAATATAAGAAATGCATAAAAAGGTGAATTATACAAAACCATTGTTTTTAATGGTTTGAAAATTAAGTTATCATTAGTAATAACATTTATTAAAATATTATTTTACAATGGTATTAATGTAAAATACAAAAATAAAAACAATTTTAACATTTTATTTACTTCCAAACTTTAACTTATTTCTAAATTTTTTTGGATTAATACCATATGCCCTTAAGCGATCATCTGTAATTGATTCTAAAACACTAGGCTCTTTATTAGATTTATACTTCTTGTCCATGAATTTTTGTTTTTTATTTGATCCATTTTGGATATGATCCATTTTTCTTTTTTTAACATTTTTATTCATCTTACTTTGATTCAAAATATTATCTATTTTCGTGTTATCACCTTTTTTATTATTTGTCATATATTTATTTTTATTTTGAGTATAATTATTCTTTTGTTTTTCACTTTTTTTAATATTGTTTATCGTTTTACTTTTATTTTGAGTATGGTTTATTAACTGTTTACTATTTTTACCATTGTTAACATTATGAATAATATTATTTTGGGTACAATTTATTTTTTGTTTTTGACTTTTTTTAATATTTTGAATGATTTTATTTTCTGTGTGATTTGTTAACTGTTGTTCACTATTGCTGTCATTTGTAATAGTTTGATTATCATTATTTAACTGTATATTATTATTTTCTTTTCCAATCTTAAGTTCATCACTGTTATCGGATAAGTCTTCTACTTTGAAAACATTTTTAACAGGCTTCTTTTTCTTTTTCTTTTTCTTATTTGTTGTTTCTTTATTTTCTTCTTTTGAATCATTGTTTAACTTGTTAAATCTAAGAAAAAAAAATTTAATTCTAATTATCGTATTTATAACTATCGAAAAGCTAATGTTAAGAGTATCAATTATTAATTAAGAAAAATGCAGGCAATTTCTAATCAAGTGGTGCAGATGTTATCAGAGGCCTATTTAGCAATTTTTAAAGGGACAGGGTTCAGATTTTTTTAGAAGCTTTCATGAAGCTGAACCCATCTCCTCTTCACCATTTGATAATATAAAAAATTAATTGCAAAAAAATGAAAATAAACATGTTCTGTATCTGTATACATTATAATGCTAAATTTATAAAACAAGTGGCAAAATAATATAATTAATAGCAATTTTTTTTTTTTTGTCATGGGAGGTTTCAACCCGTTCAACAACCCCCATAAATATACCTCTGACTGTTATAAAGTACAACCACACCATTTTAATTAGCAAAAGTTTCTTTACAGAAAAAGTTCACGCATTGTAAAATAATCAGGTACTTATTATTATTTTAAAGCATAAGATTTCTCATGTGTCATATTGGACTCTGAACTTTGAATTAACATTAAAAAATATAATTTAAAAATAACATTTGACATAATTTATACATTTATACAACTTTTGTAATGTATGATATTAAAACTCAGAGATCTAATAAGACCAATAAGAAGTTACTTATCATTTAGAAACTACTAAATAAATAAATGATTAAGGTTTGACAGCTAAACAAAGTGTAAAGCTGCTTTCACACATAGCGGTTCAGCTGATGGTGGTCGCGGTTTTAAAACCGCTGTTTGCTTTCATACATAAGTGGTCGAAGAATGATAAATATCAAAACATATTTTTCGAACTAATTTAATGATCATTTCCCGCCAATTTACAAAAATTTATACAAAAAGGATAGTTTAGTATTTTATTTCTTATTAATGCATTTAATTATGCTCCTAATAACGGATATGTTAAATGACATTGTGACATTGAAGCTACATGTGTCATTAAATAAAAAACATAAACAAGAAGTACTTAGCTAAAAAAACAGTAAAAATAATAAACGATGTTATTGGGTACACCCATTAAATACAAATAGCCTTCCAGATCAACTTAATGTAAATTTTGCTATTTTACGTGCACACCCAGATAGATAAATTTTTCAATTATTACCATATGAGCATTTCATCTTTTGACGAACTGGTAAGTAAATAAATTAAACTATATTTACTTTTCTATATTTGTACATAATTTACTAATGTATCAAAAGTCATGACAATATTAATTAATTTGTTAAAATGTTACGTTACGAGGGTGTTTTAACAACTGCTCACGGGAGAACGCACTATTTAATTATAGGCAGCACTCAGCCGCCCAAAAATTAAATAAATTCAATTCCAAGCGGTCGCCAGCGGCTAGAAGCGGCTCGGGTTTCCCAGTGTGAATAAACACATTTAAAGGTGGCAGCCACCGCGGGTTTAAAACTGCTGCCGCCAGCAGCCGAACCGCTCCATGTGAAAGCAGCTTAAGAGTTTTTTCAAAAGGTGTTTTCTACAAGGCATATTTTTATACTAAAACCTATAAACATGAAATAATAAATATACTCTTCTTTAAAAAGGCTAGGTAATAATTTCTTTTTTAATTCAATGTCATTTCCTTTTCGTTTGTAAACCTTCGCTTCATATTTTTGAACAGCCTCTGGTTGGATTTTAGATAATTTTCCTAAGGGGTACCACTTATTTAGTTCATTGTCATCTGCTAACAAAATCTATAAAATCAATAAATAATATTAAATAAATAAATAAATAAATAAATAATATTATTTAAACATTACCTCATCAATTGTTAAACCATAATCATTAGGAATTACTTTATTATAAGTGTAACGAGTGGGTACACCACTAACTATATCTTCACAATCCAAACTGTAATATTCATCAATATATTTTTCAAATGATCCCATAAGTGGATTATATTTCGGTATTTCTTTATTATATGTTTCTTTATCATCATTCTCAATTATTAATTTCTTTTTTTCCTTTCGTTTTGCAGCTCTAGTTAGTTTTTTGGCTCTCTTATCTAAACTTGGGTCATAATCACAATCCATCTAGTGAAACAAAATTATAATTAGTCATTAAATATAATGTATTAATTGTAGTAGCTCAACTAAATATTACATAAGGGAGGATGATACATAACTTAAAGTTATATAATCAATAACTATATAATAAATACAATTTTTGAGGGCTATTCCCTGGTTGTACCACTGATTTATTATTTTAAGAAACATATTTTATTTTTATTCATATATACAACTGAAAAATATACATACTATGAATTCATCTTCTTCTTCATCAAACACAGGTTTATTATCATCCATTTTATCATAAAATTCTTCATCGAATAACTCATGCATTTTACGATCATACTCAGTTGGGTTAAAATCTTCTTCTAATTCTGTATCCTTTAGTATTTTTATTATAGAAATATAAAATAATGTATGTATCAAAATAAATAATAAGATGTTTATCATAATTTAATGTAAAAATACCTCAAATCCTACACGTTTATTGCCAGTTATTTCTTGAAGTTTTCGTATTCTATTAATAATTTCTTCCTTCTTAATCTTTTTAAGTTGTTTAATTTCTAAAGACCGTTTTTCTAGTTCTTTTTTTTTTCTTTCAGTTAGTTCTTCTCTTTTTGTCTTCCGTTTTTCTTCTTTACGTCTCATTGAATTTTCCATTGTTCTAGGATAAGTTTTAATCTAAGAAACATTTTATATATAAGTGAACATATTTATTTACAATTATTTTTTTTATTATTATTTTAGTATAGAACTATTATAATATTTCAATAATGTTTGGCAGCTTCTTCATCGTTGATATAATTTAATGATATGAAATTCACTAATAAATAATAATACATTTATCAATATTATGTGCGCATATATTCATTAAATTCAATAATAAATACTATATGGTACTAATGCGATACACAACAATTATAACGCCAATATGAAATATTTGTTATCTAACAATACAAGATTCGATGTATATCAATAGAAAAATATATATATATATATATATAATTTGCACAATAATATTGCCAACAGAAAAATAAATAAATAAATAAAACCAAAAACAGACAAATGGATAACACATGAGACATGAATGCACCCACTGTTCTGGCGAAATTGTGTGTGTAGTGTCATTGACTTACTTATTTATTATTATACCTTTAATTTTTCATATTGTGGATCCAAATTTATGCAATTGATTATAATACATCATTATGGCGCCATCAACAAATATTACGGTATACCGTACTTAACAAATAATTATATTTAATTGGTGATCATGTAATTCTAGTACATAGAAAATAAATAACCTGACTTTAGAACATTTTTAGTTACTCACTGATATGTCTTTTATAACACATTATTCTTAAAAAGTAAAATTAGAAAAGTTACTGAAGCTAATAATCAATTGATAAAAATATTAATCCAAAACCATATCATTTGCTTACAAATTCTTTATCAGGTTCTTCAAATCTGAAATTATATTTATGCTCAAACTCTTCATGTTTTTCAAGCATTTCATCTTCTTCAGAAAATCGCATTTCATCTTCTATTACATTTTCTTCTTTTGGAATTTCTAAAAATCTAATTAATAAAAATATTAAAATATAAATAATCTACAAATTAATATACAACCAAGAAGTATAATAAATTAATGTACCTTTTGTTTAAGATATAATCACATAAAAACTGTTCTCCTTCATCTAAATTTGGATTGTTCCAATAATCATGCAAGTATTGAAGTTCATTTTTAGTTTTTTTGTCTTCAAGTTCATCTCTATTACCTTTTAGCCATTCTAAATAATCTTTTTCTTCTTTTTCCTTTTAAAAATATACCATCTTGATCAACTTAATATATAAAAAGTTGTTATTCATATAACTATAAAAGTATGGATGGGTTGCATAAAAATCTGTCTCTAAATTAGTTACAGACTCTGTAGTTAACTAATCAATAAAATTTTAATGGTTTTTAAATTGTAAAAAGTTTTGCATAACTGAATTATAATTTATAAATGTTTTCATTGATTATCTAAACAGTAAACATATACCAAGATACAACTATTTTGATAATACAACGTGGATGATGATTCAAATTAAAAATTTCAAACAAAAATATATAAACTAGCCGATAAGTATAATCATTATAACTCGGAAATGACAAACATTTTAGCAAAAACACTGATAAATATTTATATCATTAAAATCAAATCATCCTATAACCGATCTGTAAAATTTACCAACTAAAATCGCATCTGTAAGTTATAGGTTCGGTAATTGATTATTTACAGATTCATTATCTTTATTGGGCGTTCAAGCAACACTCAATTTTATTTACCAAACCGTTAGTTCATTAAACGTTCTATATGTCGCCATTGAATGTTTATGCAACCCGGCCTATGTATTTAATTTACCTAATTTAATGTAATCACAAATAGTTTAATGCTATAAATATTGACCTTCAATTTACCTGTTCTTCTTTAGTCTTAGTACGTGGTTTTAAAATTTCTTCATCTTCAGAATCATCATCTAGAGCATCCTTAAAGCTTTCTTTAATAGCTTGCTGTTCTTCTACATACGAGGGAGACGACATGCGAACTTTATCTTTTTTAAGAACATCTATGTATATGTAAAAAAAAAAAAATAAATAGTATATGAGTTTTTCAAAAATATTTAGCCCAATAAAAAAAAAGTGGGGTAATTGATTTTGGCATTCTTCCTTTGTCTCTTCGATCCTCTGAAAAGTTTTTTATTATTATAATTATAATGCAATATCATTGCATTCAAATCATAATTCAATCAATACAATTCTGAGCAAAATTTAGTCAGATTTACAATATTGATAATCCATTCAAAATTTTAGCACGCATGCAGACTACTTATGAGACTACTAAAAAAAAATTCAAGTCCCTACATTCAAAATTGCATTAGTTATCCTAATATAATTAAAATAAAATTCAGCCAACCAGAACTTTTCATTCAATCAGAAGCTGTTTTTCTGTCATTTCTTGGTATTGTTTTTTATTCCAAGGAAAAACTTTTGAAAAATTCAAAAAATTAGCTAAAAAATATACCAACTAAATGCAATTTTTAACCGAAAGCATACCCTACTTGTAGTAATCATATCATTATTTCTACCCCAAAAAGTGTCTTTAAACTTTTAAAAATACCGAAATTATACATCAATGTGAAATATTAAACTTTGAAGGCATTTAAAAAAATATTGTGACTTACAATTTTCAAAAATTTTTACATGGTTATTCAAGAGTAAAATAAAATAAATATATCAAATTTTCAGCTTAAAAATCAAAATATATATGCGTTAAAACTTATAATAAAATCATAAAAAATATATTATTCAATTCTTCTAAAAATTTTAACCGCTCATAGGCTCCATATTCCTCATGCTCCCCATGACTATTCTCCTGTCCTTCGTGCCCTAAACATTTCCCCCTGGCAAACCGTCGCCAGGCTTCGAACTTACCTACTTATTCCTATAATGTAAAATTATTTAAATCTAATAAGTCTTAAATAAAGAGTATCTAATTGTTTTATAATGATTAAATAAAAATCATTAAAAATATAAGTCTTTTTCTTTCAAATTATTTCATAGATTATTTTTACATGTTTTTGTACCTATCTATCTATCCATGACCCTTATTTTGTAAGATAGTATCAGCTCTTTATTTTCAATTGGTAAAATATAAAACCCATAAATGTACTGCACTTTAAAGAATGATATTATAATTGATATAAAAATATATACATTACACTATTTAGGCATATATTATTTAATATTTACCATTAATATCTATTGTGTCATCAAACTCTGGTCCTTGTTCTAACAAAATTTTTCTTTTGTATTCTTCTATGTAAATAGGATTTGATTTTTTTTTACTATCTATAGAATTATTAATAGTTTCTCGATTTGATAAATTGAAAAATTGAACAGACTCATCATAAATCTTGGGATCTTTTTTTTTTAGACATGATAATGTTTTAAAAAAACATTTTTCAACATCGTCAGTCAATTCCTAAACATGAAACGATATATTTATTATTAGGTGTATTTTATTCATTACCTAATTGAATTGAACAATCAAACCTTGGCTTCATCATCTTCATCTTCATCAGAACTCGTAATATCCAGTGAATTTACTTCATTTTTACTCATCTTAGAAAATCAAACTATTATTGATAGTTTGAAAATAAAATAATTGGTATAACAATTTTTAATTTTGTTTGTGTTTTGGATGGTTAATTGTAAAGGTGTTCAACATTAAAGTTGACAGTAATCACGAAAATACAAGTCTAATTTGGAAATATTAGGAAAATTTATAGTTATTAGTTATATTATAATGATGATGATTTATGAATTATGAATTATGAATTATGATCATAATCAATAATCATTAATTACATCTCCTTATCACATGTTATGTTTAACCTAAAAAATGTCTAAAAAATGATACACACGTTCAAATAACAACAAAATGTTTGTCGTTCATAAACTCACGAGTTCTTCCTGATTATTTAGCGATACTAATTGTTGATAGTTGTTTTTTTACAAACAAAATTTATCTATAGATAAACTTCCAACTTTCTAATTCTAAAGTTCTAAGGCCGTAGGCCGTAACCATTTGTTATTTTGCGAGTAGCGAACTTAGTAAAGATAAGACTGATACTATTTATAAAAAAAAATAGTATCATATTGTTTTTTTTTTCTGTGCATTGTGAATATTAATTTAAACGAATTTAATATTTTTTGGCGAACATCATTTTGTACACTTTCCGAGATTAAATGTTTAAAAGGTAAATAAAATATATTGTGAAATATTAGTTTATTATTATGAAAACATGAAGAACGACTGCACCAAACGAACGAAAGTGTCCAAAGTTCCTGTAGAAGTATCCGATTCATTACAGAAGCTTACAAAAGTCGTGGACGATGTGCGACAATCAATTGGTAATATTCCTGTTATACCATCAACCAGTGCGAAATCTGAATCTACTGGATCACCACCCATAGCTTCCGAAATGGAAACAGAAGATGGTATAGAAAAAAAAGAGAAAGAAACATTGTCAAATTTTATTTTGGAATGTGTAACAAGACAAGAAGAAAAGAAAAAACTGAGACAAAAAAATCAAGAATGTGTGTTCCCCGATGAATCTGAAATATCTAAACGTGATTCCAGTCTGAAAAAAAATACTGCATTTATTAGGAAACTTAAAAACTTTCCTCCTCCTCAACCTGATCAATTACTCAAGGACATGAACTCTTTAAATTTAACTAAATATCTATCAGAAGTAGTGTCGGCCCTTACCGAACTCAAATTAAAAATGACAGAAATTGATTCCATGATATTATTATGTACTCAGTTAAATACTACTTATTCAGATTTTTCAAAAATTTTCTTTGAACAGTGGCAAAAAATATTAAATATTAAAAAAGAAGACAAAATTGCTAATATGAGTAAGTTTAGGGTTGATCTCAGGTTATTTGCTGAACTAACATCTGCTGGTATTATACCTCAAAAAGAAGGTCTTATTTTACTTGGAAATATATTAACCATATTAATTAACTCTGATCTTCAGGAACATAACAATTTAAATATTATTCTGAGTTTTTGTAAATATTGTGGTGATGACTATGCTGGATTAATTCCTAAAGAAATGCAAGATTTAGCAAAAAAGTATGATGTTCAAATAACTAAAAGTGATATGCTTTCCAATGACAAACAAAGGAATGTAAGAGCATTATTGAAAGAGTATTATTTATCTTTATGTAATCATGTGAAAAGAATGTATAATGATTTAGAATATGCTGAGAAACAAAATGAAAAAATATTACAAACAAAAGGCGAACTAAGGCCTGAGCGTAAAGCTAAAAAAGAACAAATGAATGTTACATATCAAAAACTCTATAGTTCAGCATTGACTTTTGCAGATATACTTAATGAACCAGTGATTATCTTAAAAGAAGAAAAAAAGAATAGTTCTACTGAAGATTTGACTGATTCAGAATTAGACATTATTGGAATAACAACACCATCTGAATTAACCAGTCTTTGGGAAGATGAAGAAACTCAAAAATTTTATGAAGAATTTCCAAACCTTAGTAATTATATTCCCGATAAGAACAAAAAAATTGATGAGCCTGATGAAACTGAAATTGAATGTAATACAAAGAAAAGTTTGTCCGATATTAAAGATGCTGTGGATATAGAAGTGTCTAATATTGGAACTAAAGTTATATTTGAATCATTTGTAGAACAATTACCAAAATGTGTAAATCGAGAAATGATTGACAATTTAGCAATTGAATTTTTAATATACCTTAATACTAAGAACAATCGCAAAAAATTAGTTAAAGTCTTATTCAGTGTACCCCGAACAAGAGTAGATCTCTTACCATTTTACACACGTTTAGTTGCAATTTTAAATTCTCTAATGCCTGAAGTTGCTCTTGAATTATGTTCTTTATTGAAAAGTGATTTCAGATATAATGTAAAGAAAAAAGATCAAATTAATATTGAAACTAAACTTAAAGTTGTACGTTACATTGGGGAAATGGTTAAGTTTAATTTAATGGCTAAATCTGAAGCACTGCATTGTTTTAAAATGTTACTTAATGATTTTACTCATCATCATATAGAAATGGGTTGTGCATTATTAGAAACAGCTGGAAGATTTTTGTATCGTTCTGCAGAAAGTCATCACCGTACAAAAATTTACTTGGAACAAATGATGAGGGTCAAATCTATTTCTGCTTTAAGACCTGTGTATGTCACAATGATTGAAAATGCTTATTATTTTGTTAACCCTACTGATTCACCAGCCATTATGAAAAAGCAGAGACCTATATTGCATGAGTTTATCAGACATTTACTATATAATGAATTAAAAGATGCACCTGAAAAAGAAAATATGATCTTAAGTCTTCTGAAACAAATAGACTGGGAAAATGTTGCAGAAAAAACTAATTTGATAAAATGTTTAACAGAAGCTTGGAATGTAACTTATCCAATGATATCAGATTTAGCATGTTTAGTTGCTGCCTTTGTGGATTATGATGATTCAATTGGAACACGTGTCGTAGATAGTGTTATGGAAGACATACGTGTAGGTCTAGAAACAAATTTAGTAAAATTTAACCAAAGAAGAATAGCTATGATCAAATACTTTGGTGAGCTGTATAATTATAGACTAATAGAAAGCAATGATGTATTTAAAGTGTTATATAGTCTTGTATCATTTGGAGTTGTGTATGATCCAGATTTTTATTCAACATTTGATCCTCCTCAAAACTTATTTAGACTAAGACTTATATGTGTTTTACTTGATACTTGTGGGGAATTTTTTAACCGGGGACCCGGTAAACTTAAATTGGATTGTTTCATTTTATATTTTCAATATTACTTTTGGTTAAAAAAATCAAGTACCACTTGGGATAATCTTAATCCTTTTCCTGTCACAATAGATTATTTAGTTACTGACATTTTAAAAAAACTCAGACCTAACTTTAAGATGAAAAATTGTTTCCTTGAGGCTCAAAAGGTAGTTATTTTACTTCAAGAAAGACTCATCCAACAATATAATCTTAAAGAAAATGAAGATTCTCAATTAGCTACTATTGATGAGGAAGCAGATGACAGACATAATTTAGATGAGGAAGAATCCGATGTTGATTCTACAGATGATGAAGATAGTGATGGTACTGTTTGTAGTAATAAATCTTTAGATGAGCCTGTTCGTCGTAAAATTGAAGATCCCGAGGACTCCGAGTTTTTAGAATCTTTTGATAAAATGGTTAGTGATAATATACAAGAGAGAACAAAAGAAACATTACGTCCACAAACAGAAATATCAATACCATTTCATTTAAAAAAGTATAGTAAAAAGACATATGAGCAATTGCAGAGTACAAATGAAGATAACTCTGTGAATTTTATCTTAATGTTAAAAAAAGGTAACAAACAAACATTTAAAAACTTACAAGTTCCAATGGATTCAGAACTAGCATCAAATCTAAAAAGCCAAGAAATGGCTGAACAAGCAGAGCTAAGAAGAGTAAAGCAACTGACTTTAGACATTAACAATAGACAAGAAGAAGAAGATTATAAAGACTTAGCTCAAGTAATGCAAAAACCTATTACCATTATTACTAAAGATAAGAAGCCACCACTAAATAAGGGAACACCAGATGCCGAGACAATATTTGGAAAGAAAAAAAGGTTCTTTCATATATATTTTAATCTTTTGGGTTATTTGTCAGCACAAAACACCTATACATATGCTACAAAATATTTGTTGTTTACATATTCTATTTAAAATTAATAATATTTAATGTTACAAAATTAACGAGCATTTAAGTATTAATGTAGATAAACAGACAAAAACTAACAGAAAAACTGTCTTAATAGGAACCACAGTTAAAAATAATTATATAACAAATTTAATAGTTATATAAATATAGAACAAAATATTAAGTACAAATATAATTTTATAGAAATATTGATTTAAAATAGGTGTACAATAATTTATAATGAAAATTAAATATGTCATAGGCAGTAATTTCAATATTAAGACTACATACATAATTAAATATTTTAATTTATAATTTGTAGATAGATTAATTAGGTACACCAAAAATAATAATTATGAAAAAGTAATTGGTAACACACATAACCAATAAATTTGTTTATAATATTATAAATTAAGGAATTGTGGGCTTTCTTTGTGATTTTTAGATGTTTATGTTGACAAATATCTATTCTTAAAATTATATTCATGATTTTTAAGGATTATTGACTGATATAAAGTAAAATTTACAAAATTGCATTTCTTATATTTAGGAAAGCAGAAATACAATTTTGTAGTTTATAACATTGTAATGTTAATATTAGTTAATTAAAAAACCTAACGCCAGGGGTAGAAAATTTATTTAATTGATCAAATTTCACTTACAAACAAAAATTTATATAATTAGTTTTTAAAAAAATTATATTAAAATAGTTTAATTTTTAACTATTTAAACTTTGAATCAGCATAAGTTTTTTTATAATGGGATCAAGTAAAACAAAATATTTCATAAATTTATTGACTTCTTTACTAATATAGGCATTTTTGTTATAATTTAGGACCAATAATAGTCTATTATAAAAATATAACTAGCATGTGATCAAATTTATTTTATAATCAATTTCAGAGCTGAATTTTTAACTTTTTGCTGCTGAATATAGTAGTATAAATTTGGTACAACACTTTTTGAAAATATAATTAAAAAATATCACATTATTCAAAAAAAGGTAAGATAATTAGATATTCATTACAAATTAAACACTAACTAAATCGTACCACTAATTTTATTTCATTAACAGTCAATAAAACTATCATGAATATATTTTTAAATTAGTAATTGGTTTGATAATAATGATTAATAATTAATTTTAAATTTTTATTTTATTTTAAGTGACAAATGGGTATAATTGGATGTAAAATTAGCACCATGTATGGTAAATTCAACAGAAAAGACTCGATTATTTGTGATATTAATTTAAGGTAAGTGTTCAATATAAATTTACCAGTTTTATTTCATTATTATTTGTTAACTATTTTTTTATTTTTCAGCAGTTTAAAAGAAGTACAAGTAACCATAAATTATTATATAACATAATTAATATATATTTTTTATTACTTTTAAAAGTTATTATAGTTTATTTGGGAATTGTAAAACTATATATTTAAAATAATATACCTTACAATTTATAGGGACAATATGTTTGTATATTTTTAACTATTGAATAATATTGTATCACTTAAATATTTTATTTTATATTGTTATTCCTAGAATAATAACAATTATAAAATGTTTGTCTAGGACAATAATTGACTGATAAATTATTTTTGAATTTATAGTTAAAATTTAAGTATAAATTAATGTTTATTAAGAAATATAATATTTATCCTAACTATTTATTTTATATAACAATAAGATATAAATATTATAAGTAAAATAATTATTTTATATTATGATTAAACAACAAACTATGTATTTTGAAAAACAATGTCATTAATTATTTATATGGTACCTTGAAATATTTTTGACATGTAATAATGTTAAATCGGTGCTGGCCCTACATATTTTGTGGCACAGTGCAGAATTTTGCGGGGCTTCATATAGATTAACCTAAATCGTTATACCCATTTTTTTTTTTTTATTGTGTAATGTTATTGTTAAATAGCCTGCAAGCCGCACCACTCCCCCCCTGGAACTGTGTTATATGTATATTTTTTGAGTAAATAGAGTAGAAATGAAATGTAATATCTGAATTATTTTGAGTACTATTAGTAATTATAAGAATACTTATATAAAGGTTAGTGATCATAAATTTGAGATCCTTCTATCTGATCCATTATCCAATGGATTCCTAAAATGTTAATGATAATAGTTAACAATACTATTTTGAAGCTAGGGAAAATATTAAATAATGTTTTGCTGAATATTATATAGCTTAATTTGCATGATTTACTTTTTGGACATATATAGAATATATGTTATAAAATATAGAATATACACGAAACACGATAACAATGATCAGTCATAAAAATGTTTTATGTGTATTTGTTTTTTATTTATATTTTTATAACAGAAAAATGTAAAACGGTAAACAAAATTGTATCAAGTAAATACCAACTAAGAAAGATTAAACATAATATTTATTCTATATAAGAATATGTTTGACAAAAATATATATTCCTACAAAATAATACACTTTTTATGAAAGTAATTAATCATACACATGTATAAATATAATTATTTTGTGCAAGTATCAGCATTGATTATAAATACAATAAATAAATAGTATTTATAACAATGGTATCAGGTATATCTATTATTATTATTATTTAATTATTAATATGATTATGTTAGAAATAGTCACAAAACAGTATACAAATTATTAATTACATAACCTAAAAATAAGGATAACACGAAAAATTTTTATGTAATGCAATATATTTTTTATTAAAATTTCATTATACCCGAATATCTTGATGTAATGTCATCTTCATTTATCCAATACTAAATAAAACATAATTACAGCCACAGTGTAGTATGTAGGTTGAACTTAAATTTTAAACATTTATGTCTAGTTGTAGACTTTTTGTAAAATGTGATTTGCTAAAAAAGTTATTGGTGTTAAAGTTTTTCATATTTAAAATAGCTAAAAAACAATTTGATAATAAATGTATAAACCCTAATTTGAACTTAAATACCCTAATTCAAATTTGGTGTATCTGTAATTTTGTAATATTACTCACAATATAGACAGAAAAAATTGAAATAGGTAAACTTAGTGAGTGTAACAACATACGTAGTTAGGTTAAGTTAGAGCGTAATTTTAAAATATTTTAATAATAAACTATTATTAAGACCTCAATATTCTTAAAAAAATAAATAATCATATGTATTTATTTTAAAATTTACATTTTATTATTTTAATATAAAATATGTTTGAATATGTATACTATTAATTATCACCATTGTCTAAATATTGTCTAAGTCTTCTTCCAATCAGTTTAGGATAAGCACGATTACGTTTTTTAAATTCTTTACTTTGATGTGTTACTGCACCATGTTGAAGTTGAAAATCACAAAGAGCATTTAAGGGTTTTAACAGTGTATTTTTGTAAGATTCATTATTTTCTAATATTGTTAATGCCTCAATTGCAGTTTCTAATGTAGAGAGACATCCATCAGTTGGTTGTGTTCTAATAATATAACTACTTTCATACTTATGCATCAATTTTACCTAAATTAATAAAACATAGTATATAAGTAATTATTACTGATTAGAAATTATTAATTAATTAATATTTTATACTATATATATATTTTTTATTAAAACCATTATTACCATGTTATAATATTAAAGAAAAGAAAAATTATAAAAATTATTCAACTTATTTTTAAGATATAAAAATTAAATATTCGTATTAATTTATTAATAATATGTTTACATATTATATAAACCTAATACCTATACACTTGTAAAAATGCACAATTACTATAGTAACAAAGTAGGATTTAAACAAGGGGAAGTTGTACTGGATAGTAGTAACAGAGCAAAGTCATCTTTTATTTAAATTTTTTATCATCTTATTTTTAATGAGATGATTATATATTTTTATGGCTACTGGAGCCATGTGTATAGGGGCATTATTAAACAAGAATAACATTATAATATTTGAATATTTTATATAACTAGCGTATTTATCTCTATATCAATTTTTTCCAATTTTGTATAACCTTAATTACTACTACTAATTAGTAACAATACAGCGTTACAGAAATTTGTCTTATACTTATCCTTTAATAATTAACATAGTAACATTAGCAACTATTAATGAAATAAATGTATTCATACTAACGTGAACCATTGACTGGAGCAATTGTGTATTGTTGTAAATAGCTTTGGCTTGTGGCCAAGTGCCATCAAGAATAACCAAATTATAAAGTTCTGTTTCTTTTGGTAAATTAACTATATCTATTGCATTTTGAGAGGGGTACAATAGTACAGAATGTTTGGATGATAAAATATTCTCTAGACCAACATGTCTGAAATATAACATAAAACAGTATAAAAAATAATTTAATTAATGGATCATATTAATCTTTTATTAATTTTGGATTTAAAAGAAGAAAATGTTTTAAAAGATATTTACTTTTTTGTAGGAAACTTTTTTCCTTTATAAACGATACAACTTTCTTCTGCTAATCCTAATGTTAACATAGGAGCAGTACGAAGACTCCTTTTTTCTTCTGCTGGGTGTTGAAGTAGAATAATTTTACATTTTGGTGTTAATCTTGTTTCAGGCAAATAATGACACCAGCACACATTACTCGGACGTCTTAAATACAAACATTTGTGAATAATTATAATTTGCTACAATATTGAATTAACTTACTCGCATGTTAAACATATTTGACGCATTTTAGGAGGGTCTGCAGGTAAATTTACAAGATCATTCCATACATTGTCGACATTCTCATTAGACATGATAAGTAAGATATTGGATGACTTTTATTTGTAATTTGTCATCTTATATTCATGAAACATTGATTTTTAGTAATTTGTTTAGTATATTCAAAATAATAGCCTATTAAAATAATTACTACACTTCAGGTATGTTTTAACTATAACTTATAACATTACATGTAAATTAAAATCATGAAATTAAGAAATTTAAAAGTAGGTAATAGTGCAAATATAAATTAATGTTTTTTCTTCTTTAATATAGCTCATAATAAATTAATAAATTTTAAATGTAGTTTGTATTTTGGTAATGGTTGAGCATACCTAAAATTTGTGCAATATAGTTGTAATAAATATAGTTAAAAAACCAAGATTACCAAATCAGTATGTTTCAATAATATTAATAGAAATACACAGCAAACACTACTGCCATACAAAATATTGATTCCTAGAAGAAAAACAAATGTTTATAAATTATAATATAGTATTCTTAATATTATTATACTTTGATCTTTTGGCTAATAGGCCAAGAAGAAGATACTTTATGTGACACCTTTTTCACCACCACCCCAAAGTAGGCCCTTGTCTTTATTTTTATATACTTCTTTATATTTGAATTTTATGATTTTGATTTATCACTTTATAGTTATAAATATTCTGTGTTGTTTATTAAATAAATATATTTTAATTTTTTTTTTTAATGGGCTTAACAATAATTGTTATAATAATATAATATATATAATAATTATAATTATACAAAAATATCAGTTTTACATTCTCTTTACCCAATCTAATGTTATAAATAGTTAAAAAAAATATATTTTAAAAGATGTAGAATGGAAACATCTCTTTAAATAAAATTCTGATTATGTGCCTAAGGCATTATATAAAGAATATGTAATATGTGGTGTTGTTATAAATAGTATAGTATTTATAATCTAATGAAAAACTATATACATTATACTATATAAGTAACTGTATAAATTATTAGGTTCATAAAATTATAAAGGCAAAAATGAATATAAAATAGCTCATGTTATAAAAATAATCGAGATATAATTGTAAATTAATTTAATTTCCACAATTGTTGTGGTCCTTCTATATAATAATAAATTTAATATACATTTTAAAAGTATTAAAATAAAACAAGTCTATTGATAAAAGAAACATTCTTCAGGCATAGAATATAAAAATATGACCCTGTTTTAATTATTATAGAGATGGAGTTAAAAACAATATAATAGTAAATTAGTTTTTATACAACCATACTATGGATCCTTGTGTTATGAAATATAATTTTTATTCTACACACAATATCACAATATATGATTTTAAATTATTTAAATATATATTATGTTATTAAGTATAAAATATATTTTAATATTATGTGCTTTAATAATAATAGTATCTGCCAGAGGCCAAACTGCTTATTTCAATAGAAAATGAACAAAAATATTGTTGTGTTTACATTTAAAAACTGATCGAAGGCAAGTGTATCTGTATCCGCATCCCAAACACAACGAGCTCCAACTTTTATACCAGCACCATGTCTTTCGCCTAAAACAACTTGTACCATCAATTTGAAACGGCTATCAATACACTGATCTATATAAAATTATTATTTATTATTTTAAAATAATTTATTGTTTAACTTTAAACTATATAAATAAAACCTTTAAGCCTATCTTTGATTTCACTAGCAATAATTTTACTAAGTACTTCCGCTTGAATTTTACTATATTCTTTGTCCTTTAGATATTTAAGAAGTGTTTCTTGAATAATTTCTTTTGCTAAATAAGTGTTAAATCTAAAAATATTAAATTTCAAAAATAAATATATAATTAGTAGACAATATATTATTGTTAAGAAGTCTGTCTATCTGTCAAATATGAAATATAGTAAAAATTATAGTCAAATTAAGTTAAGTTGTAGCATTTGAGATAAACTTACAGATTAAATACTAATTACCAAATTTAAAAAGTGGAACATTTTGGTGGTTCTCTTATTATGGGCTTATAAAATGTCATCTGATAACAAACTTATATTTATTTAAAATATGAAAAAAATTAACTCATATAAATAATTATTGAATAATGTGTTATATAAATTAGCATCTGTTTATAGAAAATATTTTTTCAAAAAACAATTATATTTCAATTAAATATTAAAAATTAGTTATTGATTTGATCAATGCCAAACCACAGAATAGATGCAATAAAATTTAATGTAGTCTGTATACAAAATATGTTTTGTAACAGATTAATTCATATTTCCAAAATTGTTTGAGCATTTCATTATTTAACATTATATAATATACTATACTATAGGTACTATATTATGTAAATATACATACTTGATATACCTGATGGATATAAAATTGGAATTTTCATAAAATTTAAAATGCATGCTAACATATTAGGTAACCTACAGGCTACAAATAGGTATTTAGTTGGGTAAAACAAAAATGTAGTAGATGTGTTCTATTTAAGATCTATTAAAAGAATGAGTGAATAAATGTTTAACTAGTTTTCCTTTTTTAGATGTCCTTAATTCTAAAATTCCACATAAATAAACCAAGTTCTGGTTCTTAGGTCTTAAACACAAAATTTATATTATATATTTATTAGAATATGTTTATACTAAAGAGAATAATAATTATCATTGGTTTCACATTACCATATTCAAATCAAGTACTATGCGTTCGGTGTATTTAATTGTTAATCCACACTGAAAGCTACATTTATTGTTTTAGTTACTGTACCGGGCGTCAATAACTTACTTTTGATTATGTGTTGGTCTTATTTGAAAATTATGTATTTGTGATTTGTTGTTATCATCTACTGTTACTTCTTTTTCTGTTTCAGATTTTGTTGACATAATTCCTGAAATATTATATTTTTAAATATTCGGGTATCACAGTGACAAGTAACATTCCAAAATGAAAATATTAATAAGTATTGTTTATTATAATTTATTTGTTTTGGTAATAAATTTATACATTTTATTTTGTTTTTGGTCGTTACAATATTACGTATTGGCGCATTGCTACATTGGGAATTAATGTCGAAATGGAAATTGAAATTGGGATGTCTTATACCCTTATCTTTTCATTTATCATTAACCGTCAACCGGTAATCAATTCTTATCATGAGGCAGGTTTTTACGATTAACCTGGTTATGTTTATTATCAGTCGTGTATATAAAATTTTGTTTACATATCTAAACAAATTTTTAATATGTGAGAAATGATTAATGCATTTAATAGTGAGGTATATTAATAAATATATTATTTATGATTTATCTATATGTATTTATAATATAATGTATTACGTATATTATGTATTTTTATGAACACAAAACAATTTTTTGTTTCAAATTTGAACATTCAACCTTAAATTTATGCTGTTTTACTACGATTTTTGAAAAAAATTTAATAAAAATACGAACATTTTGAATCATTGTATCAATGTGAATGAAAAAAAAATTTTTTTTTGTTTCAAATTTGTACATTCAACCTTAAGTTTATGCAGTTTTACTGCGTTTTTTGATAAAATTTTATTGAAAGTACGATACATTTAAATCATTTTGTCATTGTGAATGAAAATAACAAAAAAAATACTCAATTAAAAAAAACGATCATTCCACTTTAATATTAGGCTGTTTTACTGCGAATTTTGAAAAAGTTTTAATATAAGTAACAAAATATTAAATAATTGTGTCATTGTAAATGAAAAAAAAAAATTATTATTTTTTCAAATTTGATGATTTAATCTTTAATTTATGCTCTTTTACTGCGATTTTTGAAAATTTTTTAATTAAAGTACGCATGCTTTGAATTATTGTGACATTGTGAATGAAAAAAAATTTAAAAAATTTTTGTTTCTTATTTGATCATTCAACCTTAAATTTAAGCTGTTTTTTGCGAATTTAGAAAATTATTTTAAAAAAGTAGGAATATTTTATATCATTGTGTCCTTGTAAATGAAAAAAAAAAATGCTTTTGCTTCAAATTTGAACATTCAACCTTATATTTATGCTGTTTTAGTGCGATTTTTGAAAAATGTATATTAAAAGTACGAAATTTTTGAATCATTGTGTCAATGTGAATGAAAAAAAAAATTTTTTCGTTTCAAATTTAAACTTTGAACCTTTAATTTATGCTATATTACTACGATTCTTGAAAAAATTTGAATAAAAGTACGATAATTTTGAATCATTAAGACATGGTGAATAAAGAAAAAAAAATTTTTGTTTCAAATTTGATCATACAACCTTTAATATTATGCTGCTTTACTGCGAATTTAGAAAAAATTTTAATATAAGTACGAAACTTTAGAATCATTGTAAAAGAAAAAAAAAATTTTTTATGTTTAAAATTTGAACATTTAACCTTAAATTTTTGCTGTATTTCTACGATTTATGAAAAAATTTTAATAAAAGTACGAAAATTTTGAATCATTGTGTCATTGAAAATGGAAAAAAAAAATCTTTATTTGTTTCTATTTTTAACATTCAACCTTTAATTTTTACAGTTTTTCTTTTATTTTTGAAAAAATTTTAATACCAGTACGAAAAATTTGAATAATTAAGACAAAATGAATAAAAAAAAAAATTCTTTTGTTTCAAATTTGATCATTCAACCTTTAATTTATGGTGTTTAAATTCGATTTTTGAAAAAGTTTTAATATGAGTACCAATATTTTGAATCATTGTGACATTATGAACGAAAAAAGAAAAATTCTTTTGATGATAATTTAAACATTCAACTTTAAATTTAGGCTGTTTTACTGCAATTTTTGAAAAAAATTTAATAAAAGTACGAAAATTTTGAATCATTGTGTCAAAGTGAATGAAAAAAGCAAAAAAACATTTTTTGTTTCAAATTTGTACATTCAACCTTAGGTTTATGCAGTTTTACTGTGAATTTCGAAAAAATTTTAATAACAGTACGAAAATTTTGAATAATTGTGTCATTGTAAATGAAAAAAAAAAAATTATTATTTTTTCAAATTTGATGATTTAATCTTTAATTTATGCTCTTTTACTGCGATTTTTGAAAAAATTTTAATAAAAGTACGAATGCTTTGAATTATTGTGACATTGTGAATGAAAAAAACAAAACAAAATTTTTGTATCTAATTTGATCTTTCTACCTTAAATTTATGCTTTTTTACGATAGGACACTTGGGCATTGGTCAAAATGTATAGAAACAAAAATTCGGCCTCACGTCATAGTGAAAACATTCATGAAATAAAATTATTGTACACTTATTTTACCATTAAATATATTGTTATCAATTATTATACAAATTTTGTATATTAATATCACAGATTAAATTAAACTAATATTTTATATTATTTATATGTAATAATATGTTAATATTTTATGTAATCAATGCTATATATTCATTACTTTTGCTCATATGTATTTAGTCGTATTATTAAGAAATTTCTTTTTCATTTAGTGGTTAGCATGCCGCCTAGCCAAATTTTGGTTTGTTTACATTTTTAAGAATTACATTGCTTTAATAGAGAGTTTTCATAGCATGATATTATTAGATAATACCACAGATATAGATAAATAACTAGTACCATTTATGTATAATAATTTCATATAATCTGTGCTATTACTTGTTACACAGATATCTAAACTAGATAAGGTACTCGTGTTATCGTGTGAAGCTTAACAAATTCATTATCATCAATTCCGTTGTTGGCAAAACATTTTGAATAAGCGTTATGAAGTACAATTATATGATTTTATGCGTGTGCGGAGTTAATATTTATCATTTATTTGATTTTAGATCCTGAGCAAAGCAAGGAATGTATTGGTTTTACAAAGATGTTATTTTTTCGCTTGATTTTTTTAAATATAAAATGGCAATGAAACCCATTTCCTACTTTAAAAATAAATTCGCTACCAATTGATGATGTACAACCGGATGTTAGTAGTTATAATATGATAAATTCTCCAATTACATATTTTTCAAAATATTTTGTTGATGTTGATTACGAATTAATGGTTAAATACACAAAAATGTATGCTTTACAAAAAGGAAAACCGTGGAAATATACTGATGAATGAGAAATTAAAATATTTATAAGCCTTCATATATTAAAGGGTTATACAAAATTTTCGAGAATTAGGATGTATTGGAATATAATTTTGAAAATAAATGTGTTCATTAAAAATATGAATAGAAATAGATTTTTTGCCCCGAGAACGAATTTTTATGTAATTGACAATTTAAAAATTAATAAAAATAATAGTGATAAATTTGTTAAAGTTAGACTTATGTTTAATTCTATAAGAAAAACGATGTGAACAATTAAATATAGGAAGGAATGTTAGTGTTGATGAACAAATGATTCCTTTTAAAGGACATTTGAACATAAAACAATATGTGAAAGGGAAACCAAAGCCACGAGGAATTAAAAATTATGTTATTAAGTGTGGTGCTAGTGGACTTATTTATGATTTTGTTTTATATCAAGTTAAGGGTATAGAGCTGGATCAAGTTTTATTAAAACAATTTGGATTAGAAGTTATAGTTGTTTTAACTCTTACTCAAAGTTTGCAAATAAATAAAAATTTTCTTTTTTTGATAATATTTTTTCTGGTTATAATCTAATGGAAGCATTAAATCAAAAACAAATTTATGCAATATGTACGATTGGGGAAAATCGATTTGCTATACCCCCATTTTAAAATAACAAGATAATGTATAGTAAAGGACAAGGATCAACTGATGCGATTACAATTAATATCGAAAACAATGTTACACTTGTAAAATGGTACGACAACAAAAGTGTGAATATGTGCTCAAATTTCATTGCATTTGGTATTCCAAATATTGTTCAACGTTGGAATTAAAAAAAAAAAAAAATGTTAGTGTGGAAAGACCTGAAATTGTAATTTGTAATGTTATACAATCAAAGTATGGGAGGAGTTAACAAATTTGATCAACCATCAGTTACTACAGAATATTTTTAAAATAAAAAAAAATCGACTTTAAGAATGGTATTTCATACAATGAACATGGCTGTAACTAATTCTTCAGTAAAATATTATCTAGACTGTAAAACACTAAATATTCCTGATATAAAGATAAAATGGATTTGTTAGAATTTAGACTTAGATTAGCTGATAATTTAATAAATGTAGGAAAATTTGACATTCCCAAAAAACCAAGAGGCCAACACACACGTGAACAATTTGTGAAACAATTTTAACTACAAACGATTTTTACCCCCTTGTAAAAATATAAGGGGCTAAAAATTACCTGTTATTCCATATGATTATCACCATAGTTGTTTTTTACCCTCCCCTCGGTAAAAATTTAGGTAGGTAAAATATTTTACCTCAGTTGATTATTCCTTCTTTGATAAAAATGTATATGGGGTAAAAATCACCTGTTACATTGGTGTCCAAAATCAAAATCGAAATTTTTAATTTTTAATACCGGTATATGAAATCAAAACCGGAAAAAAATGAATACCGGTATTTGAATTCAAAACCGAAATCATTTAAATTTGAATACCGGTAATCTAAATCAAAATCAAAATTGAAAAATATTTTACGGTTTCAACCAGTGACGTCATTTGAGGGGGGGCACTCATACATTTGCCATAGTCTATAATTATCTAAATCCTAAGTCGGCAGATTTAAAAAATATCAACCCCTTAATTGATTACTGTTTGCAATAAAATAAAATACCTACCAAAAAAAATGACTCCTCCCACTCCTGCTCTTAAATACAGTCGGTAAATTTATGAGTCTGCCTTAGTCTAGTAAAAACTGAAATGACGCTACTGGTTTCAACCCTTGCTTATAACCCCGTATCTAGCTGAAACCGTTTTTTTATAACAAAAAGTTGGACATTTCTCTCCAGATTTAATTTTTGTCTCGAACTTTACCTATTTCCATATACTATTAATTTTATTCAATCTGTTGGATTCTTAACTTATTTATATATTTGTATTTGTTTATTTTTTATTATTATTATTATCTCTATTCTCTTTGTTATAATACTTTTTGTTAAGATAAATTAAAAACAAAAAAATTGTATATCCTCCTTTCTAAAAAAATATAATTACATCATTACATGCCCTAAATTAGAAGTCTGATGTCTATAACCTATACGCCTACTACCTACAAATGTACACACGTAACGCAAAATTATGTTTTGGAAGTTATAAACCAAATATAACTTCTAATAGGCTAAGAATGAACCAAATATTGTATTTGTTTTAAAACAATTAATAAAATATATAAATATTATTGTTAATATTATTTTTGTTCAGTTTCTAATTCATCATTATTGAGTCATCTTGCATGTTAAAAAATAAACATAATATAATATCTGTATAATTACGTTTTTTAACTTTGCAAAATTAGTATTACAAATCAAATTTAATATTTATAATATATAATTTATTTGTCATATTCGTGTAATGTATGTATATATGTATACACACGTAACGCGTATAACTATTTACAATAATAATATATTTTTACAAAAAATAATTACAAAATGTACGTAAAAATAAACACATAGTCATATACATTATATATAAATACAATATCTGCATTTTTCATCAACATTGAATGTTTGTAAAATTAAAGTAGGTTGTAGGTAAGTCGTAAGTACATAATATTAATATTGGGCATAATAATATGATTTAAATAAAGGATTTAGAGTAATAATATTGGAGCTGGTAAATAATATGTTTTATGTAAATTGAAATAAAAAGAACTGAAACTGTATCGAAACTATAAAGTTATAAGCATTACGTTTGTAGATAAGAACATCAAATAAAATATGAACTGTATGTATTATTTTTAGATTTTTTTTATATGTCATAAGTCTTTATCTAGTAATTCTTTTAAACCATTTATTAAGATTTGAACGGGTTCGGTAAATTCAGAATTTCGTTTGATAAATATTGTATCTAAAAACGTAGAATTTGAAAAAAATTCAAATATTTTATCTATTCGAGTTAATGTTTTTTCTGTTAAATGCCTTTTTGTCAATTCTTTTAACATTTCTATACACTTAAATAAATTATTAATCAAATAGTTTTTGTCATAGCTAAATTCTATTTCGTAAAAGCTTACTGTGATCATAATTAACTCTCTAAATTTATTTTTAAAATTCTGTGCTAATTTCAATTCATTATTATCAAATTGATCATTTCTAGATAATATACCTAATTTAATAATAATTTTTATTATGTTTTTCGTCAATTTTTCGGATTCTTTCTTGTTTGCTGTCTGTAAAAAATTAAAAAAACAGTTAAATAGATACATAAGGTTAAAGCCAATTATACTCACATAATATTATTTCATTATTTAAAATATATAAATGCTTATCGATTAGTGTATCATAAATAGTGTACATTAGTGTAATACATATTTATTAACTTCAAAACATCACTAAAAATAAATGAATTCACTTTAAGAAGAAATTTTAATGTCAAAATTTTTTTATATACAAATCTATAAAATGGCTATTTTGAATTTTGAAAAATTTAAAAATAGATAAAAAAAATGTTTTTTAATTTTTTTATTTAGAAATAAAATTAAAAATTAATATACTCTAATTGTGGCGCCGGGGTATAAAATTAAAAATTAATAAATTAAAATTTGTTTTTAAACAAATATAGCGTAAAATCAGAGTTACTTAATTTGTCTAATCCTCGAGATACTCTGTATATTAATATATTATAAAACAGCTACTACATATAAAAATAATCGAATTATATATTGGTGTCAGAGTCAGGTATTGGTTATAAATTTTTAATATATTTATAACTGTATAGGAACGTATTAGATATTCATGTGTTATAATTATTATACCTATTACTACTTACACGTATATTTACTGTTATCCCGTAGTCTGCACAAATATAATTAAATAACCTTAGTATTGTAAAATTTCTATACCCACAGGGCTACAGGTATAGTATGGCTAGTATGTATATGTGTGATATTTAAAAAAAATATTACCTATATTAATGCTAATTTTAAATAACTCGGGGCAGCAAAAATAAACTATTATAATTGAATTTATTGAATGGATTTGAATGGATTTGAATATTTACGTAATATCTACACCAGTAATACCAAGCGGCAGGAAAATGTAAGTTGAAAAATACTATACGGATAATGATAATATTATTGGAAACAAAATAAATCAGAATTATTAATTTCCTCATTCAAATATATCATTAAAAATATTTTCAACTATAGGTATGTTATTAAATTATTATAATACTATTTTATTATTATTTTTATTGTAATAAATAAATGTAAATTTACAGTATGCTAAGTATGCTAAGTATATATAGTTGAACAGTTAGTACTATACGTATGTATACATATGTTGCATTTTTAAACTTACATATAGTTTTGCAAGCCTGTATAAATTATCCAAAATACTAGCGTTGCGTTCGTCGATAAATAATTTTATAACATTCTTATTTGTGACTTTGCCCAAACATTTTTTTTGGGCCTTTAAAATGATTTCCTTTGATTTAAATCCTTCCGTCATTCCTATTTAAATCATAATATTATAATTAGTAGGTATTATATAGACATAAATATTAAGAAAATTATTTATGTAAAACTACAATAGTCAAATAACCATACACTGATCAAAATTTTTATAACTCGAAATTCTGACCACTCTGACACTGCATGTCTGTTTATAATAAATATATACATTTTAACTATTTAGGTAACTACTAACTTAATAGTAAGTATCTAATTATTATCTTTACTTACCCACTTATGAAAAACCACGGCAAAATTATAAAATGTCCACACAATGATGTAATTGAAATTATCTGGAAATTATATATTATATTAAAATGTCATAATTTATATAAAATAATATATTTAAAATGTGTTATAAATGTTATAGTTATTGTATAATTATAAATTATTAAAAATTGATTTATATAGTTATTTATAACTGTATGAGTATTAATACATTGTATTGTATTTTTTATTATAATATATTAATATTATATATGTTTTAGGTAATATACTATTTTTTAAAATTTTAAATTAGCAGCAGCGAGTGACTGCGACCTTGGCTATCTTATATTTTTATATTTGATATTATAGTATCTATTATATCTGCCACCTACTGGAGTGGCAAAGTTGATTTTTGAGAAGCAATTGAATCAGAGTTTTTTTTAAAGGGTGTAGGGTGAATTCTTAGATCTGGGTGATAATTTGGTATATTAGGATGAAATAAACAATTGTGTTTGACATTTTTGAATATTTATTATAAAAAAACTTGTACAAGTAGGTAAGTATGTAGTATGACGTTAATAATTTAATACTATTAATTTGTAAAAATTGTATGATGGGTAGGTATGGAGAAATTTATGGCTTGTTTTTGGAAAATTATAACTTTGACATGCCACTGAGTAGTAGGTAGGTTATCTAGTGTTAATATAAATTGTAATACAGATTAATGAATAATAATTTGTACATATATAATGAAGTTTGAAGTCTGAATCATATTAATATATTGCACTTGACATTAATTTGATTGTAATATCAATTAGTTTTCGTTTTCTCAGTTATAAGTATACTATAGTAGTTTATGTTGACTCTGAATATATTTAGCATTTATATGTTTTGAATATTATTTATTTTTTATTAAAATAATAGCACTTGAAATGAGATTTATGTAATTATTGAGTGTGACCATTGAACTACTATTCAGTTATCCACTTCCTCTTAAGTCTTATAATAGGCTCATCGTATAACATCATCACTATAGCTGTATTCATTATATATAATCATTATTAACGTAGATTTTATAATATTATATTAATTATCTCTTTTGTCATCAAAACAAAAATCACTTTGACACTTTGTTATACATTGATAAATAATAGGTATTGCTCATTACTCATTAGTCATATAGTTAGGTAATTTGATACTCACCTAGTCCATATATAAACAAATATTTATAGAAGTATACATATAACATATAAAGTATAATATATAATTATATAGGATGTCCCAAATATATTTACTATGTAATTATTGTATTAAATGAGTAAAAAATGAATATTTTTAAATGCCTTTATTTCTAATTAATTATTTATGTTAAGGACTGATAACATAAAAAAATCGAGATAGTTTAAACGGTTTAAAGAGTTGAATTTACTAAAAATTGTAATATATAAAATTGTTAATTTCTCAAGATTGTCATTTTAGCCCGTAGATGTTTTTCCAATTTGTTAAACAATTACCATTTATTGAGTTATTCGTTCATTACCGGAATTTCTTCAATTTCATGGTACCATACAAATGCAAATAGTTAATAAACACAATATTATTATATAATAAATGTTATAACTTTTTAACAATTAAAAAAAAAAATCCTTAAATTTACAATCTTTTTAAATTAAGAATTTGACGCATTAAAGATTGAAATATTCGTTAAATTTAAATCTAAATTGGCTAACTTAAAATTTGAAATTTGTTCATTTGCTCCAATGATTAAAATAAAAAAAAAAAATAATTAGGTGTAATAATATAAAATTAATATAATATTATTACAATATATGTATAGGTAATCGTGAATCTTGTGTTTTAAAATTCTCAAAATGATTATTAAATAATTAGGTACTAAGTACTTAAGTTCTAATTAACTATAAAGTATTGAATATTTTTTTTTAAGTACAAAACAAAATTGTACAATAGATATTATGTAGAATGCTATAAATCATAATTATGAATATTATTATTGTGTCTTTAATTGGTAGGTATTTATTGCAATGGTATAATGCATATATTGCAGTGGTGTATTCAATATTCATTCAAGGTCTACTTCATTTAACGTCATTGAAATTAATAATATTTAAATAACTTCTACTCGTCAATAATATTTGTTTAAAAACGTATAGTTAATATGATATTAGCTTTATAGTATATACTTACAACATGCATTATTATTATTATTATAGGTAGTAGGTACCTGGTTCTATAAGAATCATGTTTTAAAATTACAGTTTTTCGTTTCCTATAATTATTTAATGTAAATTATTGCTACTTTATTATAATAATAATTATCGTAATTTTATATTTTTCATGATCAGGTCAACGCTTCGACGTTAGTTCATATTTTATTTGTTAACATTTGCATTCTATAGTACCTACAGCATCCTATATATGTGTAGTCTGATATTATGCGTAATAATATGTACGTTAAAAATAACTCACAAGTCATTTTTTGTTCAGTGTCGAGTGTTCCTAAATTCCTATTCTGTATTCATGATTAGTTAATTTAAAAGTTAGAATATTATAATATTGTATCTTAATCTCGCGTGACGTTATATTTATAAGATAAAAATAATATTTAAACGCATATATAAACATAAATTATTTTATTTGTAAAATATTAACGTCCTGACATGTAGAACACTAGCTATTGTTGTTGTTTATTTATTAAAAAATATATTGTAATAATGTATAACTTACCTAATATATATGTCGCGTAAATATAATTATATTTGAATAGGCTAGCAAATGTAAATTTTGTATCTTATACCTAAAATATTTACTTAAAGATATAAAATATATCAAATCATTATAGCTGCTTTAAATTGTTATTACCTATATTTCAAATTACTTATGTCTACCTATTATTTTAATTTTATATATATATATATATATATATATTTATTTATATTTATTAATTTTATATATAAAATATATATTTTATATATTAGGTACAATAGTACAAATAAACAATTTTATATAATCGCGGCTGATGTCGTCGCATATTATGTTTATTATTATTTACATTTTATTAACGATAAAAAATTCAGATTTCTCTTGACTTATAAATACAATATATAAAGTAGATACTTTATAAGTTATAAACATATAACTATTAATTAATTAAATATTATTTTACTAATCGAAATAATTATGATCAAAATCGTTATAAAATATATTTCAAAATATTGTCATTTTAAATGTTTGGATAAAATATATTAAAAATAGAGTAGTTAATTAACCTAAGCGTTAGCCCCTGTGACCTCCTTAAATCCGTCACTGTTTGTTTTGTTAATTTAAGTTTTAATAATTAGGTAATATAATGAGTTTATTAGCTAAAAGACAAAAATCTACGAAATCGTTGGTAAAGGCATAAAGTAAATGTCTTATTATTGTTATACCTATATTAATTTAAACACTGTTTCCATTATTTATACATTTTACTCACCGATTATGTTTCTATAGTTGAACTTGAATTAATATATTTTTAAATTAATTACTTAGGTACATACATAATAGAAATGTTTGTGGTAAGAACTAAGAAGTATCTATTACACGAACATAATTATCACATTTAAGTAAATCCAATTTTTCAAATGTAATATAGTAAATTAAATACGATAGTTAAAGTAAGTAAAAGAGAATATTATAACGTTAATTTTTTTTAAAAATTATATTTTATCGTTCGATTATTATTATTCTCACCGCGATTCGCGCACGCTTAATAATATATGGCTGTTGACGACGGTTACCACCAGCACAGGAACTGGACGAAAACCGTTTTGTCGACGAGAGACGGAAACGACGAAGCAGCTGCCTCATCGATGTACGGACGACGACGACCACAGTTGAAGTAATAATATATACCTACTAGTGTAATAGCAAACAAAATTCGAACACAGCTGCCACCTTTGTACGCATTTATATATTATATATATATAAATATGTTGATGATTATACAATAATTTATATAATAGAAAAAACATAATAATAGTTGTTGTTCGTTGGCCATATGGAAAATACAATATATATATACATTCATTTTTAAAATAAGTTAAAACTGGCGTATCGCTTTTATACGTGTGTACCTACTTTTACCTATGTGAGGAGTGCACCCCAAAGCAATTGGTAGGAAATAGCTAAAAAGCAATAACGAAAAAAGAAAAAAACGAAGTACTATAATTTAAAAAAAACTTTATAGGGTAGCCCGAGTAGGTATTATGATGTAGCCGTAAAGGGGTGGAAGATTGTCCTCTTTTATTACTATTATAATGATGTAACAGATGATTCGAACAACTTTGTGTCGACAATTTGTTTAATCCATCGCCCATTCGTTATTTTCGTATTTAAATAATATTGCCACAATATTCAAACATTTAACAAATTAAATAAAATATCTAAAAGCAATACAGACAATTGTCTGTCTACTTATATCTACAGGGTCGGCTTAAGGCATAGGCAACGTAGGCTCAGTCTTACGGCGGCATGAAAAACACTTTTTAAAGAAGCGCCATTTTTAGAAATCATTTTAAAAAAAATTAAATTTTAGATTTTACATCTTTAAAAGCAAGAAAATAAAAAATTTTAAAGTTAAGATTAAATTAATAAGAATTTTATTTGTAATTTTATACATATTATATTGTATTTGTATCTATTTAGTACTTATTTATTATTTTAATATGATTTTTATTTTACCAAAAGAAAAAAAGCCTGTTTTTCCTGTTTATATAGAATAATAATAATGATCAAATAACAGAGGCATCAAATTTAAGTCTTGCCTACGTATAAAATATCTTTATAATGTTTATACACATTATGTCCTCGGCTTTTCAATACTTTCATATACAAATCATATAAATGTACTCGGATATAGGGTGATAGATTTAATATTTAAACAAATAAATAAAAAAACTATAATAACTCCTCGTTATGGTCTATGCATATTTCATATGTATAATATGAAAAAGGTTGGTACTAAATAAATTGTAAATACACAATTAAGAAAATAAAGTACCTTTCTTATATGAATTCGATAATTTGTTTACTCATATTTGAATAAGTATATAAATGCATAAAAGTTATATTTCTATTTTACAAAAATCTGACTGATTTCATCGTTTAGTAATTACTATAAAGTCATCTTATACACATCAGTGTACTAAATAATATTAAATGTATAAGTATTGTTTTGTTATGTTGTTAATAAAATTCATGTAGAACAAAAGATAGCGTTAAATTTAATAGAAAAACCTGTTGTGAAAATGAGAGTACATTTAAAAAACTGCATTACAAGTAATTCGACCAAAGATAAGTAGTTCTGTGTATATATAATCCATTACACATTTGTAAATTACAATCAAAAACACAACAATGTTGATTGGAGAAAAGCGGGAAAGTCGATTTTGGAGTTCCTCCTTCGTCCCTTCGGTCCTCGGACAAATTAGTGGTTTATTATCATTTGTCTTTGGTATTCATTGTATTTTAACATTGTTCATAACAAATAACATTTTTTTTGTAATTGAAATATTTATTAATTTTTACTCTTTTACTATGATTTTTGAAAATTCTTTTAAAAAAGTTCAAAAATTGTGCATTAAATGTATGAATGTGGCTTGACCATCAACATGTACTTTAACATTGTTCTTAACATAAAAATTAATTTTTTTCTTCAAATTAAAAAAATGGGAAGGTCCATTCTGGACGTTCCTTCTTTGTCCATTCGGTGCTCTTAAAATTAGTGGTTTATTATAATTAAGATTTGAATATTGAATGCAATGTTATTGTACCAAATTTCATCTAGTTCAGGGGTAACCAACCTGTGACACGCGAGATTTTTGCGACACATTTAACGTTAATGATGGCACACTATAGCATTAGATAAAATAACGCATTATTTCTATAATTATGATTTACAATTTTAAATAAACCATGAAAGTCATTAATATTTTATTACACGACATTTGTGTCAAATAACATTAATATAATTAAATAATAATAAAACATATTAACGAATCCGGTGAACTTTTATTGTTTTGTGAAGTAAGATGGCTTGCAAAAGGAAAAGCATTAGAAAGATTTTGAAATCGAAAAAACGAAGTTATAGAATTTTTAGAAAAAAAATTATGAATTGCCTGATGAATATGAACTACTGAGATATAAAAATTGGTTAAACGACCTAGTATTTTTAACAAATAACCTCGGGCATTTGAATATTTTTAATAAACGACTTCAATGCGAAGGAATTTTATTTCTTGTTTTTGTAAGTACTATAAATTCTTTCATGTCTCGACTTCGTCTGTTCGAAAGTAATATAGAAATGGGAAATTTAGACCACTTTGTACGATTAAAATCTATTTACCAATCGAAAGATATACATTGACGATTTTTAAAAATCATATTTCATCACTATATGAAAATTTTCAAGAAAGATTTAGTAGATTTGAAGAAGATTTAAATAACTTATTTATTAATCCATTTATCATAACAACACACAATCTCCAAAAATATAATCCTAACATGCAATTGGAAATGATTGAACTTCAAAGTTCAATAGTTTTAAAATGTAAATATAAAGAGTTGTCTGAGATAATAGAATTTTAGAAATGTGTACCCAAGGAAGATTTCCCAGAACTACACAATTTAGCGTTGAAATTATTTTGTAGTTTTGGCTCTACAAATATATGTGAAAAAAGTTTTTCTCGGATGACTTTTATCAATAAGTACTGTACAACACTAACAAACACTCATTTGCAAAATTTAATGCTTATATCTTCAACTAAAATTCAACCAAATTACGAAGAGATAGTGAATTTGAAACAAATTCAACATTCTCATTTAAAAAAATCACTTTTGTCACAATTATAAAATACATACATAAATAAATAAATACATATGTAAAAGTTAAAAATATGTTATTACATATAACTAAATAAAGTAAAGTAAATAATAACTATTAATTTTTTATGGAACATTTTCAATTTTTTATTTTTTATTTGGCACAATATAAAAAAAGGTTGGCCACCTCTGATCTAGTTGGTACTTTATTTAGCTCAATTATTTAATTTCCCAAATCTATGAGCACGTCATAGATAATTAATAATAATATAATAACTGGGATTTATTTTATTTTTAGCTCTGTCTAAATATTTACGTCTATGTACAATAAGTTTTAAATTTTATAACAGGCAAGGCCCAAGTAGAGGGGGATTGCCTCTATCTCCCATCCGCTGTTATAATAGATGGTTTTTCGAAATTGGGCACAATGACTTCCGCTCCGTTTGATCAATAAACGTATTTCTTTTCCGCGATATTGGCCATCAGTGACGCACACAGCTGACCGCGCAAGGTGTGACAGAGAACGGAGATTTTACTGATGTTATTATAACCACTTCCTTGGCCACTAACATATTTATTAAAAAAAGAAATACAAATTAATTCTCTGTTAAATTTTTATTTGAAAAAAATGTAACACCCACGATAATGTTTTGGGTTTTAATGCTTGCCGATGTTGGGATTTCGTATTGTTTAAAAATGTCTTTCAGCATTGATGACTACTTTTGGATTTTTATTAAATTTTTGAAATAGTTTAAATTTAAAAAATTTCTCTTGATTTTTATTTTTTCCTATTATCTTTTGGATATAACTTTTTAACTGTTTCCATTAGCTCATTGTAACAATTACATAGGTGAATTTATAATAGAATTTATTCTGTGAGTACACAGAATTTGTGTAAAAATAATTATATTCATATTAGTGTTTCGAACGGATGTTTTACGAACCTTAGGTTCGAAGGCAGAAATAAAGCAAGTTTTGTTTTATATTATTCTAGTTTTTATTTTATACCATTAGATTAATTCAAATATATTTACTCGCGAGTTACAGCAATAGCGGTGCCTTGTGCGGTCAAAAGAACAGCGACAACTAACTTTGTGTTATGTCGGCTCTAATGCGCGATTGCCGATAGCTTTAACTTTTTGTCGGATAACCGAAACTATTATAAATATTAATATGAGAAAGGTTAGGTTAGGTTAGGGAGACGATCACCGTATAAAGTACCGAACAAGTGACAGGTGCGTTATACCATTAAGCTACAAACAATTAGTTCTCGTAGCATGAAATTAAATAGGTATTTGAAATAATATCATCAAAATGTCATACTTTAAATGCCAATAACTCCAAAACTATTAATTTGCACTTATTTTCTGCGCCGTTGTTTTTAAAACTAAGAAAAATACTTAAAATTCGAAAAAAATGAAAAAATCGCTTAGTAGCTAAATTAAAGTTAGGTATGCTAAAATGTTTGTAAGGAAATGGTTTTTAAATTGTAGGTGGTATACTGATTTTATCTTGGCTTCATACAATTTTGAAGCTGAGCACACCACTGGTTACTATTACCATTGATTATAAATACTAGTATACTAGTATTTATAATCAATGCTATTACTAAGTACTAAACTAAAAAAGTATAAAGATAAAAAATCGGAGATTTTTCGGGTTTTGGTGACGTCATAATTTGTATTTGGATAGAGAAACCCCCAAAGTACTAAATTATTCCGAAAATCTAGTTTAATCAATTTGAATCTTTAGATAATTATCATTAAAAAGCGGAAGGTCGATTATAGACATTTCTCCTTCGTCCATTCGGTCCTCGGAGAAATCAGTGGTTTATTATAATTATTAAGATTTGAATGCAATGATATTGCATTTAAAATACGATTCTGAGCGATACGCAGATTATATAATATATGTACAGTATATTATACTGATAATCCATTTCAACATTTTACCACGTGTGTAAATTACCCATAAGATTACTCAAAAAAAATTTCAAGTCCCTACGATCATAACAAAATTAGTTATTACAAAATATTTAAAATCAAATTAACAGAAAACGTAATTTTTCGTTAATTTTAATATTGCAGGTAATATTAAACATTTTTGGAAAAAATTTCAAAGCTCTATTTAGTCAAAATCATTTTCAAGTTCTTTCATCAAAATTATGACTTCTGTGAATTTTGCTGTTTTTCCATTATTATTTGGTAGTTTATCCTCGCCCAAGGAAAAATTTTTGAGAATAGGTATATTACAATCATAATCTATTACTCAACTATAAATAATAATAAAAAAAAAAAGAAATAAGTTTTTGTTCAACTGTGTATGAATACAGTATGATTATGCTTCTATTAAATTTTCAAATCGTTAAACTCAAAATTGCAAATTATAATAAATATTGAGAAGAAAATTATATTTTTGGAAAAATGTAAAAGTTCTATATAATCAGTTACATAATACACCTATTACCATTGATTATAGAATAGATTATTCTATAGAATATAGAAAAAGAAATTCTAGAAAAAGAATTAAGTATTATATTTTATATTTAATAGTAATGTTACTATTTAAGTATCTTTATAGCGAACTTAATTGGAATAGACTACTTCATAAATAAAATAAAATAATTTAGGAACTAATAATACTATATAATTATTTTTTGTTATTTCAATTATACGCTTTATTTTAAATGAGCCAGTTTTAATGCTGCCGATTATACATATCATATATATAAAACAAAATTATAAATACATAAAAACATTTACATTCACAGCTACATAATAATGTGAGTACACACTAAACAAATATATATTGATAAAATATCAATCAAGACTACCACTAAATTTCTCATTTTTTACATTAATATTTTTGCTATTATGTACCATATATAAATAGACATAAAACAACATTATTATTGCGTATACATGAAAACCTTATTATTACGTTCATAAATACGCAATCATCATTATCATCATCAAAATATACATGTATATTATATATAGGTAGAAAATAATAATATAATTGTTTGTAAGTCACGAGTATAAATTATATATATATAAAAAAATGTTAATCAATATTAATAAAAAATTGATAATAATTATAATTATTATTGCTCAAATTATATCCCACTTTTTAAAAAGAGACATCTGAGGTCAGCAAGGACAACATTTGATTTTTACTTTAACACATTTAACATTATAATAAATACATTGCTAATAATGTGTTTACATTATTACATACTATAATATAAATTAAATCATCTAATTTTCAATTGTAGAAAATCTATAGTAGGTACAAATATCAATTGTTTAATGCTAGTTATATATGATCATATTATTATAACAATTTATTTTTTTAATAGGATTTCATTATGAATCGTTAATCATTATATTATTATTAATATATAATTATATTTGGAAAGGTAATTATTTATATGTTTTTTAATTCTTAGGCAATAAATAATTAGTTAGTAGTACTCTGTGCTTAGTAACCATTATATTATGTACGCTTTTAAGTTGAATTGACTTAATGTTTAAAATAATTTATAAATATAAATAATATGGAAGTTTTGCAGCTAAAAACAAATTGTGCGTGGAAATTGTGCAATATTAGAATTTTAAATATTTCAGATTAACGATTCATCAAATACAAAAAGAAATATTAGAATTAGTACAAAATATGGGTAACTCAAATAAAAATGTAATTTGGGAAAATAAATTTGAAATAAATATTTAAAAAATAAACAAATAAATATTTGAAATTAAAATTTAAAAAATAATAATAAGGACGGCAATAAATATTTAGCCTTTAAAAAATAAAAATGAATACTTCTTAAACTATTTCAATGAAATAATGTTTCAAACAAAAAAAAAAAACATAATTATTTTTGGTATTTTAATACCTAAAGTTTTATAAACTAGAGATGATAGGAAACAGGTTCAACTAGACAATCGCAAATGAAGATCTGCAGAGTCATCTACTTCACTCTCTGTCGTATCTACTGATCCAGATCTCTCAGTCTTGGCTATAGCATTGCCATTGTTCACCCACCGTTGTTTCCATGCCTCGAGTCGCATAACCTAATTATAAAACCATAGTAAACATTGTTATTCTATTATATTAATTAATTAAAATAAATTAAAACATTAAAATTTGAAAAATTATTAAATAAAATCAATAATTGAATAAAATTATAAATTTTAAAGAATACAGAATAATAAATTATTTTATAATTAGTAATAAATAAATATTTTAAAAGATAATGGTAATTATTTAAAAATCAAACGTACACTTTTAGTTTTAAATAAAATATTTTTTGGATACATTTTAGAAAAAAACTGAATCAATTTTTAATGAAGCATGTAGAGGTAGCGGATTGATTATAAGATCAAACAGAGATACTAAGACTTGTTTGGTATCAACCCAATGTAAGGTGTATATTTATTTTGTATATATTTTTACACTATTCTTATCAGGTCATCTCTTATTGCATTTGTAAATAAAAAAGTTTATATTTAATTATATTATTTATATATAAAAATATTATTTTATTTTACTTATTTTACACAGAAATTATTCATGTGCATTAATAGAAACTCAAAATCATTTTTAGCAATGTTAATATCTAAAAAAAATGTTGTGTATCATATCTGTATAATAGAAACGAAAAATAAAAATATTAGACAATCAACCCATATTAAATTATGTAGGTAAGCAAATTTAATCTAAGTGAGATTAAAATAGTTATGTAATAAAAACATGCAAACTCACTGTGTTAGCCTAACCATTTCCATGGCTCGACGTCTGGCGTGGTTGGTGAGAGTAACTAGAATCCATTTTTTTTTTTATTGTGGTTAATGAAGCGTGCCAAATAGTGTTCATTAATAAATAAGCAATGAGAATATTATACAATTATAATTTATAATATATTAAATATTCTTTAAACCAAATTTGAATAATTATAATATAAACCGCGTTCCATTTTAGAATAAAAAGACATTGTATTGTATTATAACACAGGGCGTGCCTAGAATTTTAGATGTCAATTATTTTATGTATTGTCTATTTATATAATTTTGAATTCTGACATGTAACAATAGAGTTAATATAAAAGTATAAATTTTATAACATATAGATGTTTATATACCAATATAATTATCTAACATATTTTCTATTTTTTTTTTATCTTCATACGCTACCTGTTATTGTTATTACAATTAAATCTGTGGGGGGTAGACTATTTTTTACGGGGATATTTTTTTAATACTTGAAATAAACACTGGTTCAAACTATAAATCGGTTACAATAGTTATAGGATATTCTAAATAATTAAACAACCTAAGCTACAATTATTATTTTGTGTTATAATTTTTAGGATATGATTATGAAGGAAAATGTATAAAAAAATGGCCTCTCTAAAATTTAGTATAAATAGTTCTAAAATCTTAGATACGCCACTGTCTGTGTACTTGTTTAATATTTAGAACACACAAAAGAAAAATGTGTTGGTTCTATTTAAAGATATAATAATTACATAGAACAATATGCTATGTAATACAATTCAATTATGTTCTAAACCTCTGCTTTAAGCCAGTAGATTGTTAGTTGTTAGTTATTATGCAATCAAAAAACCACGACACATGATAAAATGTATTTTTGTATTATTCAAATAAAATAACTTACTTCAGCTTTGAGATCAGCTACCTTATCTTGAAGTTCTTTAACTTTATCACTATCGTCTAATGAGTTATTACGAAGTTCACCTTCAGTAAACATTTCTTCATTCTACAATAATATTAAACAGAAAAATTTTAATAATACATTATATATGTATATAATTTATATTTTATAACTAGGGTTTAGAACTAAAATAATTTGCTTCTTTTTTTTGGTTTGATAAAAATTTAACAGATCATCTTATGAAAATTCATGCTATGTTAAAACAATTTAAAATTAAAGTTAAAAAATAAAGTTCTTATTTCAAAATGTAATGTTTTTTACTATTTTTGAGTTTTACAGAGTTGTAGTTATTTTGAAAACGTTTAAACAATTAAATGAAATAAAAATGTTATTTTAAAAAAAAAATCACTTAGTGTTAATGGTTTTTATATTTTAAATAATATACTTCACATAGTTTTATTAGTATTTTGTTTATATATATATATATATATATTTGAAAGTAGGGGTTACTATTTTTAGATTGTTATTTGTTTATTTCATTTTTTTTTTAGTATTTACAATAAAGTTATTAAGAGCTCAATTTCATAATATTTAATAGAAAATCAATTATCAATTTTTAAAAAAATTAACAATGGAACCTATATTTTGTATATGGCAGATTGTGAAGAAATATAGATAGAAGAAAAGTGAATGGTATTGTATATGTCTACGTATGATATTTATAGATTTAAAAAAGACAAAAGAAAAGTTTTAGAGTGAACGTTAAGAAAAAAAGAAGTCCCGAGAGTGTATACTAAAATAAAAAATGAGCAAGGACTAGAGCAGAGGTCACCAACTGCCAGGTTCAAATATTGAACGATTGTTTCTCTTTACATCCCAACGGCGAATGGAGTTGTGAAGCCATACGCGTTTTAAGCTTTAATAAAGTTGCCCAACAGATAGAAATAATCAAATTCCAAAAATACTTGAGTTTAAAGGAAAAATGTATTCAAGTCCCCGACACTTTACAGTACGATCAATTCTGGATGAAATACGTTTGTCCAAGTAAATTCAGAACTAAAAAACCGGGTTTCAAAACTGTGTACAATATTTGGATCATCATATGTTTATGAAGCCGCTTTTTCTAAGATGAACATTATTAAAAACAATTTCAGATCTCGGTTAACAGATGAGCATCTTAATGTGTTGATGCAAATCAGTTGCACTAACTTCACACCAAATATTAGGAAGCTCATGAAAAGTCAAAAATGTAATTTTTCACATTAAAAATGAAATATTTCTAGTATAATCTTTTTTTTTTTTGTATTTTAATATATACAAATTTAATAAATATTTATACCTATATATTAACGTATGTTAAAGTCATTGAAACTGTTGGACCGCGGAAAGTTTGGCAAGTTTCAAAACGGACCCTCATAGAAATTAGTTGATAATCCCTGGACTAGAGTAAACGGAGAAACGGAAGATTTTAATGTAAGAGTTAATGTGCACTAAGATTCAGCTTTAAGTCCTGCACTAGAATGGAAAGGATAGCAGATTAGTAGGAGTAAAATAGAGAAAATTGTTTATGAATTTGAAGGAAGTGATCATGAAATTGATAACCAATAGCATGTAATGAAGATGAATGATGATGTGTATTAGAATATTTTCAAGTACTTAAGATCAGTAGTTCTGAGGTGGACATGAAATATATGATAAAGTGTATATGAATGAAGTAAAGTTAATAAGTTTCCTGTTTTTTGTGATAAGAGGATAAGATTGAAAGATAGGTATTATAAAGCTTGTGTGAATATACAAGAAATAGGAAGTCAACATCTATGGAGGTGTCTTACCTAATCTATACTTTATATAAAATGAGATCGGTACCCGGCGGCCAAGTTGTGTGCATGGGCGTAGCTTTGCTCTGTTGCTTGACCTGATGCGCCGCCACCGACGAGAGAGCCGCATTATTCTAGTATCAACTGTTGATGTGTACTATTAATTAAAAATGCATTGTGTTACGATGACGCGTATTATTTGTTACGGCATTGTCGTGTTCGCCGAGTGTAATACATGTGTACGCACATTCACCTAACACAGTAAACGCACAGGTGACCCCACCATCGATAATGTAATCGATGGTGGGGATTCTGTCTGACCGTCGCGAATGAAAATCGGTCACTGCCCAGTACCAATCTCATTTTGAATAGGGTATAGTTGGGAATGTAACTAGTGTTAGGCGAAGAAAGAATAACATGAATAATGACATTATGGAAACAAAAAAATAATAAAATAAGTTAGGAATAACATATTTTAAGCTGTTAGATTTCAAGGTTTATAAAGGTTTTATTGAAAAAAATTATTTTAAAAAATATAAATATATATTATATATTAAAAAAGATTTAATAATATTTTGTTATGTTAGAATTGTTTTTATATATTTAGTATATTAAGTATATTAGGAGTGATGAGTAAGCTTTTAATTTATAGTATATAGTTATACATTTAATATTGGTAATATTTTAGTAACTACTGTTCATTTATAAAATAAATAGCAATATATATTCTATAGCAATGAATAATATGAATAGACAGATTTTAATAGATCATTAACAGACAGATCTTTATAAGGGTTTTAGGAACCTAGTCAATATTAGTATAATTTTGATGGCTATAAAACTAGTTATATAAACAGATAAATACAACAGTTATGTAATGATTTTGTACTTCATATAAAAATCCTTGCAATTAGATTATACTATAAATATGCTATATACATACTTTAACTTCTAATCTTGATATTTTTTGGTTTAATTCAGCAACCATTTGAGCATGCTCAGCTTCTCGTATCCTTGATGAAATGATATCATGTTTCATCTATAAAGCATTAATTAACTCTTGTAAATTAATATATCAAGTATAAATTATATTTAAATACCTTAGATTCTAAATCTGTATACTTATTTTGTTGTTCTCTGAGTTTAACTACTAAATCTCTTTGTTTAGTTTCAGCTAATTCTAGCTGTTCTCGAACAGCTTTATTATCTTCATCCTGTCTCCTTAACTGATTTCCACTGACTTGAACTTGTGTTTCCAGTTCCATGACCTAAAAATAAAAATGTTCAAGATATTGTTCATTTTACTTATAAAAATTTATAATTGTATTTACTAATTTAATGAATGGTAAAAATATTAATAAATTACAATTTTCAATGTATCTAATTTATAAATAAATATCATTAGATGATGTTTACATCTGTTTTGAATTTTTGGTTTTAGCTAAATAGTAAATGTTTTTTTTTATGGAAAAACTAAAAACAAAGTTAAACAGAAAATGTTCATTTTAGAATAAAGTATATATTGATTATAATAATTTTCACTACAATTTATTAAATATAATATTTTTTCATGTTCTTAAAATATTTAAAAATTGTTGCTTACTTTTACAACATAAATTTTGATAAATTAATAATAACAACACAATTCATTGTACTATATTATTAATATTAAATAGTATAGTATTAATTTATTAAAAACAAATCTAATATCTATTATATTAAATAAATTATAGACAAATCTATATATATAAAATTCACGTGTCACAGTGTTTGTCACCAAACTCCTCCAAAACAGCTGAACCGAATTGAAACATTGTGATGAAATTTTGTATATACATTCAATAGCTCTGCGAATAGGTTGTTATCTATTTTTTATATGATATTTTATTTTATATATACCTAACCTAACCTAACCTAATTGCTATTGTTTAATAAATAATCTTAATTTATTAATTTTTGAACTCAATCGATAACTGCGCAAGTGAATTTTGTGCCATTTTGAATGGCAAATTTTGAGGTGAAAATATTTTATTACCGCTAATCCCTATTATACCTACAGATGTGCCAATTCAATTTAAACGCCTTCAGTTTCCAATTAGATTGGCATTTGCAATGACTATCAATAAATCTCAAGGCCAAACGATGTCTGTTTGCGGCCTAGATTTGAGCACATCATGTTTTTCACACGGGCAATTATATGTGGCGTGCTCTTGTGTGGGAAAGCCATCCAGTTTGTTTGTGTTGGCGAAAAATGGAATAACAAAAAATATTGTACACTCTATTGCATTAAGGGATTAATATAATTTTTTAGTAATATTGTCATAATTATAGATATGTATTTAATTTTAAAAAATCAATTTTAATAAATTATTAACAAAATTAATATTTGATATTCTGTAATTTATACATTACGTCACCGTTGACAGTGATCCGTAACTGCTTCACTTATATACCATATCCTTACACATTTACAATAAGTAAGTTATTTTTTTTAGAAAAATATTCTTTAAAATGAATTATATGACAAGACAACGTTTGTCGGGTCAGCTAGACTATAGACAAATTATTAAATAATTTTAAATACTTTTAATCTTAGTTCTTTTAATTCAGCCAATGTTTCCATTTCTCTAAGTTTAGTAGTCATAAGTTCTTCTTCAAGCCGTTGAGTTTCTGCGTTGTTCCAGTTTAATAAATTTCCAATTTTTTTAGGAGTCGAATCGGGAGCAGGTGGTGGATCAATTCTTTTTTTATCTTGCAAATGTCTTTGCCACTGTGAGTTTATTTCATTCACTCGTTGTCTGAGATCTTTTAAAGATAGGTTAGCTTCTGCTTCCCGTAATTTGACAGCAATAAGTTCTTCTTGAAGGTGTGCAACAGAATTGTCCACAACTGATTCACGAAGAGTTTTTTTGTCCTATAAAGTATAAAATTGTAAGTACTTGTAATAATGTTAAACTAAACAGCTTTGTTTTAGTTTTGTTTACTCACATGTTCTAATTCTCCTATCCTGTCCTTAAGATCTCGTATTGTTGCCTCATTTTCAGCATCTCTTAATCTGACTTTAACCAACTCATCTTGAAGATCACTAATCATTCCTTCTTTAAGTGATAATTGTTCTTGTTTTATTGAAAGTTCATCTAGAGATGATTGACAAGAGTTATGCTGAAAAAATTGTTTTATTAAATAAGTCTTACTTAAAAACATATGTTAACTTACATTTTCTGTTATTAAAATAGACATTTGTTTAATTTCTTCCAAAGCATTTTCAAGAGCATGAGAAGTTTCTAAATGTGTATGTCGTAATGCAGTTAACTCTCGCTGTACAATGAATGTTGTTTCTTCTTCTTCTGCACGTGAAACTTGACCTCTTACTAATAACCCAGCCAGTTCACTAGACTCAGCTTCAAGAAGTTCAACTTTCTGTCTTAGCAAGCGATTTTCAGTTCTGAGTTTCTATTATAAGGACATGCTTAATAATTAAAATATATGTACTAATATTAATATAAAGAAAATATTTTAAGAAAAAAAAATGCAAGCGATAGAGCAAAGGAACAATTAAAAATAAATTAAAAATTTATAAAATAATAATGCATTTTTTATTTAGATAAAAATAAATTAAGTTACATAATTAAAGTATACATTTTTGAGATCACTGACGATTATTTAAAATTAAATCTTAATTTTGTCTTTTACATTTTAAATAAAATGTTGAAAAGCTAGCATGTGCAAATTTTACAAGATATGCGAAGCCGTAACAAAATTCTACATATTAATCTGGGCACCTTGAGTTCAATCATTTCTTCCTGTTCTTTACTCTTAATAGCTGTATATTCTTTTTCTAATTTCTTCATACGTTTAGCATTATATTTAATGTTAAACGCTTGTGCCATTAGACCATCAGCATCAGCATTAGCACGAGAAGGTAATTCTTTTTGGAAAAACTAAAATAGTAAATCAAAGTCAATTAATTAATTATAATAATAATTTATTTTTCTAGTAGATTACTTACCCTAAGCATTCCTTCCATATCCAAACACAAGAGATCATCTTTACCTAATTGAAGCAAAGCAAGGGCAACTTTAAATATTATTTCTATTCCTTCAGATAGAAAAACATCAATAATCCTAAAAACAAAAGTTTATAAATTAAATGTAAATACAATTTAGTATAGAAATAGGTACCTGCAAGCAGTGGGTAATGAGAGTGCAGTAGTAAATAAAGTCAGGAACCAACTGCTTGCGTACATACTGGTATGGAAGCTTTGGGATTGAAAATGTACAAAAAGTTCTGGAATGTGATCCTATAAATAAAATAAAAGTATATATGCATTAGATAGATAGATATTATTTAACACTAGAAAAATATTTAAACTTATTAAATAATCCATACCTGGACTAAATTTTCTAGTTGATACATGCAAAGACCAAGTTCAGCCATGGTTGGTTTGAACATATCTCGCATTTTATAATCTTGCATTATCTTTACAAAAACAGCAAATGCTTCTTCTTCAGGCATTTGCATTAATAACAAACCCACTATAAATCCTGAACCTTGGCAGTAGCCTACCTCTCGGTCATGTAACGAATATGCTTTCATAACGTTAAATAGACTTTCTTGACCAAGACCATCTTTCTCTTTGAAGAAATCATGTTCGGGATATGTACGAGCTATATCCCTTCTTATGACCTAAAATAAAAAAATATTGTTTTATTTTTCAAACATGAATTTAAAAAAATACTGTACTGGTATTACTTTTTCACACGCTGATGTGGCTTTGATGTATTCTGGATATTGTTTTCTAATAGGTGAATCATTAGCACCACATAACAATTGCCATACAATTCCTCGGAAATGATGTGGTACTCCTTTTCTTACTAACTCCTTAAGGTATGGGTTTTTTTTCTTACTGAAATTCTCCCAGTCATTAACAACTTGTCCCCAAAGACCCCAAACATTTTCCTCACCACCATCTTGACTTGATCCTGTGCCTAAAAAACATATATATATTATTAAATTACTTTAAAAACAAAATATCAAACAGACCTCTAACACGACCTATGGAACTTGAATTAACTCTAATATAAATAGCAAAAACACTTCTAAAATATTTTTTTTGGCTAAACATTTTTGATCGTTCACGAGGTGCCATATTACTAATTTATATATACATATATATTTTGAGTCAAACTGTTTACACACTACTAAGTTACTAGTGTCTGATAAAATATGACTGGTTTATTGTATGACAGTATTAAGATTTCTGTTTTGATCCATTGGTTCAAATTAAAAAAAAATTAATAATAATAAGATATGATATAATATGAATTTAATGTCATCTAGGAACATAATGGGTTATTATATTATATACACTATATCTAATGAAAAATAATAATTAAATAAAATTAAGATGATAACAATAATTTGATACTAATTATTTAATATTGATTAACATTAATTAACTATAAATTTAAACTCAAATGTAATTTTGTAAAATATAATAAATAATAATAATTAGTTTATGTTTTTAATACATATTTTTTAATAATATGTTATTTATTCAAATAAATAAAAACAAAAAGAATGATAATCATAAATTTATTGGTTTAGACTAAATGTATAGATATTATTAATGTTAAAATGTTTCCATATTTAATGTATTATTAAAAACTGGGTATTCTACGACATTAAAATTGTTTCATTTTACACTAAATATTTGTTAACTCACAGTATATAAATTATTTGTATTTAATAGCATTAATTTATATTTTAACTTATTGAATACATAAAAGGGTAGTATACCTACCCATAATATATAAGCTCGAATAAATGTATTTTTAATCCTCTGAAATTGAATAGTGGAAAGTAGATTTAAATTTATAATACAGATTATAAATTTTTGATACACTTAGGTATAGTAATCAATATAATATAATTAATTAATATATTATAAAATTTAGAAACACTTATGATACATTCATTATGCAAATAAAATGTCTTTTAGACAATAATTGAATAAATCAATCTTACTTTCATAATGAAAATGTAGTATCAATAAAAAAAAAATTAATAATTGTAAATAAGCACTCTGTTTTTCTTTTTAAAATTGACCTGAATTAGTAATAAATATAAAAAGTGTCATCGCTTTTATCAATAATTATAATATAAATATCTTTCGTTCAGTCAAAACAAATTAATAAAATTAATTATTAACTTGTTTAAAATATCATGATCATAATCAATTTATTATTTAAGCCTAGCTTAAGTGATAACTGATAAGAGATTGAAAAACATAGGACTAATAAATATTCTATAAAAGATTAAGTACTATTTGTTTTTTTAATATTTAAATGTTAAATGTATAATATGTAGTATGAAAAATAATTATTAATTAAATTTATATATAATAATCTATTTTTTTAAATTTTGATTATTTCAGGACATAAAAATTAATTATTGCTGTAAATAAGGTTAGGTAGTTATCAAGTAACTATAGTAGTAGTAAATAGTATAGGTAGGTATATAATATTAAACTAGATTTATATTATTATAATTATTAATGAATTGGTATTTTAATTGTTTTTATTTGTATTCATATAAAATTCCAAAATATATTTTTATACTTACAAGACGGAATTGAGATTTGAGATGCATCGGAACTTTTTCTGGAATGTGTGCTATTGTTAGATATGGAATTGAGCGATTTAGAATCCGACTCGATAAGCCTATAATCATAAAAAATCGTCATTTTTAAATTATAAATATTTATACAAAAAATCTCTTAATATTTTTGGTACTAAAATATTTAATGTATTAAATATAGCCTATACAATATTATAGGGAAAATAAGCTTATCACGGTACCTATTATTGGAATAATTAAAGACTATTGACAATGTAATATATTATTATATATTAAACAATTATATCAGTAAACACAGTCATAATATTACAAACGAGTAATTATTTCTCAATTATTATTATTATTTAGCATAAAAACTAAATGTTCATTATAATATATTATATAGTAGTATTACCCTGAAAATTTAATGTTACAAAAATGATGGAAATGATATATTTACATAGACGCTTTCAGTGTTATATTTTCATAAATTTTTTTCATAATATTCTGGGAGCCTAAATATTTATCATACAATATTATGCATTTATATACTTCCAACAGCTGCAACTTAAAACAAAAAAATGAATATGAAATAACAGAAACATACGCAATACGTTTACACATACACATCTACTATATATAAAATGATAAGTAGTGTATTAGTGTATATGCTACAGCAGATATTTTATTATTATGAATATAGAAATAGAATACACTTTATAGAAATTCATAGGTCAATAATAATTATTTATATTCATCATCATAATGCCAAAAAACTATATAATATATAATTATTATTATTACTTTATTAGATATAATAGACATTATTTTATCTATCAATGAATTAATCAACTATCAAGTAACACATAATAACTTTAATTCAATTAATAATTGTCAAATTTTATTTAAAAATTGGTTCCTAAACAGCTAATATATAAATAAGAAAATGTGAAGAAAAAGCTCAGGATTGTTCATTATCTGTATATTGTATAATATAATACAGTAACAGTGAAATCAAATTTCATCTAAAATTAATTTTACCGATTATTGCCGTTTTTCGTAATTGTTTGGTAGTTTTTCTGTACACTTGAAAAAACTATTAAAAAATTTAAAAAATAAGATATTTTTAAATCTTTGGTAGATAATTATCCTAATGAATACAAAAAAAGAGGTATATAAAATTATAAATATATAACAAAAAAAAAACAAAATCGCACAACATTGTAAAACCAATATATTCCCTCTGATGCAGAACTTTAATCATAGTATTTGTCATTTGACCATTTGGATTGAATTTAAAGCCTCTTTTTAAAGAAAATAATATTTCCGAGGACATCGCATCTATTTAATAAAATACCGTCTGTGTATGATAAGGAAGTTGTAACATTTTCAGTTTTAATTTTTTAAATTACTATAAGGTCTCAATTTGAATGCCATAATTTCCATTAGAATAACAAAAACAGCAAATAATACACTGTTACCAATTTAATATTTAATTAAATAATTATCGTATAAATGTGAATAATAAAAGAAAGACGAGAGATGAATTAGAAGGTATGTAAAGTTGAAGAATATTTAAAATAGTTTTAAAGTTAAAACATGTATATTATTAAACTTACCTGTTGGCCTCTTCGAGTTTTGCTAACAGCGCCAGTTCTTCGGTGGTTAATGCCGGTTTTTGACAATAATTTACGTTTTCGTCGTCGTTGTTGTTGTTAAATTTTATAAAATCTGTGGTCTCTTGATGTGACGATACCAAGATATCAGCTGAATAAACTGGAGGGCTCATCGCGATCGTCTTGGCCTTGTGGCCAAAACGTCAGGATTCCGTTGAATAAATTTAGCCGACTCGCCGGCCGGATAGCAGGAAGACATAATTACGATTGGTTAAAATCTAAAATAATAACAATAAAAACAAATTTAATATACAATATATAATTATATTTACATTATATAATAATACAATGTATTCGAGAAAATATTACAATGATATAACGTAAAATGAATATTATATAAGCTACCTATAATACTAATATAAGTAATACATGGTTATTTTAATAGCTTGAACGCATGTCAACAAGAATACCTATGTTTAATCAATGAGTAAATGCATTTTATTTGAAACAATATTTACACGGCCGACTAAGGTTAGTATATTTTATCATAACTATCTGTAGTGTTAAATCATTATAATAGTATAATATAGGAGTGTAGCTAGGAATTTCAAAAGGAGTTGTATGTTATTCAAAATTAATTGACAAAATTATACACATTAAATTAATAACTTTACGTAAACTTACAATAATATAAACACATTACAAGTGAATAGATAATGATTTATGAGAAAATTTTTAAATATTTTATTAAAATTTAAAATGTATATTTTGTTTCTTATATATCACGGGCGTCCCCAGGTTCTAGGTGGGGGGGCAAAATTAATTTAAAAAATGAATAAAAATTTTTTTATACATTTTATTTATAGTACATTATTCAGGGGCGCCATTTCAGTTTTAAAATAGTGCTCCCAAATTTTTTACCAGGCCACATTTTTCTACCACCAGGCCACAGTTATAACAATGAAAATTGAAATATTACATATTTAACATGCTGTTATGTAATCTAGATTACACTATCATCTATAAGCCCAATTCTAATCAATTTTAATTAATTAATTCAATTTAACTCCGACACATCGGGAATCGGCACCAGTATGACATTAAGGCAGGCCAATATTATAATACGGGAAAATAGGGCCGCCAATGTATACCTGTGGCGCTAAATGGCGCTCCTGACATTATTATGTCATTATTACAATTAGGTAATTAGAAGCTAATTTCTCATTGGGAATTTTACCAATTGCTGTGGAAATAACATTATTCCAGGGAGGGGGGTAAATGCCTTGTCTTGTCTCCTGGGGACACCCATTTTATATGTTATTATTTAAAAAAAAAAAATGTTTTTTTAAAATTAAATTCATGCGGCGAGTTTTTAAAGCTAATATATTATCTATTATTATATTATCATCCATAGATACAACTACATCGCGATGAATATTCATAACCGCTAAACCATTCAAGCGATTTTCACCAGATATGTTTCAAAATAGGTTTTCAAGAAGGAAAATTATGTTTCACTACTTGCTGTTGTCACTGGTAAAGTAATCAATATTAGAAAAAGCTGATGAACAGTAGGGAATATTTTTTCATTACAGCTAATGAAAGCTTCCATGACATTTTTAGGAGTTTTGTTTTTTATCTGTTGATTACATATTGCAAATTCACCAATTGCAGGTACTGAGATACTTCTTTTGCTTGAATATCTCAAGGATATATCTTTGGAAGTTCTTTAATTTTGGTTTCATTTCTATCATGTGAATTTATTAAATACCTATCACCTATGTATTAAATATAAAAAAATTGAACAAACTCGAATTCGAAGAAATTAATAAATTAGATTCTAAACGAAACTCGTCTAATTTGAATCGCTGATAAAAATTAAGATTGAACATGTTTGACAAAAATCAAGATATTTAAACAAGTACACTAAGTATATCTACAAGCCTACAACTATTGAATATGATAATTAGTAGTTAGAAGATAATTACCATAATATCAAATGAAATTATTTTTCTAAGGTTAATGAATATGCCTGTTTGAAATAATTTTTGAGAAAAACATAAACGAACAAGCCTAAACTAATAGCAAAAGTTGCATTTTGCATAAGGCGAATAGACGAGCACACGAGGTACTTTTCGTAACGAGCGTAAATATATTGAGCAAGTATACAATTAAATGTAAAATTGTAAAACTAATATTTATAATGTAATATGCATCTTATAAATTATTATATTATTTAAAATATTAAGTATTAAATGAATTGCTTATAAATAATAAAAATATTTATTATTTACTATTTAATAAATAATAGTAAAATATTTAAATAATATTATACGAGTAGTATAATATAAAGTATTATCTATATTATTAAATTATGTACTAACATTTATTTATTTAATACAAATATTAAATACTAGGCTAATAATCTTAGCGTTGAAACCGTATAATTAATTAAACATCAAATTTCCCAATATCTAATATAACTTTGTAAATTATATTATTTTCCGTGTTTTTTTAACTAAAAAATATTATAATGTTAAATAATTGTTGAATAATAATTAGTAACAAAGTCTAATGTTGTTTATGTATTAACAAGGTAATAAATATTCTGTAGGGTTTTAATGTTATAATTAATTTACTTAATTTAAAATTTCACCGTTTTACGTTGTTCATAATCAACAGTTGTTGTTATTTATAATTAAGCTATATATTAAAAATTAAAACTACATAGTTAGTAGTTAGTTAACATATACAGCCATACAGGTAAAAACTAAATACTTTTTACAGCACAAATAATTAAATCGTTTAATGGTTATAGCTTATAGGTTATAGAACTATATAATTTACATGAATGTAAATTTATCCACCTAAAAAATAATTACTAACATTATATTCAATATGACAAATTGACAACGTATAGCATGGTAATATATTTTCTATGTTAAATGTTAGATATCATAACTTAAAGGGGGGCTTTATTGAACTTATAAATTGAATAAGATTTAAAATTTTAAAATGTATGAATCTATATATAATAAAATATAAAAAAGTAAATAATTTGTAGTATACAATAATTTATATTAAAAAAAAAACTAAAACAAAGTTGTTTTTATAAAATATAGGTGAAAATATTAATTTGTACTTGATTGTTAACATTGTTTTTTAAATACTTTAACTTAGTTTATATCAAATTGGTTCAATTTAAATAATTTGGAATAGTTTATATACTATAGAAATACCTATACTGAATTGTGTTTTTATTGTATTTCTAACAGATTTTTCCAGAATAATACAGTTTAATGTTAAAGAAATAATAATTGTGTCTACATAACCGTAAGAAATCGCCATTTTTTAATTCTTACCAATATTCACCACGCGTTAAATATGGCGTAATTTATGCTACTAACCTGACCGACCTCGATTAACGCTTTGCAACACCTGATCAAACCGAAACATACAATTTTCCGCAACATACAAATGGACTTTTTTAACGTTCACATGATAAAAAATGCAGCTGATTAAATATACTATTGTATGCGTTTTTAAATTATCTCATAATAAATAATACAAAACCTAATGTATTTACCATCCAAAAAAGAATAGTTAAGTTAAAAATGTACAACCTTAAATCTGGAAATCTGGTTATTTACTTAAAGTACATATTATGTACACAAATTATGAAAGGTATATAACTCTATATAACAACTAATATGAGTATGATGTCAGTGCATGATTTTCTGCCTCGCATTTAATGGGAAACATTTCTAAAATTGTGATATTTACGTTTATTTTAAAACTTATTACTAAATTTAAATAGAAAACTAATATGTTTGTATGGAAATTTTGCTATATTTTGAGAAATAAGATACAGGCGTACAATTCTTTGAAACAAAATGATGGAAATATTACTTTTTTATTGTTCTTAAGCTATTTTTGTGCTTTTATAGTTTTTCCAAAAAAAAAAAAAATGTATATAATTAATAATTACTGTAAAACTGAAAACTTTTAAAATATGAAACACAATAGAATAAATTGTAAATTTGGGCAAACATTAACCTAGGAGTTTAGGTATTATTAATAGTATGAATAATATATTAAATATAATAATATAAACATTTTTTAATTTAAATAGTTTACAGTTTAAACGTTTAATTAAATATTATAATTTTATATACTTGGTAGTCGATGGATCCAGTTAATAATAAACTGTAGCATGTATGTACTAAAATTATAATACACTAATGGTGATCGCGTGTATTTATATTTTTACTTAGCTTACACTACTCTACAACCATATACTAAATGGTTCATAAAATATTATACTATTACTACAGATTAGATTAAACTCCTTACTATTATGTTTTATGATTTGTATTAAATTCATTATGTTAAAATAGAATAAAATTCATTGAAAAATAAAGTATAGTTGATAATTTGGTATACTATACTATAATAGATTATTTAATTTATTATATAATATTAATTTATTATCATCAACTTTTGGTTGATTTTGTTAATGACATAACAAGATCAAAATTTAATTTGAAATTTAAGATTTGTTTAATTAAAAAATTAATCTTAAATAATATTATAATTCATTAACATTAGTTGTCATGCGTCATTTCAATAGAACTGATGATTTATTTTAAATGTTTTTATTTTGAGTTATTAAACAGTAAAACAGATTTAAAACAAACACGTAAGTTATAAAATAAAATTTTAATTTAAAAATTATTTAACCGGTTATACTAATAGGTTTAAAAATATTCAAAGTAAATAATATGTGTTTTTTAAAAAAAAAATCTGGAATAGAGTAGCTTGTTGTTAAATGCGTAAAATGCTACAGTTTAACCTACAAAATGACAGTGTATAGAATAGTATGAACTATGTGGAGCGTAATTTTTTTACGCTACATGTGTAGTAGATAGAAACCACGAATTTCGCCATACACATGTAATAGACAAATTATCATAATAATATTAAATTGTAGTAGTGAACTAGTGAACAATATTTTGTGCATAACCAAAACTACATTAGTTCGACTTGGAGAATAAACTAAACTCAATAATTCATATTATATTAACGAAATAACGTGTACGATCATGATGTACATCAAGACAAATACATTTATATGTAATATATATTGACTGTATAAAGTACAACAAACGTGAAAGGGAAGGGAATTCATGTCTGGTTGGATACGATGAGTAGGTAGTGAAAAAATGGTAATATGATCGATACAGTTGGAATGAATGAGGTCATTGTTGACCATTACTCTTTGAGGTATCTTATAAAAAAATACATTTCATATTAAATGGTATTCGACGTAGTATTGGAGCACATGATGGTGTTAGTAATTTATTTTATAAAAATGTGAAATAAAAAAACGTTAATTTTTTTATTAACGAACATTTAAAACAAGTATATACTATTATTAAATATTATAGCTATTATAGTTTATTACCTATTGAAATACCTAATATTATTATTAGCCGATTATTATTTAACAACGATATATAAATATCGTAATCCTTAAATATAATTAAAATACGACTTGAATACTTGGTATCTAAATAATTGAATAGTATACTATAGTATAATTTAGCATGACAAGTTATACCTATAAACATATAATTTGTTTAACCTTTGTTTATGAAGTTATATAAATTATAACAATAAGTTTATAAAAATACATTATTACAACTCTTATTATAATGAAAATATTACAATATCATAGGTTAGGTTAGGTTTATTATTATAATATTATGATAAACTGGTAATTAATTACTGATAATTTAATATCAAAATAAAAATAGCTTAGTATATTAGAATTTGTATAAACAACACAAAACTTTAGGTAGATACAAAACCAAAAATATTTAAAAAAAATACAATTTACATAAAAAGTTTTTCCTAGTATAAATTATTATACACATACAGTACTTCAAGACTGTAGACACAAATTTAAATTGAAATTATTCAATAATGAAGCGTTTTTAAATACATACTATTTTTGTGATTTAGACGATAGTGTTACATTGAATTAGTTATGTTCATTTCTTGTAGATAAACACATATATTGCCATATTTGTATGTACTATTTTTATTATTATAAATTATAAATTATAAGTAATATGCATTACTTTATACTGATACATGTACATACACAATTATTAACTTATTAATATAATAATATTAGTATAATTACAAATTAAAGAACGTTTACCCACATATCTTTACTATCTCTATGAGCAACATAACAAAATTATGCTATGCAAAATTGAAACAGTGGCGTTTAGGTAAAATTTAGTTAAAATTAAACTATTACCAAATTTAAAGAAAATAACATTTTCAAATCAATTGCATGACTTTATTGGTAAAGAAATCTCCCAAGTCTGTTAAATAAATAAATAATTAATTAATTTTAGTTTTTTAAAAAGGCTACAAAAAGACGTCTTCATGAAATTATCTCGAAAATATAATCTATTATTTAATGCCACAATTTTATTTAAGTCTGTATAGCAAGATTTTTACAATAGTGCAAAATAATGAGAGTAAATTGAAACATACTTCATAAAACATAACAATATGATAAAAATACAATATATACCTAGTTATTTGTTATTTTCCTCTGACAAAAACTATTAAGGGGGCGGTAACATTACAGTTAACAGAGTATTAAACGTTGAGACGTGTATATCGATAAAAATTAATTTATGGAAACATACACAATTATTAAACTTAAACAAAATGTTTTAGTTTATTATTCATATTTCCTTAGATAAGTGCTATAATTTATTTTCTTATTAATTAAATTGAAATCTTTTTAATATTCAATTAAGAGGAAATACATTTTAGCGTTATTTGAATTGATCAATTAATATTTTAATATTTTAGATTTCAAATTATTAGAATAAAAATAAATTTTACTAAATATTACCAGTGAAGCTGATTTAGAGTACTTGTGGGCAAAGTAATGTAAAAAGTGCTGTTAAAAACAATATACCTATGCGTAGGTATCACGTGGGAAGACCGTAGAAATCAGAATAACAAATCAAATCCTACATATTTTATACTTTACCTATACATAATAGAGTATAAAATTTATAATAAATTTAACATTTAAATAATTATATAAGTTATTGAAACCCTTTTTTTAATGCCAAAAATTATTATATTAAAAATTAATTTATATATATATATTTTGTAATTTAAAAGAAAATAGTCATTTAAATGTATTAAAAAAAGTTTCCTTCTTAAGGTGTAATAGTATATCTAATCTAATAATGTATAATATGTTAGTTAAATATGTAATAAAATAAGAATAACTAACAATAAATTATTTTTCGTACCATCATAACAATGAAAATATCATTCAATCAAATTAATTTTATATAAATCGCCATATTATATACATCAACAATTTTTAAAATTAAACTAATTTAAGTAATAAGTTACAATAAGATTTACAAATAAAAATAATAACCATTTATTTTAATTTATAACGAACAAAAGTGATAAGAATAGAAAGTATAAGAAAAAAAATACCTAAATATTATAAAATAAATGTATAATGTAATGTAATTAAAATTAATATAGAAAAGTTTTATGTTAATTTGTTATTTAAATATTATAAATACTTTTTTGGTATGGCTAAAATAATTACAGTTAACTAGTGTAAGAATAATGAGAAACTAATTTGATATAATATAATAAATTAATATGACAATGGTTAATGACATCATGGCAAGGTAGAATGTAAACAATTGAAATGAACATTTTAACTATAATAAGGCAATTGTGGTTTTTATTTTATTTATAAGTATTTAAAATTCACCTATTTTATATTCGTACAGTTTTTAATTTACAAATATTGAATTTTTAATTTAAAGTTTATAAATCGTTCTCATGAAAAAAAAAACATAAGTAGGCCTATATGGTATTTAGTATTTACAGATAATTTGAAATACAATAATATTATACATTCGATTCGATGGTTATTATTTAGTTTAAAACGTTAAATGCACAAATAATGTCCATAACCAGTTACAATATCAAAAGGGAATTTTCCAGTACTTGTAAAATGATTTGCAAATTGATTGCGTCTCACCGGTTTAAAAAAACCTTGAAATTCGATATAAAAAAGGGGGAATTCTATAAAATCCTTGGACTATATTATTTAATGTTTATATATATTTTATGGTATAGTAAAATTATCTATTACCTTGTATAATTCAGTAGATTTATTTGGTGATAAAAGTCTGTACCCACATTCAAAATAGGAATTATGTTATCATACTCAATTTGAATTAACCAAATTTTTTTTTTTGAATATTTACAAATACAAATTAGTAGGTTTTTAATTTAGACTAGATAATTTAATAGAATTGGTATTGTAAATATAAATAATTAAACTTACAACCCGTTAAATAAATCTATTAAATTAATTAGATACATATTATTTACCTACCCAATATTGGATATTAATATATTAAGTATATGTGATAAGTAGGGTAGACGACTTCTATGATTTGTATATTTGATTTAAACAAAAATAGCCGAATAAGAAATAAATTTGTTTGGATATAACAAAGAATATTTTGGTTTTTTAAACAATTCTGGGCATATTTTTTATGTTTTATACTTTTTATTGTATATATCATAAATTTTATAAAATAAAAAACAATAAATAATTTAAAAATTGTATGATTCTGTTTGGCAATTTAAAGAAACATCTTATTGTCCTATATAATTTTCAAGACAAGGATAAATTTATGTTTAAAAATATTATCTACTAAAACATGTATTAAAATATTTAAGTTGTAAAAGAAGACAAATATATTAAAAAAGTTTTATATTATAACATATATTTTTATTTTTATTAAAATATAAATAAAAATTAATTTTAAGTGCATATTTTACATTTTTTTAGAGCTACATGTCCTCACCCTAATGATAAGTGGTTAACTTATAACCAAACATTAAAATGTAGATATTTATTTTAAAATAATAATTATATTATTTCATAAACAATATAATATAAAAATAATAAAATATTACGTGTTAACAAGTAACCAATTTCATTTGTGTAAAATATTAAAAATATTACCAATAAATTATTTAACAGTATAGGCTAGGTTAGGTTATTGCCTAATCAAATAGTTTATATTATTTGTAAGTTATAATGTATACATATTTTTTGTGAAAACAAACTTAAAGCAAACTTAAATTAGAATAATATGCACATTTAAATATTATAAATAAAAATTATAGGCGTATATGATGCTGCAGAAATGTATAAAAGTGAAAATTGTTAAAAGTATTATTGAGATAACGTCATAATGATAATAATTATTAATTTAATTTGTCTTCTAAACAAAGAAAAAGTTAAAATATTATTTTTAACCGTTATATTTAATAACATCTATTCGTTTTTGCTAATTAACCAACAGAATACCGTTAGAACGAAAAAAATTAAACATTGTGGTTTGCTTGCAAATAAATTATGCTATTTACTATGAAAATCCGTATTTGAACGTAATTAATTTTAAAAATAACTGAATATTAGACAATTTTTATATTACCTATTAAATTACACCACACATATAATAACATATTAAGATTTTAAAGTTAAACAATTAACAAAACTATTAATTATTATTTAGTATTATAGGCGAATGTTATTCTATACTTAGGAAGTTTATTCGTAGCCTTTAACAAAAATTATTAATAATATATTTATTTATATTTAATTTATAATTTATAACATGATAAAAATATTTTATAAATATTATAAAACAAATATGGATTTGGGCAAAAAGATAGACAAAAAAAGTGTTTCCCTTTTTTCGTAATGCGCATTAACTAAAATTATTAAAAATTTTAGTACCTAACTAGGTATACAATAGTTATTAATTAATACCAAAATACGATCGAATTATATTATTAAAAATTTATATTTTATAATACGTAAACATTTACCATAACGATTAGCAGAAAGGTCATGTGTAACAAACATTAGAACATTTTAAAATACATTGTTTGTTTTAACAAAAACATTAAAAGATTTTTTTTTTAAATTTTATACAAGTGAACAAAATATTCGCAAAAAATATATTTCTATTCAATAATAACTATAATAAAAAACTATAAACTAAACACGCGACGACATGATACGTTCAATGACCGATGATGACTGCGAGAGACTACTAAAATACTAACTATAGTAACAACGGTGTCTACAATAATGCTGTTGCGGCGATGTGTCAGTTCAGCTAAACCTCCAGAAACGCATAACATTGTACACGTTAGTACGTTCAATACATTATAATATTACATTGGATGTCCTATTTATTTCTATGCAATTACTTTAAAATGTTAAGAAAAGGAAAAAAACATAAACTGCATGACTAAATCAATATAGGTACTATCATTAACAATCATTAATTATTATTGGAAATTTTAAAAATTTAATTTGTATATAAAAGTGATAAAAATTAATGAACTTATATAAGAAATTAAATATATATTGACTAGAAACAGAATATACTATATACTATATTATACTACATGTCTAAATATATTATAACAAATAAATTTAAAATGATAAAAAAGTGCCGTTTTAGTTATGTAATTGTTATTTTATATTGAGATAAACGTGACGAATGAAAAAATAATTAAAATATTTTGGTATAGGTACTGTTAGGTAGCTACTGTCATAGTTAGGTCGATAAATTTGAAGGAAATCGTGTACCTACTAATATTAAAGAATATACTTTTCTCCCTTTCACTTTCCTTTTGTTCAATTAATGATAGTGTGATACACACTTTAAAAAGTAGCAAGTATCTATCGTACCTTCTAGCTACCTATAATATTGTTTGGTTTAAACGAACAAATTTACACATATTATACTTTATTAGTTCGGAATTTATTACACTAAAAAACTTATGAAATTGCTGTAAAATATTTATGAAATCGCATATTTAATTTTTTTATATTAATAATTTACACATTTATAAATTATTGGCATAGAAATATTGGTGGGCAACAGAAAATATTTAATTAAAAGAATACATTTTAATAATTAAAAACTATAAAATTTTAAAAATTAATACTTGAATATTTTGTTTGATGTTTTCTTAGATTTTCAGGAAATAAATTAAAATATAGGTACTTAAATTTATTTATTTAAAAATGTATAATTTGCATACCAAAAAAGATTACACTGTACGATTAGTAATTTCTTCAGATTCTCAATATAGAATGGTGTTACACATATACCACATTTTAAAAAGATTTTATTTTATAACTCAAAAATCATAAATTTCAGTAAAATGGTAGGTAATAAAAATGAACAAAGTACCAAAAATTGTAATATAACCAAAAAATACCAGAAATCACACTATAAAAAAATCATATATAAATTTATATTTACATAAAATGTATTTGTAGCTTACATAACAATAAAATGGATGGTAAGAAAAAATAGACAAATCTAGTAACCAAACCCTATTTATTAATACATATATAATAAAATGAATGTAAACCATAAGTAATTAGTAATTAACTAATATGTTTTTCAGTTAAAACATTTTATTAATGTTTAAAAGTGTTAGTAAATTATCTATTAATTTAGAGTTTCAATGTGTTTTCAGATGTATGCAATTTTGTGATTACTTGCATGAATTTATGTAATATTTAGTATTCACTATTTTTGTCAATTTCTTATGCAATTCAACGTTTCTAAAACATTTGAACAAACATTAAAATTCTAATAGTTTATAAATAATTTAATATAAAATTTAAATAGTAAAAAAGTTTTAACTAAACAGTATATTAATCTTACTAATTATTATTTACTTATAGTATTTTATTAAAATGCAAAACATCAGACAGTTATTTTTTAAAATATACTGATATAGTAATGGCAAGTAAAAATTATATGATATTATTGTAGTAATGAAAATGAATATGACTTATATATTTTATAAACTTTATAAAATTAAATATTAAAAGATAAATAAAATAATAATTTTATTATTTTGATTGAAGTTTATAATAAGTTTATGAGATAAATTGTTACTTAAATGTTCGTATTTTCATTAGTGAAATATTCAACATTAGTGAATATCCAACCTCTAGTATTGATAAATATACTTTATATTATTTACTACTTACAGTTGGACTTTGAGAGTTATACTAGCCAGTATTCAAAGATTAGTGTTAAACTACAGATCAAACAACCTCTTTAGAATTTTTACTTTGTGAATCCACTGTCCAGCATACACTCTAAACTTAACCATGTTGTATGTCACATGCATAATGTTTTGTTGAAAGTGAGTATAATACATAAGGATAAGAATTTACAACAAAAGTATAAAACATCCTCTTCCTCATACATTAGTATGACCCATTTAGTCTCATGCACAAAAAAAAAAAAAAAACACATTTAGGGGAACTACAAGCAAATGAGCTATACCAATACTATGTGATATATATTGTAGCATGGTCCTATCTCTAGTCACTATTTAGCAATGCAATAGTCATTTTCAAAATTGTAAACTAAATTAACCTCACAAATTATTTGCATAATTATAATAATATTGTACATTGAATTAGCTACCATTTATTTTATAAAAACAATGAAAATATATACAATTATACAAATATAAAACAAATAATATTCTTTTAAATATTTTTATTTTATATCTTGCCGCAATAGCTTATATACAATATTCATGTTTATTGGCTATATTAGGTTCTTATATTTCTTTCATTGATTAATAATTGATAAATAAAAAAAATTAGTTAGGAGTTTAAGATTAAACAGTATAATGAAGTTGTTTTTTCTCACAGTAATGTTTAATATTTTCATATAGTTTGTGGTAATATCATAAATCCAGGTCCAGATTGGCCTGGCAAGTTACCGAGAAAAATGCATTGGAATAGTATAAAAAATAAGATATTAATGTTATACCCCAATTGTATTGTATTTTAAAACAAAATTTGCTAGAGAAACTAAAAACAATTTAAGTACATAAACGTTTAAAATATAAAATTATAAAAGATGGGCTGGTAAAATATTAATATCTCGGTGGGCCAAATTACCCAATCCGGCCCTACATAGTTCTGGTAAATTTAAATGTTTATAATTATAATGACATAAGTATTAACAAATTTTTAAATTTAATCATACCAATTAGTGTTTGTATGTCTCTAATTTATGGTAAATATTATATATTTACATTTACAAATAATCCTAAATTATACTCATTAATAAATATATAATAGCAATAAAAGTTTAAATAATAGTTTTTGATAAATATTTTTATTTGAAATTAACATTCAAATGATTGATAAATAAAAGTAACACTATGATAATTTTATTATAGAGATAGAGAATAATATAAAAATTTAATTTTTTGCTACATAAATATGTAATTCATTTCATGAATTAGTCAATTCATTGGTCCAATGGTGTAGAAAATTCATATTAAATCAAAACATTATATTTATTTAAAATATAATTAGATTTGGTCACATTTTATTTTTTTATAGATTATTGGATATTAAAAAAATACTTCAGTGAAATATATTGTAATATAAAAATATATTGTATAGTTAATATATTGTACTGTAGAATTATTTATTTGATTATAATGTCCACAAATAAATATATTAACAATAGTTTTAACATAATAATTAATGATAATTCCTGTTATAACAATAAATGTACAGAAAATCATATTTTAACAAATTTGCAAAGAAAACATTGAAATAATCCATGACTGATCGTTTAGCTACCATTGAAATATAAATTAAGGTGGAGGATGACATTTAAATTAAAAAGAATAAGTTAAAAAAATTATAATAGCAAGATGCAAATAAATAAATAAATATAGAAAACTATTTTTATGTCTTCAATCACAAAATATTTTATATTTTATCAGATAATTCATTAATGTAGGTATTTTTCTTTTAGTTCAGATTATGATTGCATTATTCCTACAGTAATCCAAGTATTTTTAACTATTGTTAATAAGTAAAATCTGTATTACTAAAAATACTTTTGAAAAGTATATATTAAACCAATAATTTAACATTATCAAATAATTATTTACAAAATATACCTTATTTAAATGTTGGCTGTTTAATCGCTAGACTAATCTAATTTACAATACATAAATTAAATATATCATGAAAAAATTGATATTAAACAAGTAATAAATACTTTGTTTCACAAAGTTTAATAATGATCAAATAGAATACCTATTTATTTTGAATCATGATTAATTGCAATACATAAAAAACAACTTTGAAAAATGTTTGAAATATAATCAACATAAACCCATATACAAATTAATGGGATCTGTTTACTGTTATATTAATTATACAATTTAGTATTTTAATCAGTAATCAGAAGTAGTATTGTATATATAGAGTATATATATTATAGACAGAAGGAAATTTTATGTAACTATTTTAACAATGTTGATTATTCATTACTCATATGTCACCCATAATTAATTATAATCCAATTCGATTAAAATAAGTCATAATCGTAATTTATTAAAAATGTGATAAATTTTAATTACATATATTATAATTTGATTAAAATAATCATAAGCGTATTTTAATATGGTGTACCTACTTACCAATATAATAGTTTGTTGTCTAACTGTGATCAAATATTTTCAATACACGTCACAATTGAATTTAACATTATAATTTGCATACATTATTTTATAAATTTGGAGACGTTTGATTATGATATCAAATAAATTTGAAGTATAATTAATTGATGAATAAAAAAATAAATTGTAAAAAATAGAAAAAGTATATTTAATATTAATGAATTGCTTATCGATAGATGAAAGATAAAATTAAATGTATTATCAAAAATTAAAAATAATAATATGAGAAAATTATTGAACTTTCTAATTACAAATCATTTTCGGTATGACGATATAACTACCGTGGTAGTGTGAAACGTTTCGTATCAATTCAAAACGTTTGATAATGTATTGATTAAAATCCAAGTTTGTTAATTATTATTTATAGTAAAAACTTAACAGCTAATACATTATATTTTAATTTAGTAAATTTTAAAACAAATTTTAGAGTTAACAAATTTCCAAACTATTAACTAATATTAAAAATAATAGAAACATTTATTATTATTTATTTGTAGGAGGTAGGCCATTTAAACCAATTTTTTAAACCAATTATTTGAGTGGCGTATTTCGTTAAAATTGTCAAAGAGAATAAAAACACGATCAGCTGGGATTTTTGTTTACACCGTCGTTTATATACTGTAAAAATGGTAAAACTTGGGTTAGTTTTCAGCCGCCGTCGTAATTGTGATTTGTGATTAAAATTTTTGCTTTTTCGCATTTTCTGTCCTCGTTGTATTTACTTGTACTATGTTTACTTTAAAATATTCTGGACAAAAGTCTTACTGAATAATTTAGTACTTGATTATAATTCTAAAATTAACTTCTAGAATTAGAAAAATTCTTATGCCGTTTCCTTACTTGTATGTGCAAATTTACTTGTAAATTATAATAATATTATAAATACGTATTATGTAGTTACTTTTGTTGTTATAACTACCTATTAAATATATTGTGTTTTTTACTATAGATTTTGAAAAAAATATCAATTTCTACTTAAGTGTCGTGATTTTGTTACCCATTACGTGATAATTAATATTCAGATAGTTGTCTGCGGCCGTACTAACGTAACGGAAAATCATTGTTATTTTGAACAGTAAAATGAGCGAAGAAGAACAACTACCGAACGGATGGGAAAAGCGAGTGAGCAGATCAACTGGTATGTTACATACAAATTCTTTAAGAACAAGAAAAAAAAAAATCTAATTTATATTTAACAATAGTATGATAATTGTATTACAATTATGTTATATAGTGTAAATCGAAATATTTATCATTGATAGGGGTTTCATGTTATGCATTTTGTATTCATGAAGTCATAATAAATTATAAAATTGTATGTTAAAATTAAATACATAGTTTAAATTGAGTTGATAATTTTATGCATAGGTGTTTTGGTGGGTATATGTGGATATGCGAAATATACCCATTAAACAATTGAATGATTTAACGTATATCACTGAAACAGCATAGTAAAATACAAATTTGTGCAGTACATCCCCAAATATATGTTAAAAATATCAAATTTAGTGCATCAAAATATTTTCAATTTATAATATTTTAAAACAAATAAAATTGTTATAATTTAAATGCATGATACAATATTTATTACAATATGTAAGTACCTATGTCCTCTATATTATCTGGTTTTGAATATAGTATACGTTTATTAGCGTAACAATTAAATATTCATTTGTTATGCCTCTCAATAAATTAGCATAAGAAAACAATGATTCGGCTTATGAATTTCAGTTTAGGATTTTTAAAATTAATGTTGAGGGCTATTTTTAGGTGTTTACCCCTCCACCATAGTTTCCTAGAGTTTGAGTAAACCCTAGAAATAATTTACAAAATATCATTGATAATATGTAAATAAATTTTTTTCAGGACAAACTTATTACTTAAATCTATTGAATAAAGAGAGTCAATGGTCTGTACCAACAAAACCAGCATCTGAAAATTCAGGCCCAACCAATTCTGGTCCTGAACAAGTACAATGTAGTCATTTATTGGTTAAACATGAAAAATCACGACGACCTTCATCATGGAGAGAACAACGTATTAGTAGATTACAAAATGAAGCTGTTGACATCATAAAATGTAAAAATATTTATTTATTATGATTAAATGCGCGAATCTAATTGTAATGGAATGTAGAATACCATTCTACAAAAATTTGTTTACTTAATATAATAGTATTAACTATATCAATAATAGTATTTACTGTGCATGTTATGTACTTTAATGTACATTTTTAACCTCGTTAACTGGTTATTAAATGGTTATTAAGTTATAATCATAAATGTAAATTTGATTTTTGATATATTAGTTTATTATTTATGAAACCATAATAATATGCCTAGCATTGTGTTGTATGATACACTTTTATGTTATATTATTGAGTTGTATAAAATTTAAAATTACCATTAAATATTTTATATTCACATTAAATAGTTAATATTATAGTTAATTCTAATTAAAGAATAAAATAATTAATGTGTATTAGTGATTGTTTAAACCGGTAATGATTAAAAATTCATTAAAAATGAATTTCATTCATTCCATTTTATTAATTACATATTAATTAAGTTAATGTACAATAACGACTTTATATAGATTTGATAGATTTGATGTGATTTTTAATAAAATGTAAATTATTTTTCAGCTTATCGCGAACAAATTGTTTCTGGAAAAGCATCATTTGCCGAACTTGCTCAGAAATATTCAGATTGTAGTTCAGCTAAACGTGGTGGTGATTTGGGACCATTTACTAGAGGTTCCATGCAAAAACCATTTGAAGATGCATCTTTTGCATTAAAAATTGGAGAGCTTAGCGAACCTATCCATACGGATTCTGGTGTACACATAATTTTACGTACAGCCTAGATCATAAATTAATCTTTTTGTAATTCAAATTATTACTTTTTCTAATTTATTGTTTATTTCTGAAACACAATAATATATTGGTTGCTGTATTCAATACCGATTGCCATTTATAAATATGTCTTTGTATTTTACATTACCAATTACAATATAATTTATACATTTTTCCACAAAAAAAATGATAATAATAATGTATACAAATTAAACAATTTAGATCAACAAAAATTTGGGTATAATATTAATTTTTCTTATCTATGCTGTCTATTTGATTAAAATTACTATTTTGATTTATAAATATTTCATATTTTTTTATTAACATGTTAAGCGCCATTCGACCGTTGGTGGTCATACTGCTGTTGATTCCGAAAATGTTTGGATCAATATTTATGGAACTGTTAACCGGAAAATCATCACATTGATATCATTTTTTATATTTTTATCTCATCTATAATAATATTGTATTTATTACGTATGGTCTCCCGTAACCATGTGGTGCTGTGTTCATATTATTATTACTTATACACCATATGACTACCAGTGGTCATACTGTTTTTTATTATTTTTCCTCTGTGAACTTATTGCTGTTGATTTCTATCTATAACTATGGTTCTTGTTTCTAAAAGAGCAAGTGAAGAAAAAAAAAGTAAAAACATTCTGCTCCAAATGCAAAGAATTTGCATGTTTATAATTTTTCAATAAAAGCACATAAATAAATTATTAATTATTAATATAAGTAATAAATTATTTCTTGTTATATCTTGTAATTCATACAGATTTTTTTTACTATTATTTTTATTGTAAATTTAAGGTTACTTATATTAAATTAATTTTATTATAAAGAAAATATACTAAATTAATTTCTAAAATATATTCTATATTTGTGTATTGTTAAGTAAAAGTAAAATAATACTTATAGGTGTATTATATATATCAATAGAACCGAAATTTTCTTCTCTAGCCATAATACTATTTTAAGTTTAATTTATGTAATGCCATAAAAATTATGCCTATTTAAAATAATATAAGATTTTGTTCGCCAGTAGTCATATGGCGTGGTGGAAATCATAACATATGGTCGCCGGCGGTCATAAAAATTCAGAATTTGAATCTAGCAGTTTGACCACCGGTGGTTGCATGGCACTTAACGTATTAATAAATAATAATTTTATTATTATTTTTTCAATATTTAAATAATTAATAATATATTATTAGTTATTATATTATTTATTATTATTGGTTATAAGTTAATTACTATAATATAATACATTATTATTATTAATTTTTTATATAGGTATCAAATAAATTAACGAGTTTGTTGTATCCTAAAATTTTATACTTAGTACATTAATAAAAAAAATTGGAATCAATTTGTATAAATAAAAATATATAATTTTTATTGACCCAGGTATATAAAATAAAATTTATAACTATTTTAACACCGTTTTATGTAGGTAACTAATAAATTATAATCATTCGTATAAATCACCAAAAACAAATGACATCAACATAATTTTGTTAAAATACAAGAGAATTGATAATAATTTGATATAATTTGTAAATGAGGAAGAGTATAGTGAGATTTTGTAAACTATGTTTGCTTACATTTTTTGTAATTAGTGTACTGTTTTCTTTTTATCTGCTTAAAAGCATTCTATAAAATACTATTTTAATACTATGCAAAGATTAAGCTAATTAAAATTATAATAAACTATTACTAATGAAATATATTATAATATTAACAATTTATATTATCAATATAATATAAATAAAATATTTGTCACTTCTTTGTGGTAGAATACAAAGTGGTATCTTATTGTAACATAAATAACTATTTTTGATTTTTCTATTCATTAATGATTTAATTTAGTAATAAACTATTATTAGCTATAATAATTAAGATATCTTAAATCATGTTTATATCTCATGCCATTACAAATCTAACAGATGTTTGCCGGTTATTCAGTGACAGCGTTCATAATTTGCAACTTAAAATTATATTTATATTAAATAATACAGTTAACCAATGTTATCATTAGAAAATGATCACAATTGTCATTGTTCCCAGCTAAGTGTTAAATTTGGCATTCTGTAAAATACCAAAATGAGTAGGAAATGTATAACTTATGGAAGTGTATATAATTCAATAATTGACATAAAATTAAACATTACTTACTATTTTAGTGACAAGTGCATTTACTAAATATACTAATATTTATCTTATCAATTTTCAATTAATGTAAAATAGGGTCTTACATTCTGGGATTAAGATGTTATTGCACTAAAAATTTATCAAATGAAGTACCTAATAAATAGTATGAATATTTATAGAAATATTTGAAAAAAATGATGATTCAATGATTTCAGAAAATTGCAATTATTACAAAATGAATCAGTTATTGTGAATGTAATAAAAACATTAAAAAATCAAATATCTCATATTCAATTAAATTAATTAAATAGAAATTGTGAAGTAATAAAAAAAAAAATTAAAACTCAGAAAATTTTAACCTGGTCTATACAATTCAAAGTTAGGTTATAGGTGTTTTTCTAAAAGTTAAAATTAAATAAGATTAATTTTGTGATTATTTATTAACCTTTTTATTGGTGGTAAGTACCTATATACTTACTAATACTATTTTATATTACTGATAGTCTTGTAAAATAATTGAATAAAAAAAAGCATTTGGTTAAAATATTTTAAATATAATTTTAGAGTAGGTATCTGTATTTAAAATCAAATGCTTTATTTTTGTTACATTAATTAAAATAAAGATTTTGTTATTTTGATATAATCTATAATTAATTAAAACAAAAATGTTGAAATACCTTATTATTAGTTATTATTTTTTCACCTTACCTACACATCACATTAATTCACATTAAGAGGGGCCCTACGTCCTAATCTCAATTTGTAAAATAATTATATACATATATTTATATATATATATAGAGAGAGAGAAAGTTATATTTGTTTCTAAAGAACTTATTAAAAAATTTTAAATAAAACAATGATATAATATTATATATAAATAATTGATATTAATTATAGGATATTTATTTCAACTATATGTCATACAAATTTAAAATACCTAATTTTTTTTTTAAGACTGAATTAATTAGTTATAATAGTTGACTATCATTAGATGTGACTAACATATCACATTATTATTGCGATAAAAATTATGTATAGTTTTAAAATTAAAAAAAGTGGGAATGTCGATTATGGACGTTCCTCCTTCGTCCCTTCGGTCCTCGGAGAAATTAGTGGTTTATTATACTTAAGATTTGAATACAATGATACTGCATTAGAAAATACGATTTTGAGCGAAACTCATTATATTACAATATGCTATATTGATAATCCATTCCAAAATTTTACCACGTGTGTAAATTACGAATGTAAATATTTAAAATAAATTTCAATTTCCTACGATCTAAACTTATTTAGTTATCAAGAAATAAAATAATGAAACCCTAATTTTGCCGATTTTCAAGAACTCTTACTTTAAAAGCTTATGCAAAAAAAATTGTCAGTCAAGATTATCAAAATATTTTTTAAAAATATTAAGTCGTATATGATTAGACTTCGATAAAATTTTCAAAGCGATAAACCCAAAATAGCCGGAAATATTAAACATTTTTGGAAAAAAGTTCAAAATTCTATACTTAGCCAAATAATCAACCGATCCTATTCTAAAATTGTACCACACTTGTATATTAATACTCCTATGTTATTACTCAAAAAAATTTTAAAGTCCCTACGATCAAAACTCAATTAGTTATCACGAAATTAAAAAACTTAAAATAACAGAAATCGTAAATTTACCGATTTTCCGCCATTTTTTGGTAGTTTTTCCCCTCCCAAGAAAAAACTTTTGAGAAATTCGAAAAATGAGCTAAATAAAGTACCAACTAGACACGATTTTCTACCGAAAACATACCCTACTTGTGGTAATCGGACATTATTTCTACCCGAAAAAGTATTTTCATACATATAAAAAAAAATAACATCTTTGTAAAACCAATACATTTTTCGCTTCGCTCAGAATCTAATATAAATTAATACATATTTAACAATTTGTATGACCTTTTTTTCAATATAAATAAAAAATTATAGTATTATTTGATGGTGTGGTAGTATTAGAATTTAAAATATTAATTGATTTTCTTTCTAGATTTTTTTGAAGCAGTCATTTATTAAATCATCATAGTACAACCATTGATATCTAGAATAGACTATTCTATAATCAATGGTACAACTGTTCCGATAGTGCTTTTTCGATACAAATTGTAGCCAGTCCAGTGAGCCGTTGTTGAAAATTTCAATATATTACAATATACTATACTGATAATTCATTCCAAAATTTTACCACGTGTGTAAATTACCAATGTAAATAAAAAGTAAAATAAAATAAATTTCAAGGAGTTAAAACGTTAAACCCAAAATTGCAGGTAATATTAAATATTTTTGAAAAAAGTTCAAAGCTCAACTCAAAAAATCAACCAATCCGTTCCAAAATTTTACCGCACTTATATATTACGTATTTTAATACTAAAAAAAAATGTTCAATACTCTTCTATCAAAACCTAATTAGTTATCACGAAATATAAAAATTTAAAATAAAAGAAACCGTAATTTTGCTGATATTCCACCATTTTTAGATAGTTTCTCATCTCCCAAGGAAAAACTTTTGAAAAACTCGAAAAATGAGCTAAATAAAATATCAACTAGATGCAATTTGCTACCGAAAACGTACACTATTCGGGGTAATCGGACTATTAGAAACCATAAAAAATACATCATTGTAAACCCAATACATTCCTGGCTTCGCTCAGAAAATATCCGAATAAAATATACGTTTCATTTTTATTCAAATAAATATATTACTTATATGTTATATGATAGCGAATCTACAAGTAGTTAATTTATTTTTGAACTTAAATAAGTATTAAATCAAATAAATACGACCATGAAATTATGAATAATTTATCATATATGTGTCTGAATCCTGATCTTATAATAATATTAAAATTATAAAACATTAAAAATATTAATAAGAATATATATATTTATATTATATATAGGTAAATATAAAATGGTAAATAAATTATAGTATTTAATACGTGTTAAATGATATTTGCGTTAAAAAATATTTTTTTACTACATTAATAATTCATAATTGGTTTGAAAATTAGAAATTTTAAAAATACAATTAATGTACTTATAAAGAAATTGAATGCGTAATAAAAAACATAATAATACCTATTTATCCAAAATTATGTATTAAGTAAAAATCACTATAAATTAATCTAGACACTTTTTTAATAAGTAAAATATATAGTTATAAGATTTAAATATGAAAATTTTAATTTGATACTTACCTAAAAATTAAAATGAAGACGGTTAAAAAAAAATAAAGAATTGTATGTGCGCACGACAGTGATCCGTTGTCAAATGACAAACAATTAAAATTGAAATGATATTTATTTTATAGTTTCTCGTATTTACATAATATTATGCTGATTTCAATTATTAAAAATAACAAAAGCTTGACATACGTCAACGCGTCACGTCTGACGGCAATCCTTATCGCGATTTATAATAGTTCGATCTATTTATAACTTATTTATTGGTTATTATTTTGTTTTTATTTAAATTGACCACTGTTATTACCATAATATTAAGCTACTGTAATAAAAGTATAATTATATAATTTTGATTTATGACTTTACATGGGGATTTAATTTTTTTTTTTCAAATATAACATAACATTTCTAGACAGCCGCAAGGTCCTGAAAGTGCAAGGCCCGGGACGAATGCCCCGTTTGCCCCGCCCTTTTGCCGGCACTGCTTACTTAAGTGAACTTCATTACAAGAAAAAATTTAGAAAACGAATGGTTGATTTTCTGTTTAATTATAGAGTTTTGGCTCTTTTTGCAAAAATATTTTAATGCAATAACATTGTATTCAAATCTTAAGTATAATACACCACTAATAATAATAATAATAAACCACTAATTTCTCGGAGGACCGAAGGGAACGAAGGAGGAACGTCCATAATCGATCTTCCCACTGTTTTTAATATTATCATACCTACAATAATCATTATTTTGTTGTAAGAAATTCTAACTAAATTTGCATCACGTAGTCTTTTTACTACGCGCCACGCGTCGTGGGAATCGGGTTTAATATATAGGTAAGTAGGTAAATTATTTTATTTTCATTGATCACGATTATGACAAGTATTATCTTATCTGAAGTTAAATTTATATGTTATAAAGGACCCATAGACTTAAAATATATATTATATAATATAATATAAGTCTATGAGGGGACCATCATTCAATAATTGGGAACTGCTGTAGTCCTGCAGTCTAAAATATGGTTCAAGAGTCACAGTATCGGGTATTATGCTGCACACACTGCCTCCGTATGCACTACTATGACTATAGTAAATTTTATATCATTCATATAAACGATAAAAAGTATTAACAGTTTTTTTTAAAAAAAAAGGTAAAATTGTTAAATAATTTATCAAAGAAACTCACAGGGATATGATATGATAACCACTGTCGGTAATGCAGGGGGTGCAATGTGCATACTAGCGAAAACGAACCGAATATATTTACAAATTCAATACTGTTTAAGATTACATAACAAATCATTAATAGTTACACAATCTTATCTAATATAGGTGACATCATATTATTTTTTCTGATATATTTTATATGTACAACAGTAAATATTATACTTACTACTTACCTATAACATATTATGAGACATTTTTAAGTTATTAATATCACATTTTGAAATTTGATGTAGGTACCTATGTATATAATGTATCTAATAATCTGACAAAGAGGTTACAACATATTAAAAAAAAATTGCAATTTTGTTATAAAACGATATTTTATAAAATGGATATGACAAATTGTCAAATAACAATTATTGATAATCATAGGTGTAGATCTCCAAAGTCCAAAATATATTTCTCTTTAAATTTGGTTCATATTAGTATCTACATTTTTATACTCAAATTTCAAATATATATTCTTATATCAAGCTATATAGGTATAAGGTATTTCATATATTAAGATGGGTACCTAATAGAAATACATACATATAAAGTAAATTGAAATATAAATTCAATATTATGTATTTTTAAATGATAATTTAAGTATTTATATGTAAGTAAGTTCATATTGAAATGAGTGTTTTCTGTTATGTAAAATTAATCATACTAAGTGTCATAATATTTGTATTAGGTAGGCACCTAGTTTTTTACTATTTGTAATTGATATACTTTTAATATCATTAATTATTAATTATTTCTACACTATATTAATATCGTTTAGAGTAAAAAAAAAAAAAAGGTTACAAATAAGTTACTTTAAAAGTTCTTATAAAACACATTAAACTATTATTGAATAATCAATAGGTACAATTTGAATTGTAAATTTTTGTCTCATTTTATTTTAAATAATTTGTCATCATTATATTGTGAATATAAATTAAACAGATTAGATACTTCAACTAAGATATATAAATAATACTTAAATAGCTTAGAAGATAAATCGTTCAAAAATGTTAATTACATTTTATTGGGCATTGGTATTATAAGCAGGGTCGGCGGAAGGCACAAGTAACACAGGCATATGCATAGGGCGTAAGGCAGCATTTTACAAAGGGAAACATTTTCACTTTTTTCTACGTTTACGATTGTATCATAATCTAGGTAAGACGTAGGTTAATCTAATCATAGATATTAATGCTATTCAGTACCGTCCATGGGCCATGGGCAACAAAAATTTGCTGTCCCCTAATATTACAATTTTATAGAAGCATACTCACATAATACTTAATATACTTCCAAAATATTTTAAATTCGTAAGTCACAATTTTTTTTATGAGCTTCTAAAATTTGAATATTTATGTTGAATTGAATGTTATATTTTTTTTTTATGTCTGAAGACACATTTTCGAGTAGAAATAATGGTCCGATTACCACGAATAGGATAAGATTTCGGTAGAAAATTGCATCTTGTTGGTAATTTATATAGGTCACATTTTGAATTTTTCAAAAGTTTTACCTTAGGAGAAAAAAAATTACTAAAAAATGACGGAACATCGGCAAAATTACGGTTTCTGTTATATTGAATTTTTATATTTCGTGATGATTAATTGAGTTTTGATCGTAGGGGCTTGACATTTTTTTTGAATATTCACATAGGTAATTTTTACACGTTGTAATATTCTGACTAAATATAGATCTTTAAACTATTTTCCAAAAATTTAATAGGTACCTTTTACCTGCAATTTTGAGTTTAACGGTTTAAAAATTTTATGGAAGCTTAATCATATACTAGTTAACCTATTTATAAAATATTCTGAATATCGAATGTCAGATTTTTTTTATTAGGTCTTCAAACTTTAACATTTTACATTTATGTTTAATTTTTGTGTTTTTAAATGTTTGAAGACACTTTCTCTATTAGATAAAGGATTTGTCTTGAATACAATGACATTGTATTGGAAAATACGATTCTGAGGAAACTCAATATAATACAAATGAATATATTATACTGAGAAGCCATTCCAAAAGTTTACCGTGTGTGTAAACTACCTATAAGAGACGAGAATACTTAAAACATTTCAAGTACCTTGTACATACGTTCAAAATTGCATTAGTAATCATTAAAAATCTAAAATCAATTTCGTCAAAATTACGATTTCCGTGAATTTTGCCGTTTTGACGTCACTTTTTAGTACCTAGTTTTTCTTCTCCCTAAGAAAAACTTTTGAGAAATTCAAAAAATGAGCTAAATAAAGTACCGACCAGATGTAATTTGATTAGCTTCGTTCAGAATGTATTGGATTTACAAAGATGTTTTTTTCTATATCTGAAAGCATGATTCTGAGTAGAAATAATGGTCCGATTACCATGAATAGTGTATGCTCTAGTTGGTACTTTATTTAGCTTATTTTTCTAATTTCTCGAAAGTTTTTCCTAGGGTGAAGAAAGATTAAAAAAAAAAATGACAAAATTCACGGAAATCGTAATTTTGATAAAATTGATTTTAAATTTTCATGATAACTAATGTAATTTGAAACTTTGGACTTGTAAACTTTGTTGAGTTTTCTCAACAAGTTGTTTACAAAAACCACTAATTTCTCTGAGAATCGAAAGGACGAAAGGCTTTTTTAAAATAAAATATTGTTCAGACTAATATTTATAATAACACGAGCTTGTATGTTCTTATCAAATTCTTTTAATTGTCTATCACTAATTATTTGTATTTCCGAAAGTCAAATTTTTAATTTGTTATGGAAACAATTAGAACGAGTAAGCTCTTATAATAGTAGTCGGTTAGGGGTGCTCATATTTGATTTCAGGAGTGGTCTTAAAATATGAAAGCGGCTGTTCAGTTGTTTCCGTTTACTTTTTAGGTGAGGGCCCCAGGTGTGTCTTTTGTCAAAGGCAAGACCGAGGTATTTTACTTCATTAGTCTGAGGAATGATTTAATTGTTGAACGTTAAGGAGGGAGGAACTCTCGGGCGGAGTGTAAATGTGATATGGGGTGATTTGAAGTCGTTGACTTTGATTTTCTAAGACTTGAACCATTGGGATAGGATGTCCAGGGGGTATTGCAGTTGAAGATTTGCTTCAATGAGGTCGTGGCTGGAAGTTAAATATACTTTAATAATATATATATATTGAGGCAGAGTTTACTTAGTTATACCTAGTTTAACTAGGTATATTTATTTTGAAATAGATCGTGTTAAATTTGAACACGATGATAAAACGTCGTATAATAATATTATATTATAAATGTTTTTATTTTTACAATTTGGTGAGCGCGCTTATCGTATTATTAATATGCCTGTAGGTACGTGCACATGACAAGATTCGCAATGAACTTGTGTATGGTATACACCGCTACACACCGGCGGTATACCACGGTATACACGTTACGTACAGGTCAACACCGGGGGGGGCGGTTGTGGGGGGGGATGGTAATCGCGCACGCGGTATTTAGACAGTCTGGCGTCCCGTGTAGTGGGGGCATTGGCAGCACCGCGCGTGCGGTCTCGTGTCTGTCGCGTCCAGTCGATGGTACACGCGGTCTGTGCCGGTCCAACTCCCCTACGACGCGCGCGTTACGCGTGTATTGTTCCCCCCGAAAATATTAACAAACGAATGAAATTCAAAATCTCCACCTTCGATCGGACGTGTGTGTCGACTCTGTTTTGGTTTGTCGTTCGTTTCGGATATCCACGATATCCTTTCATTTAGTTTTGCGCACCGACACAATAGTATTGTATATGATAGGTATTAGGTAACATCAATCGCGCACGCACGGTGGGTTTAAAAAATTTAAAATTCAATTTCGGAAAAACATAAAGCGACACACGTACCACGTCTATATTGACCACGTAATATTTATAGGCCGTACCGAGTTCACAATAATGAGCCCGAAAACGGCGGTTCGCGTGCGAGTGGCCAAGTGGCCACTGATCGTTGTCACCGTCGCCGCACTGTCCGTCATGTCCGTGGTGGCTCTAGTGGCCACGGTCGCGTGGTCAACAGTTGGTCACCGAACGACGGCAACTGGATACCTTGATGTGGTCACCGAGTTGATTGCCGTTAACGATACTTCTGTAAACACCGAGTTTCGTTTACAATCTGGTGAGTACCTATAAAACCTAACTATTATGTTATTATTATACTCATGGCAGTCAACGAGATTCGTTTTTGAATTTATTTTTATTTTTTACGATAATTTAGAATATAATATATCTAAAACAAATTCAATTCAATAATATTATTGTGTTTTATTCATATAATACGATTACCTACCAACTATTTCACTAGGTAGCATGTTAAATTATTGCACACATTATTCAATACATTTTCCACATACAATTTAGGTATAATATAATATAAATATTAGTTAACTAAAGTAAATGATCAAAAATAAGAAAAATAAAAAAAAATAAGTGAACTTAGATTATTACATTTAAAAATATTATATCTATTATTTTATCGTTTTTATGTATAATGGCGTGACAAGATTTATTTAATCGTTATCATTAAAAAAAATTAAATGTACTCATGTTAAAAAATTTCGAAAAAAAAATTGTTATATATATAAATTATTCTTTAGAATAAAAATAAGGAAAGAGAAACGTATTTTTTAACGCTAATGATATCAATTTAAATTAAACTATTGGGTATAAATATAGTTTTAAATGATCACTGTTGAAATACATGTATTTAAACACCAATACGTTATAGGCGGTACGTTAAAAATTAAATTATTTTTAATTATTTTAAAACTAAATATTTTGTCGTAATATATTTGTTCATTTAGTCATTTGGATTAGATAAAGAACTATAGGTAGATTATTATATATATATATATATTAGAAAAAAAATTATTAGCTGATGATTATTAGGTACGTGTATAAATTACAATATCTTTATCACCTATAATATATAGATAATGAATTTTCAATATTAGACTTATAAAAATTAAACTAATTGAACATTTTTAAATGTGTTTAAAAAACATTAAAAAATTTAAATTAGTATACCTAAAAGACTTTTAATTTTAAAAAATTCTGAAATAAGTTTAAATATTTAATTAGGTATTATATTTTATATACAATGTAAATGTTGTTCGTCAAATGATACATTGTATAATAATTTTAAAGAAAAAACATCGTCAAAACCATAATTTATTTTTATTAGATTTATTATTTATTGCATAATAATTATGAGTTTATATTAATAGAATGTATAATGTTAGTGAGTTGTAATTATAACCAATCATAAGTAGATAATATAGAACTATAATTTATAATACCTATTTTATGTTACAGAAAAGTGAATACCTATTATAAATGCAAAGTTATAATTTAAATCATTTAGTTAAACGTATTTTTTAAAAAAAACCTGTGTTAACTTTTCATTAAATCTTTCATGAAAGGAATAATAAAAAATTAAGTATTTTAACTCTCTTTTTGCGTATATTTTATGAATAAATAAAACAATATTTAAAAACTGTAAAAATAATATTATAAATAGTCCATATATAGGTATATCGTACATGTATATTTTCAGATTAAAAGTGTGTTGAATAAAATGATTGATAATATACGAATACGTATTATTATATTACTGAATTTTATTGGTAATCTATATTTTTGTATACATTATGTATAATTTATGTTATTGTTAAACTTTTAAATAAGTTATATTAAAACAAAATTCAAATTAATGTGGATATTAATGTATTATTCCTTTATAAGACATATGATTAGTATTTTATAATAAATTATTAATTTCATATTTTTATATTTTAACAATAATAGTAATAAATACGATTTTATTTGAAAAAAAATGTTTATATAAGTTGATACACCTATAGGGCTGTTTTTCTGGACCTTAACAGAAGTCTGTTCATTGCAAATATTCCAACCGATTCGGAAACTTTTTTTTTAAATTGTATTTTTATCCTGGCATAGAGCCACACATAATCATTTCTTGCAGACATTTTATCGATGAAATGTTGATGCACTGTTTTTCGCTATTTTAAATCCTTTCACTAACATTCATTTGATAGTTTAAAGATTACTTTTTGTAATAAACACATACGAATAACATATAATAATATATTTAATTTTTCGTTTTTATTTTTAATATTCATAGCCATTGCGTATTTTTATACATGTTAATTTTTTCAGTTTTTCATAAAATATTATAATATCATATAAATTGACCATGTCTCCATTATCATTACATATTTTAATTCACAGAGGAAAAATAATAATTGTTGTAATAGGTAGGCCTATACTCTGTGTATTTATCGATAATACTTTATAAGATGTCGACTAGTAATAAATCAAATTTAATAAATAAAACCTACTTATTAATTGTATACAATCTAATTTTGAATTCTTATCAAAACGATTCGTATTTATTTCGAATAAAAACATAATTAAATTGTAGTCTGAAGATATTTATATTAGGTATATTTATTTAGAAAAACTATATATTGGTATTATTATTTTTATAGTAATTTCTTTCCATCGTGCAAATATTACTATTTTCCAGACGTTCTTTACGTTCAAGATGACAAATGTATTTGTCTAATTTTCCAACACAGAAAGTTGTCTTTATGTATACTTATAAGAGGTGTAGGCGTGCCTTGCATAGTCGCTAAAATATCGCTCGTCGTCTCGTCGAACAAGCCGTTTCCATTCAATACGGCCACACAGCATGCCAAACACGCATCTTGTTAAACACCTATTATACTTTATCATTGCGGTATAAAAATTTACACATTATATTACGAACCTGCTTACAAAATAGTTATAGATCTTTAGAGTTTTCGTGATTTCATTTTCAATTTCAATACGATTTTATTTTAACCATAAAGTGAATGTTTTAAAACAACTGTTTGTGCATTTATTTTTAAATATACATATATTTTATCCATATTGACTGATAAATTATTTTGCATCGAGTTTAAATTTATTCAATTTATAAGCAATTATTATAATTTATGATAGATTAATTAAAATTATAATATATAATATGTGCATAAAAAAGTATTTTAAAAATTATTTATTACAGTCCAACTTAACTATAATAACACTTATAACACTAAATCTGCAGGTTTCAGTTTTTAGCAAGAAAATCTATATTCTATAAAATGCAGATACACGACATAGATACGTAATTAAATGAAATGATAGTACCTATATACTATCAATGTGTTAACTATTATAATATTATTGTTTCAATCAAAACGTTAGTTGTATTTTTATTAACACATCGTTTTTGGCGATAATATAGTCGCGAAATTCATCGTTTATGATCATTTTATTGGGTTTGTCTCCTAAGTAGTTTTACCTAACTCACTTTAGTACTTTACTCACAATTATTTTGAGGTTCAATAAAGTCAACTTAAACCGATAAACTTGTTATTACACTGTTACTAAATTCAATATTAGTTTTTTCGTATTTATAATATATCTTTAGGTAGTTATATAGTGTTATAATTACTGTACTATAGCATGTCTACATAAAGTACTAGCGCAGTTGGATTTTTAAATAAAACGGTTAATTTATGAGTTTGATTTAAAACATCTTGTAGTTTATCACTATTTAATTTGGCAAGTTGTTTGTATTGGTTACCTACTACATTATAGAACATACAACATACTCGTTTTCTATTTACATTAATGTTTAAAAAATAAATAGGTATTATATTTGGGTATATTGTATATAGAGGAGTATTTATGGAGGGAGGGGGTCGAACAGGATTAAATTCTCCCATGACTAAAAAAAAAAAAACACAATTGATATTAATAATATTATTTTACTACCTGTTTTAGATTTTGCATTATAATGTATACAGATACAAAACATGTTTAATCTCATTTTTTTGCAATTAATTTTTTTATATTATAAAACGGTGAGGAGAGGGGGTTTGGCTTCATGAAAGCTTTTAAAAAAAATATAAACTCACTCCCCCTTTTATAATTTGCCTCTGATCGTATATACTAAGTACCTATAGAGATAAACGGTTCACGCGCTAGCTGTAATATCTATAACTTTATAATACTGTGATATTAAATATTTATTTTTTTATACCTATGTCAATATTAGTAATAAGTTAACCGGACGAATATTATATTTTCACACTGTGAACCCACTGTGAGTTTATTCGATCATCGCGTAAACGTGTGGTCAGCGGATTGCCGCCGCAAACGTATATTATAATATGCGTACGGATGCAATTTACAATTGTTATATATATTTTATTTCTTCCACATGTAGTTTGTATAATAGTGTACCTATATCATTGCAATCTGAATGGTAAACAATACATAGTTATTAAAAACAACATAATATTATACAGTGAGATTACACACATATTTATATTACAATATAAATATATTATTATATTATAATATGTTATTTACATATTGCTCGTAGATACGTATCAATGTATTTAATTGTGCTTTATTTATGCGAATGCGAATGATATTTGACCTTTTTATCACTAAATGTCTAAAAATCTATCTATTTGTACCTATGCAGACAATCAACTAGGTACTAAATGACTTGAATGACCACCGCAGTCGATTAAAAATATTTTGCGATATTAATTAAAATTACTAAATTAAAAAAAAATAATAATAATATTGTAGATAAAAATGTCAATTATGTATATTATACAATATATATTTGTACAATATAATGTAAATAAATGCATATTCATATCATTTAAATATATTGCACGTATATATAAATATTTATTAAATCAATTTAAAAACAATTTCACTCAATCTCATGTAGATACGGATTATTTATATTTTGTGCCAAATTTTTTTGAAGTTTACAATTGAGTGCGAAATTGATGATTTTTTTTACGAAAAATGTATTTTTTATTGAATTATTTTGAAAAACATCAATATTGCGATATAGCTATAATTTATTACTAGTAATAATTGAGTTTTTTTTTTTTTGGTGAAATATATAATTTTAGGTTTTAAATTTAAAATGTTATATTACCCAATGTTTAAGCATAAAATTTAAACCATATTATAATGTAATATTATATATTATTATATTTTATGAGTAGTTTGTTAAGTTTATATGTAGAGAAATTCAAATGTAATGTGATACTTTAATAATTAATTTAAAATATATAATAATTAATAGTAAGTATATATACATTTTTATACTGAGGTGAGTAAAGCGAGACAAGTTATTTATATTCTATTTTTGAATTTGTACCATTTTTTTTTCACAAACCTTAGTATAATATTAAGTATATCTTATATAATTGAACGTATTATCTCAATAATATAGTTCCTAAACCTAATTATTGTTGAGCCGTAAATATTTTATATTACATAATAATTATTATTTGGGTATTGTTAAAATTAAAATTAAATTTTCGAGTATTTTAATTATATTTTACATGTTTTTGTTTAGTATAAATTAAATATATTCATAATAATTAATAATAATTAACCTAACATTAACCTAATATATTATAACAACAGGTTTCACTTGTAGTTGATTGTCACCATCATATATTATATACATACAAATAGATAGATATATTATATTGTTTAGAAATCATCTATTATATAGAGTACAAGTTTCATCAAACTTACCATAACTAAATGCTAATTCAGAACTTGAATTGTAATTAATTTCAATCGAATACGTATTGTAAATGCATACTGATTACAAAATATATTTAATCGTCTTTTCAATGGTGAGACAATAACCTACAAATTTATTATTATTATTTATAATATTATATATTTTAAATTATAAATTATAAATAATAGATGCAATTGGGTTAGTTAAAGAATAGTACTTTATAATTTGTTGTATACATTCTACGCATACAGTACTTACAAGAGTGTAATATATAATTAATAGTTATTATGTCTATAAGTAAAATGATTAAGTTTGATAATTTCTGGGAACCAATTTAAAAATTATAATTTTATAATAACATTACATTAATTTTTAACAAATTTTAAGGAGGTTTGGAGAATACTTGGGAGAGTAATTCTATATAAGCAATATCTCTTCCAATTTCCGTATAGCGCAATCCTAAATATTATAGAATTTATGGTATGGGACAAGAGTTGTAGAATACCTTATATTATAGTTCAAAAATGTAAAATCTATTTTTATTTAGTTTCTGATTTATTCATACATGTTATAATCATGCTCTGAAATCCATATTGAAACTTGGTGTTATTTAAATTCTTATAGAATATTGCTTAGTAACAATTAACATTAACACTAAATAAAGGAATAATAGAATAATTTCCAATATTTAATTTAGTTATTGTTTTCATTTTAAGTTTTAATAACTTATACAATATTTTATATTATTTTAAATTAATATTACATTATATAATATGTATTAAATACAATTCACTATAAGACCTATTATTTAAAAATCAATAATCGTATAGCATGATATTTTAATAAAAGTTGTTATATACAAAAAATATCTATTTTTATTATCGTTGTTTAATATGTATATATGAATAAACAAATAATCTTAAAACAACCCAATTTGATTATAAACTTATATCTTTATAATATTATGTGTTTGTTCATGTTGTTTGTTCGAATTAAGTTTACACAAATTAAAAGTAGGTATAGTTGAATGTCAGATCACCGATGTATACTGTGTCCAGTTTCCTATAATCCATTGCAATAAGAAGTAGCCTAAAAGTTATTATTTATATTCAAAAGTCTTACATACGAGTATGACTGTAATTTGTTCACGTCAATGATTAATGGTCAACTGAGTAAAATGAACAGAAAATAATGAAAATTAAAAAAAATAACAGCGGGAGTTGTATAGACAAAACAACAGGTTTCGTTAATTGTTTAGGGGTAGGTATATAATACGCGCGGTAGCAAACAAACGGATACGAATTTACCCGATGTACCACTGATGATCGCAGGGGATTTTTTTTTCTTTCTGTAAAATGTATTATACGTGTAGACAATAGTCGAAAGAACATAAATCATGCAGTCAAGAAGTTCAAGAAATAAAACCTTTTAATTTATCTCAGAGATAGTCATGTACGATGAAAGTCGTTTTCAAAGAGGTTTTTATTAAATAATTTCATATATATATATATATATATATATATATATATAAATAGTTTTATACTACTTTTTATTACCACAAACCGTTGTATTACTTTTTAGTTTGTATATATAGGTATAATATATTTTAACCAATTGATTTCATAACAAAATTTGGCTATTATATAGAATAAATAGTAACTTAAACCTTTGTTTGGATATATTTGGTATTTCTCATGAATAATATTTTTAATAATTTGTCTTATATTGTCTTAATATTGTTGTATTTTATATTATATTCTTATACCGTCTTATATTGTTATTAGGTCAGGTTGACATTTAATTAATTATAATTTAAAATCATTTAACTGAATTAATATTTTCACTGATTATTAAATGAAAATTATTTTTTATAAATGAAAGACATTAGAGACCTATATATGATGATTGATGATAAATTATCTTGGTTATACAAGACGTGTATATAATATTATGAAATAAGAATAAAAATAAAAACCAGAATATATAATCATTCCATTATTATTAAAATTTTATGAGGTTTTAAAAAACAACGATTGTTAAATTTATCAGTATATAAATATTATTGGCATCAAACTAAAATGTGGACTAAAATTAAAATTTTAAATAGGTAGGTATTTATCACATTTATTTAATTATTGTATGTATCTTTTATATAATAAGTTAAAAGTTTATACAATTTTGTAAATTTTATTCAAAAATTGTAAATGTTCAATATCAATATTATAAATAAATAATTAAATTATTTTTTTAGATTTTGAGCGAAGCAAGGAATGTATTGATCCTACAAAGATGTTATTTTTTTTTTTTTTGATGCATGAAAACATTTTTTCTAGTGTTAATAATAATCGTATTACCACGAAAGCAATATATTGCTTTCGGTAGCAAATTATATCTTGTCGGTACTTTATTTAGCTCATTTTTAAATTTCTCAAAAGTATTTCATTTGAAGAAGAAAAACTATCAAAAAATGGCTTAAAATCGACAAAATTATGGTTTTCGTTATTTTGAATTTTTGATTTCATGTCTTGATGTCTTCATGATTTGAAATGGATTATCAATATAATATATTCAATATTTAAATATATTGACTTTTGCTCAGAATCATATTTTCCAATATCATTGCATCAAATCTTAATTATAATAAACCACTAATTTCTCCGATGACCGAAGGGACGGAGGAGGAACATCCAGAATCGACCTTCCCGTTTTTTTTCATATTTATACTTACTATAATAAATATAAGTAACGAAACGTTATAGATAATAATTATAACACATCAAAAATATATAAATACCACAATATCTATTATCATATCTTATTTGTTAAATTAAAATAGATATTCTTCCAACGAAGTATTTTGGAAAATATTGTGGTTTTTAAAAATTAAGGTGCCACGAAATATATCTATAATAATATTAAATTTAAATAATAACTTTCTCAAAACAATCTTATTATCACTTATTATTATAGTAGTTGTACTTAAAAATGTTTTAATCAATCAAATTTCGTTTATGGATTTCGATAAATATAATATAATTAAATATTTTATATTTTTATAATAAGAGTAATATAATATGTTTATATTTATAATGTAATTAATTAATGTATATTGTTTATGTAATATCAATGATTATAGAATAGACTATAATCTATTCTATAATCAATGGCAATATGTACTTGAGATAGTTATCATCTTTGGCATAATATTTTATAGTTTATCGTTTATCTTTTTTTTCAATTAACTAATCGGTATTAAAATAATATAGTAAGACACATTATTAGTTATTAATTACTTATTACCCGCATTTATTGTTATTTAAAAGACACTATTTTTTAATGAAATATTGCCATTAAATAAAGATTTTTCTGTTTATTTTAAATAATTAATGAAACTGAACACATTAATAATTGTATATACTGTTTTTAAAGATGCCCGCAGTGCGTGTGTATTGTAGCCATACAAATAAAATGTTAAAGAATAGTTCATTACAGCTTATAGCTGAAACTCAAAATAATATAAATTATTATTTAATATTTAATGAACTATATTTATATGTAATAATTTAATTATTTTTTATTCTATAAACACAAATATTATCAATATTAAATTATAAAATATAAAATGATCTATATTATTTGTAAGTTTTATTTTTTAATATAATTTGAATATTATAATAGTAAAATAACCTATTTGTTTTTATAAATTATATTTTACTAGTATATAGCGTAAGTTATTCCTACAAGTTTTTGAAAATAATAATCAATAAAATAAGACTATTATATAGATATAATAATTATAATATAAGTATTAATTTTTTATAACTAAATAGTAAAGTATAACTAAAATTTAAAAATATGTTATATTTATTAATGTTAGTTGAAACGAATAAATATTATATAATTTAGTATTAAATATGTATATTATTTCGTAGTATTTTATTGAATGAGATCTAAAAGACTCAGAGCTAATGAATGAAAAATAATTGCTTAAGACTGTTTAGCATAAATTATAGTCAGCGTTTTTTTTATTACGAGGAACCTATGAAAACCTGCGCACACTTATATTATGGATGAGTGGGAGAGAAAAATCGCTAATTTAATCAAAATTGTACGCACAGTCTTATCGGATTTGTCGTCAAATTGTTACTGACAAGATTAAGAGTATTATTTATGCACGAGATTAAGTTAAAAATCTTATTTTAAAATGTAGCCATTGAAATACTATAAAAATGTAATTTTTTTTTTGGTAGTTAGAATTTATGTGAATTTTATTAAAATATTGCAATTATAATATAAAGGATACACTATATTATATCTATAATACCATTTACTAATGAGTACTTATATAATAGGTTTGTAATACGCATTTTTTAAAATATACAATTTATATTCTTAAACAATTGTTAAGTAGCTAAAGTACAAAATATATTATACACTATTAACTAGACCTATAACGTATAGATTTCATATTGAATGAAAATCACAAGTTTAGTGAATTTTATTTATACAATTTATAAGTTAGGATCAAGTATTATTGTATCAAAACATTAACATTATTTTTAAATTATTTTATACAGTTATAGTCTATATAATATGAACGATAATAACGGTATGGTTAAACTGCAACGTTAGCCGTTTAGTATAAATTTAATATTTATTTAATTAAGTAATGATAAACTGGAAAAAAAAAATGTGTGAAATAATAGAAGTTACATAATTGTTTACCCTTTTTTTATGTAATATGTTATAGATAGTTACATATTAAATATAATATTGTTATGTCATACAAATTAAAATAACATATGCATTGGGTTAACTGTCATTTGAATTTAATAGCAAAATGTATAATAAGCCACGTAAAGAATATTAGTACAATTTTTTAGGTTGATTTCTGTGTTAATTACATATAGTACATATAATTTAAGGATATATGAGCAATATCAGTAATTCTCTAACTGGGATTCGATGATATCCTTATATTTGATTTGTTAAAAAAAAAAAAATACTATTTTACTTAGTTTATTATTATTTATTTATGACTTACCTATAAAAACTTAAATGTTTTGGCGCCTCTAGAACAATAAATTAATAAGCACCTTATTTTGGGTTTGTCACTCTAATAAATAGTAAATAATAAATATGAATATATGGTCATAAAATTTAAAATGCAATATTACTTTCGATACCTTGGTAGTTTAAACATGTAAATTATAATTTCTTAATTGATCTTTTCTAATAAAATATATTCAATTTGTATTTTTGTTCTCTTCGATACATCTCCTTAAAATATCTTGTTTTTATTTTTATATAGTATGTACAACTGTACTCTATTTCTTTTATATACAAATTCATACTAATTATACATTTTTTTAAAAAAATATCCGTATTATAATTGGAATAATTTATGTATAATTGTTTGTAAAATATGAATGATAACATTATTTTTATTAAAAAATATATCAACGAATAACGTATTGTATGTTAAACAATTAAAATAATTGTATTAATAACTATAGATAAATGTATAGATATATACTTATTTACTAATACACATTTCGCAAATCCGAAATAAACACTTTCAATTTCGGACTATATAGGTACACTAATTTTTGTCGGGTTTCACTAAAATTAAGGCTTGGTATGCCTACTTACTTGAATAGTAAAAAGTTTATAATACTTTTAAGTATTAATACTAAATAAACTAAGAACTCTTAATGTATTGGTCATTAAAGCTTAAATATGAAATAATTTCACTTCGGGAATCGTGAAATAATGAAATATTAACACTATTTATATATTATTATAATAAATAATATATATGGTAATAATAAATGTATTTTATTTCAATCAATTATCAATAATTTTGTAGGTAACTGTCTTGTCTACACAATAAGCAATACATTTTAAATAGCTTTATATATGTTATAACCTTATAACCTATATCTCGTAACATCTATTAACATGGATGCATAAATTAGTGTATAACATTACTTTAGTTAGACTTTTGGCAAAATATTAGGTTTTAAATATGAAGTAAAAAGATATAAAATGGTTTACGAGTAAATCGGCTAAAACGAATAAAAAATGTTTTCATATTTAAAATAATGAAAATCATAAAATAAAAATACTCTGTTTTAACACTAAATATGGTGTGGGCTTTGTATAATAATAGTATCAACTATATAGGTATATATTACTCGCGTTTAAAGTTCAAATGTGTATGTGTCACGTAATATTTTAAAAAATACTATTGAAATGAATTATTAAATGTTCCTCGTTATGCGCAGCTCATATATATATATGTTTTATTTTAAAGTTGATAAATGTACAAATGAATGTGTATTGATAATTATTGTGATTATGTCCGACCTTGAATTTCGGAAAGCCTTCTTGTCTCGGTTTCAGACTATATTATACGCATAAATTCGCGACAGACGAGATCATCGATCTCCGCGTAGTGGTCCAGCGTCGAGGCGACGGCGGCGCGATGCCAATATGTGTGTACACTGTACATTGTACATTTTACATGCTCGGTATACGTTATGTTCACTGTCATTAATTGGCTCCATAAAAGTTTTTTTCTAAAAATAAAATCCTTAATTGGTCTATATAGTCGTTGTTGTCGTATTTTTATTATTATTTTTTAACGGTCTCACTTTTACTATAATATAATAAATTATGCGTGCACACGTCATGTATACATACAGTCGTCAATGGAATATTGTTATAGATCTGAGTGCAAAAATCCATCTCGCGAGTATTTTCATCCGGCGTGCGTTAAGCGTAAGCGTACGTTAAGACCGGGTGTCCGAGTTACTACTTCTAGACTGGAAGTCTGGATATAATATTTCAAAAACGATTTTTAAGTATTCCTGTTTTAGGTCATTGCAGAAAGTGTACAACACTCATTGTATTAATTTTAGTGGTTACTGTATATATTATATATACGACTGAAGAATAGTAATTATCATTATGGATATTTTCCAACTATTCTTAGTACAGCAGCTCTTGGTTCATTTGTTATATTATGTGGTTTGTTTTTGATTTTTTTTTTTTTTTCTTAACAATTTCAATGCATTTCGCAAAAAACTATACACTATATTATAATGAATAATAATAATAATAATACATGTGTTTATAATATTTATATTGAATTTTAATACATTTCACTTTTTACTTTTAATTTTACGATTAAAATGTGCATAAACCACAAACGAGAGATTAGTTGTACTCATTTCTATAATACAAAACATTACACTCGGTTAGATTTTAAAAAAAATTAAATTTAAAAAATCAAAAATTATGTTATAAGATATTTTGAAGTTGTATTAAATAATATAATTGACTAGCAATCAATTTTCAGATTTTACAGATTTAAAATAATAACTAAATTAATTAATAAAATAAATTTATGAAATACACTTAAACTTATATTTTAATATATAATATAAATAACAAAAAATATGTAAACGTCTTAATTTGATTACTCAAACAAGAAACAAGAAAATAAATTAAATATTATATTTCACTAAATCATATGTGTCATTAATTTCATTGGTTTTTGTTGCTTTGAAGTTACGATTGGCCTAAGTTTTATACGTGTATAAAAACTACGTGGAAAATTAAAAAATTATTTTTAAATTGAAAAATGTTTTTTCACATAGGAAAAATCTCACTCATCACAGTAATTTATAATACCCAGCTTCAATGCATATAATTTATAATTATTTTACTAACTTTTATTAAAATTGTATGTACTTAATACGTTCAAAGTCTATTGTGTTTTGAAAACTATAAATCTTTATAAAAAATGTAATGTGTGCCATGGTAACTCATTTTCATGTCATGATTTATCAAGTATACATACTATAAAATATACTACTATACGTATTAATATTATAGTACTATTCGTCTATTCTTTAATTGTGAATAGCTATTAGCTAAATAGGATATTATAGTTGAATGGTAAAAAATAAATACATGATCATAGCATTCATTAATAAACTACTATAACGACTACTTGCACAGTGGACATATGATATATATATATTATATAATATACCTAAATATAATAAATAGCACATAAATAATTTAAAGTTTAAGCGTTATACGTACCTATATAATATTAATATTTTTATTATTTTTTGACTGTATATTTTTTATATAAATTATAATATTCCATAATTTAAATACAACACAAAGAATGAAATACAATTTTATATGATGGAGGGGCTATCATTTATCAAGTTTGATAGAATGATTAAATAAAAAACATATTACATTTCTAATTCATCCGCAGCTACACACAAAGTATAATTTTATTAAAAATAAAAGTACCTACTTAACTTTTTTTAAATATGATTGAAAATTTAGAATACAGAGATTATAGTAGTTATCTATCTAGTATTATAGTATAATTAATTTTATACCATATTAGGAAAACGAATCTGAGAAGAAATAAATTTAGAGTTTGTTTCTATAATAGTTTTTTACGACACGTTTTTAAATTTTACTAAAAGTTAAGTTTCTTATTCAATTTTATAACACCAATAAAAAAAAAACAATATCAATATTTTATGATGAATTTACTTAAGTAAAATTTTAAATAAATATTAAATAAAGTTTAATAAATTATCCATGAGCGAATTGATTAAATTAGGAATTAGTTTATTTTATTTTAATTGTACTATTTTTATATAATTGTTTTCTTAAAAATAAAATGTTAATTAGTGTGTCTACTGTCTAAAGTGCCTACGGACAACGGACCTATATACGAATATCATGGTTTCTAAATAAAAAAAACGCATAACGATTTTCTCAGAAAATGTCTAATTGATTTAACATAAAAATATTTGCTAAAAATGCGTTTATGTCCTATATTTACCGTTCCGTGAAATATGATATAGATATACAAATAAATATACATTTTTTTTATTTTATGTCACTTCAACTCGAATGAACATTTAACCGATACCAATCGAAACAAATGTTACAAAAGGATTAAATGTGTTCGACGACTGACAACAATCGTAGTTACGAAATTATGATTTATATAGCAATAAATCGTTGTGTATGGTTTAATCCAGATTTATTTTTCCCCTTTTAATAATTCGCGCTTACTCTACAGTTCTACACGATGAAAATATTTGTGTCGGCGCCCCATAGACAAGCGGTAGTATGTACCTACGTGACACACGTTTTATGTATTATTCATAATAATTGGAAAAAAAGAGTATACAGTTGATTCCACTTTAATGGCCTATAAATGAAATTCAAACAGAACAGAACAAAAAAAAAACCGGTTGATTATATTACATTTGTAATAATTAATCATTGGATTTCATTCTCTGGTAGGTAGGTATATAAATTATAATAGATAGAACACAAATGGCTGGAAAATCGTTAGGTAGTCAAGTTAAAAGTTTTAAATCTCATTAGTCATTACTACATGCACTTGATACGATTCATTTTATTGGCTTAAGGTTAAACTATATGCACTAGGAATATTACACTAAAATAAACATTAATTTTATTATTTGTTAAAGATATAATGTTTAAAAATAATTCTAATAATTGTTAATTTTATAGGATAGGTGCGCATATCTTTTGTATATCTTTATATTGACAAAAATTAAAAAATGTATATACATAATTTGATTTTAAATTAATAGATTATTGATTGAAAATTATCATTATCTATGTAACTTAACTATTAGGTTTTTTAATGTTTAAATGAGTAAAATAATAATTTAAATTAAACTATTTTGATAGATACGTACTTATTTTCTATATTATTATATAATATAAGGTACACAATTACCCACTATAAACGTTTAACCATTGTTTGGATAATGAATGTTTTTGGTAATGAATTATTTTAAACAAGGTAAGTATCTTACTCTATACTACCTATTCTACTTGTTATTTCATCTTACATTATGACATTATAATATAATATAATATAATATAATATATATATTTTTTTAAATTAATCTTTTAATTTGTTTAGTATTGCAATTGTATAAACATATTATGTTCTTATAGCCTTATCTCGATAACATGATATCTTGACATCCATGCAGAGAAATATAATTTATATTAGGTAATATGCTGTTTCAATTATTTCCATTTCAAAATTTTAAACATAGTATAATACTAAAATATAATTGCCATTCGAGTATTCATAAATTGTTACTAAGCATTATTTATTATTCATTTATATGTATACATATATATGTACATCATTGTTCTCATGACACATTTATGTTTACTTACATTTTGATTATCATTACATAAAACTATACTAAATACAAGTATTTTCTTCGAAAATTGAAAAATAGTTTACCTTTGCACAATCTACATAGGACCTACACCGTTGTCGGTACCGATCGTTTGATAGGCAATACTTTCGTATAGGAATAATAAAGTGCTAGAAAAAAAAAATCGGTATCCATTGGTTTAATATATTTTAAATTCTTTCGCAGAAAAGAAAACTATAAAACTGCAAATTATTGTTATTAATCGATCAAAAAACGTGTAGAATCTAGCGACTATAATATTATATTATTATAAATGTATAACTACATCATAACAATAGGTTTTATATTAATAAAACAAATTATTAATAATGTTTTGTTTAAATAACCTATTTTGTATATTATGTGTCTTGAATGTGTAAAAAATATATAATATTAATTGCTAATGTGAATTTTCTTAACTAAGCTAAATAATTTATAATTTCAAAACAAAATATATAAGATTATTTATGATATTATTTTTATTAATTAATTAATCATGAAAGTTGATTATAAATAAAACACATATTTTTTAAATGTAATTTAAAATATGTAATGTAATGTAGTTTTTCATTATTTTTACATTAATTAATAATTATATAAAGTAAACGTTTAAAACATTAAAACGTATTATTGTCATATAAGTTAGTTTATAAACATTATTTTTGTTCATTAGATCTTTTTTCTCTACATCAAATATAATTTCATGTTAACGTTTTGTATTATGTATAATGTAAAACACAAATATATATATAGGTACTACATACATTCCAGGTAACACGTGAGGGGTCGTCTAATCGTTTTGACTATTTTACCCTTCTTTATGGTTCAGTGATTTCTTCTTTGTATTAGGTAAAAGTAATTTGTTTTTTTCTTTCATATTTCCTAAGCCCTACAATTAAGGGTTTCATGGTCAATCCCTCCTTCATCCGATCTTATCTTGTTATGAAGAAACCAATAACATAATACACACTTGTTAGACATAGTTTTAATGTATAGCTGCACAACAGACGTGATACGTTTTTTAACGTATCTTATTTTTTATATTGAACACATAAATATTTATTCCCTACCATCACATCGTGTAATGTAATTTAATATATTTTTTAAATAGCTTAAATATATCGATTTGAAAAAAAAATAACTTGAGATGAGATTTTATTTTAGATTCTGTTCTTTTGTTTTGTATTTAATTTGATGTTAATGTGTTATGTTTAATAAAATACCATAGTGTTGTATGTAATATTTATAAAAAAAACGCATCAAATTAATAATAATAATATTATTATATATTATTATAATAATATTTATTATAATTGCTCAATGTATTTGATGGTTATATGAGCAAAAAACCTATTAGGTACCGTATTTACACTTCAAAATTTTAATATTTTTTCGTAGTTTTGTGTTACAATAAGAATCGTGATTTATTATTTTTAATATAAATTTAATATAATCATATCATTAATATTTTTTGCTTCTATGTAAGGAGGATTGGAACTATTAAATAACAATTAAAAAAGATCTTCATTAGGACGTGTTGACAACTAATAAATATAAAACGTCTAAATGTTAATAATAATATTAAAATGCCTTTAACTGACGTCCACATGTTTTCCACGATATACTTTTGAATTTATAATGATCTTGAACCTTAATTGTTAGCAATTTATCATTCCCCCCCTTCTTAATTTATTTTGAAATATGTGTTTTGAATAATATATGTATGTTGTTAGGTACAATAATTACACGATATTATACTACGATATAAGTGATCATTGTAATATATTTTGTTATTTAATCCTTATAAAAATGCATAGAAATAGTAGTATTTTAAAGTAAATAGCCTATATGTAAAATTATAATATATATTATATACTAATATATGTACAAATTACATTGCCTAGATTATTTGATCATTTTTTGTCTAATTCATATTTTAAAGATCTTTAATATACTACCCACCATAAAATTATGATTTGTATATTATATTGGTAATATATTTATCTTATTGTATTATTATTATACAACTATAAAATATACTCTATAGTTAACTAGAATGCCAAAAAATTTATCAGCTATGATAATATCATAATATAATATAACAACTTCTTTAGATTAAATAGTTCATCAATCATTAATAACAATTATAGTAGTTCAGATCTAAATATTTATCATAGTTATTGAATTATTTTATAATATTATTAGAAAAATCAAATTAAACCGAACTGATGAGAGTGTCATTAATAATTATTGGCTGTTCTCATCAAAATAAAAAATAAATACGACTGTAAATTATGTATTATAATTATTTTAATATTAAATTATATATATTATTTTCATATGGTTTTTGTACTTTGTTAGGTACAGAATTAATAATTTCATCCTCTCGTGAACAGTAATCCTATATTGTATAATAGAAAATAGTACATAATTATAATATTTATAGATATCTACATATTTTGAATAACTTACTTGTTCACCAATATTTTATTAATGTAAATGCATGTTTACCATGTACCTATAGGTATGTATATACTAAATGATCGGTACATATTGCATTTAAATAATATTGTGGGCGTTTTGATTACATAGGCCTATCCTTAGATTATAATTTATCGATTAATTTACAATATTTTATTTGTTCAATAAAATATTATTCCATGAACTCATGAGTACCTAGGTTAAAAATATCGTGCTTTCTCCTTTCCTATAATTTTTTTTTTCACACGAACCATTCTATGAATGAATTGTATACATGCGCAGATTCTATAGTTAGAAAATTAGATAGGAGTGTCTAATAATAATAATAATAATATATACACACAAAAATAATTATTATTTAGTTATAAGAACAATTTAAACAATTTTCATAGAATGAAAATCAATTTGTACCATAAAACAGAATACAATACAATAAAAACTAAAAGGTTTATTAAAAATATGTTAGATTTTTAAACTATAAAATGTAAATTTTATAGCAATTAACTTTGATAACAATTAACTTTAGAAATACTTTACTTTGTTTAGTATAATCAAGGAAATTATATGCTTCTACTTGCCTATAAATATAATTTTATGACACTATTAAGTCATAAAAAAAAAAAATAAGTATTTAGTAAATTAAAATATTTCGCAGTTATTTGTTTGTATAGACATTAAAATTATAAAACGTTTAACATTTATTTGAGAAAATATCATTTATATCATTATTAACTTATTGTATTTTTATTTCAATTAAATTTTATTACCTAATATCAATAAAAAGAAATTAGTACCTACATTATTACATAATTTGTTTTATTATTTACGATCAACAAATTATTATAATTTATATCAACCTAAAAATATGTTTTGTTATTATTATTTTAAAGACTATAATATTTATCTCAAGGATGTATTTGATTTAGATGTATTTTATCTATTTTATATTGGCCAAACCTTATCTCTATTAATTAAGGCAACATGAATAAATACCAAATAGATCATTTAAAATTAACTATTTAATTGATACGTTTTCGGGAATACGATACGTCTTAAAGACCAAAGTCCTTAATAATATTATAATATATATTAAATATTAATAAATAATATATATATATATATATATATATATATATTCAATAATTATTTCCTTTATTTATAATATTAAATTACGTATGTATTATCACTGATTTTATATTATCTGTGTATCAAAGATTTGAGTTTAAACGGGAAGGTCGATTTTGGACGTTTCTCCTTTATCTTTTCGGTCCTCGGAGAAAAAAGTGTTTTATTATAATTAAGATTTTAATGCAATAATATTGCATTAGAAAATACGATTCTGAGCGAAACTCAATATAATACAATTTATTATACTGATAAGCCTTTTAAAAAGTTTACCACGTGTGTGAATTACCTATGAGAATACTAAAAAAAATATCAAGTAATAATTTTATTATTAAATAAACTGTTTTCTTTACGGCGTTTGATTTCCACGATAATGATAAGTATACAATTGTAATATTTTAAATTTAATAAATCTTATTTATTTAATCGTTTCAATATGTAATAGAAATTAGGTACCTACAATTGAAATATAAGTTTAAATTTTAAACTAGCAAATTTTAGTCAAATTTTAAACACTGTATAGGTCACTGTATTCGGTTACATAACCCCAAAAACGTGTGTCCTATATGCTATATAATTAATATTGCAAACACTGCGAATACAAGACAAGTTAATCGAAAAAAAAGTGACCAAGATGACGACAGGCATTCTACATAGGTGTTATCCTCGTGTGATAATAATAAAAGTAATAGTTCTTAACGGGGACCATAATAGCATAATAATTTTAATTGGTCATAATGGGTAATAATAATGGGACTCACTGCAGTTGGGCGGGTCTGTGGCCTGAGGACAGTAGTGCTGCTAACCGTGTGAAGGATAACTTCCAGATAATGATGATGGAAGACTTACAGAAGACTGTTGGAAAAGGCCTACGTAACTTAATATTTACTCATCCAGGCCAACCGTTTCTGGGATAATTAATAACTGATACATTAAAAACGAATAAAAACTATTATTATTGTGATGATATTACTGATTGAAGTTTATAGTAAAATTTAATTATAATTAAAAAAAAAAAATTATTATTGTTTCGGATCTTATCAAAACCAATCGATATATATATATATATATATATATATATTATCATTATTATTATTGATATTGAAAACTCTTAAATGTAATCTTGATTTTTGAGTTTTGATTAACATACAATTCCGAGACCATAATACATAAAATTAATTTGATTTTTAAATGTTAAACAGTTCCTATCGATAAAAAACACTGATTGTGAGATAAAATGTAATGTATATTATAAGATTATATTGCACTGGGAAAACATAATTAAAATTTTAAATGTATATCATATACAAGTACGTAAGTTATTGATATAATGACTTCATATTTTATTTTGTACTCTCAATAGTGAAATGTATAATTAATAGTTATATCGACAAAATTACGATGGTCCCGTATTATAATATGTGACATGACGTTCATAAATTTTCATATATTAAATTATTTAGTACCTACTTATATCGTAAAATCAAGAGTTTAACATGCATATAACGTTATAGAACTAAATTATGAATAATTTATTTGAACATTATTATAATTATACTTTTATATTTATATCGTAGGCACATAGTTTTATGAACATAAAAAATTCCGAAATATTTGTTTACACAATATGATTATGTTTATCGTCAATTATTTTTATTATTTAAAAAACAACATTGTAAAGTTATAAAATCGTGTTCCACGATAATTATAACTAAATAATATATTAGGTAATCATAAATGTATAATAAACAATAGGTAGTATAATATTGGTCAAGTAATCAAGTAAAGTATAATAATAGAGTTTGTTCATCTATAGATATGACATAGATATCGTAAGACTGTAGTAGGTATGTCTAGAAATAATCTATTAATATTATATTATTATTCATTTTAGTACTTTACTCAATAAAGTTCCATAGAAGTTGAGACTTTAGAAATAATTTTTTAAAAATATAATGATTAAAATAGGAGATGACATTAAAAAATTTATCCAAATTAAGTAATCTTAGGCAATAGAAAAAACGCACAATTTTGTTTAAAATTATATTTAAGATATTTTATCAAATTTGTGAGGAGCTGGACATTATTACCCTACCCTACAAATTATTTAAGTTTTGTAAAATATTGATAAAAAAATATTCATACTAATAAATTAATGTTTAGTAAATTAATTAACGTATTATGAAAGGACTTGACATTTTTTAAAGTCTTATTAAGTTCTTAAAGGTATTAATAGAGAAAAATATCAAAATATGGAATGAATAATATTATAATACATATATAAATATATATTATACTATATTAGTAATATTATTAATTTCGAAATATTTATGTTCATCACATGTGATCAGAACAAATCATACATAAATTATGTGGACACACAATATTATATATTTTTTATTCAATACAAATAATAGTAAAACAAATGTAAATATTTAACTTCATAGATAAACCATTGTTATATCGGAATATTGTTTGTTTTTAATATATATATATATATGGAATACCTATAGTAACATGTTTTATTCAATGGTATAATTTAAGTTTGACGAGCACATCTGTTGATGTTCGATTGTTCTGTTCGATTCGTCAGGTACTAAACTTCGGGAGACACAAGAAGGCCAAGTGTACTTTATTATGATAAAAATATTACTATTATTATTATGACACACGACGACGATCTGTTGAGTGAAATCGTGTGTGATGTATTTTATATTGTTCGTATAGATAATTCGTATATACATAAAGAGCCAATTACCGGTTTAGGTGAAATAGTTGTCGGAAACAGGAAATTCGTAACAAATTATTTAAATTGATAAATTTTCGATGATAGCGGGTGGGCTCCAGTGAATTATCATTCGGGCAAACAATGAAACGCATCGTGAATAATAAAATAAACATTCTTATGGCTAACATGAAAAAAACGGAGTCAGAATATACACGCCTACGGTTTTTATAGAAACTTTTGACGTACGAATCTATTGTACGAACAACGCAGAAATTATATTCTGATGCCTAATTGATTTCCGAAAATAGGGTTTATTATTTTACAATAATTGGAACAAAAAACTTTTTTAAATGTTAAGAAAAACATTAATAATTATATCAAGTGCCAATATATGTATTATTAATAATATCCGTATTATTGTATTAAATTATAATACTTGAGATTGAGTTTGGTGTTTATATAGTTTTTCTATTATTTATAAATTGTATTGATATAGACGTACCTAAAATATCCGAAAAAAATATCTAACATAAATTATATTTCTATGTAAGTATATACATAAGTCTACATTATAACTATTAACTTATTAAAAGTATGTTATGTGTCTCGTATAAGATCTATTGGTAATATATATAAAAATATTTTAAAATATTAAAATAGTTTAAACTAATATTTTTTATATATAAAAAAAAATTTATTTTTTCGTTTTTTTTTACGTTTTAGGCAATATTCATACTTAGGTACTTTATGTAATTATTTATATAACGTATCGTGGTGTCGAACCATTTAGATTGTTTTTAGTAGAACCACAAATCACGTTTGAAACTTGAAGTTTTAGCTTGTCATCATATCGTTATTCTTCTCCAATATCATGTAAACATATCTATTTTGTAACCCCAACTGAACACATGTTGGTCGATTGCATTTCTTTTACACTCATCGATGTTCATTTTGTTTACCCAAGTAAGGTTAATGTACCTGACTTTTTCGAAATGTAAGTATGTTTAAGTAATATATAGTGTGATCAGATTATTGTGTTACAAAAATAATGGAAAACGAATGTAAATTATATCATGGTTGTAACACAAAATTCTGATCACTCTGTATATAGTAGCTATATGTCTGATGGTCTTCTTATGTCTCATCTATGGATAATTAAATTATATTTATATTGTCGACATTGATATGTGGTTATATATGTGTATATTATAAAGAAGTTATAATTTTTTAAACATTAAATATTATATAATATTATAATAAGACAAACGTTATGTTTTTTAAACAACATCGTTCGATGTGCTTCAGTTGGATTGTCTCCAACATCAGCTACTCTCGTGTACATGACTTGAGAAGCGATCAGTATAGTGTCTTGTATTGTTTACGTTGTTTGTTCATTCCAAGGCAAATTATAAATTATTTTGTATGCGTGGGATGCAAAGTTTGTACACAAATGTCAAATTAAATGTTTGTAAATTTCCTGATTATGATGATCAAACTGTTATTGCTCTGTAGTTACTTATACTTATAACATATGTAATATGTGTAAATTAGCGACAAACAAAATAATTACATATTATTGTAATAGTCCTAAATCTAAAAATGATTAAGTTATATAATATATATGTTCTGAATTTAAATGTTTTGTTTTATATTTATAGATTTAATAAGTACGTATTATAATATTTTGTTATATTTAACATTATTATCCAGACAATAAATACTATTGATAAAATAATATCTATTTGAATATATAATCGTTCCACCAGAAATTAATAAGTAATAGGTACGTACAATATTAATTGTCAAAGAAACACGATTTTTCATTGAAGAAGAATATTAATCACATAATACGGTTAGATAAATTATTATCAAATGATATAAATATTATAACTTCAATGGCTCAGTCTATACCAGAAATAGTAGTCCAATCATTACAAACAAGAAAAGGGATTTGTTATTAAAGTAAAATGGAATATTATCTATTGTACTTTATTATTTATTTTATTCAAACAACATTTCAAGAACAACTTATCCTGAAATGACAGTATGATACATTAGCATTACATTAATCTCATAAATAAGTTGTATACTATGTATACTAGTTCAAGTATTAATAATAATATGATTGATTATTTAATTGCACAACAATATATTATATATAATATAAAAATGTAGTTGACCTAGGTCAGTTTTCACAACAATAAGATAACATTTACTTTACAGTTTTACACCTTTCATGACCGCAAAATATTTAATTTATATTACTTATAAATTTATAATATTTGCGTATCTAATTAATAGGTAAGAATAGATTACATAAAACTTATCAAATTAAGGTAGGTAATAAATGTTATACAAGTTATGTAAAGGCTTAATTTTGAATGAATCTATATTATCGATTTAATGAAATGAGAAATTATTATAGATTTTATTTGATACCTATGTAATTAATTTCTTATCTAAGAGTCGTATTATGTACTATTAATATTTTATTTATTTTCAATCAGATTTATCAACAAATACAAATAAATGTGGTAATAATAAACAATATTGAAATACAAGATAAAAATAATATTTATAAATGTCGTATTATATATAAATTTAATAGGTATATTATACCTATTATTTTTAAAAAGTGAGAAGGTTGATTTTGGACTTTCCTCCTTCGTCCCTTCATTTTCCATTGGTCCTAGGAGAAAATAGTGGTTTATTACACTTAAGATTTGAATGCAATGATATTGCATTAAAAAATACGATTCTGAGCAAAACTCAATAAAATAAAATATATTATACTAGTCGTTAAAAAAGTTTACCACGTGTGTAAATTACCAATATAAATATTTAAAATAAATTTAATGTCCCTACGATCACAACCCTAATAAGTTATATAGTAATAAAAAAAAATTAAAATAACAGGTACCGTAATTTTGCTGATTTTCGGTAATTTAACTATAAAAGCTTAAAAAAAAAATAGTCAGTCACAATTTTAAATATTTTGTAAAAAAATTAAGTAGTATATGATTAATCTTCGATAAAATTTTCAAACCATTAAACTCAAAATTACAGGAAATATTTAACATTTTTAGTAACAATTTCGAAGCTCTATATAAAATCAACCAATTTGTTCAAAATTTAACCACGCATGTAAACTACCAAAGTTAATACTCAAAAAAAGTAAAAAAAGAAAAAGTCCCTACGATGAAAATTTAATTAGTTATCATGAAATAAAAAAAAATTAAAATAACAGAAACCGTATTTTTTCTGATTTCCACAATTTTTTGGTAGTTTTTCTTCTCACAAGGAAAAACTTTTGAGAAATTCAAAAAACGAGCTAAATAAAGTACCAACTAAATGCAATTTGTTACCGAAAGCACACCCTATTCGTGGTAATAGGACCATTATTTCTACCCGAAAAAATTTTTTCATACACAAAAAAAATCATCTTTGTAAAACCAACAGAATCTAAAATAAATAAATAAATCAAAATTTGTTTGGTTCGTTATTTATAGTTATATAAGTACCTATATATTATATATAAATGGTGTCTGATATTCTGATAAGTGGATATATTTTATTATTATATTATATAATTTTATATTTAGGTGCTATAGATATTTAAGTATTACAAAAACAAATAACTACATGCTACACAACTAAACATTTTTTTTATTCTTAGTGATTAATGTAATAATAAAATAAACTTGTATTTAACATCGATAACCTTTCAATCTTAAACTTTAACTATTATATATGCGACTGTTTAATTGTTAATTTGATAAATTCATGTATTTATAATAAGTTTCCTGCATTCCTTATATAATTATATAGGATTTTTTTAATTTATCATACCAACTAATAATTATTCTTATTAATCAGCCATTCTGGTAAATATGAGAAATTTGTCATATTTTTTGGTACTAGTATAAAATAATACGTAAAATAAAAAACCTCACATTTTAGACCAAGTGTCATATTATTATTTTATTATTAGGTATTTTTATCATGATTTTTAAATTTAATAATTTTTTAAAATAATTTTTAAAATGTTTGCTTATTAATTTTATTAATCAAAATTGTTTGTTTGTTATATAGCTAAAATGATAAAATGTAAATAGTTTCTTTTTTAAATTAATTTGTCATTTTGGTAATTGTATAAATTGTAACTTCAGGTTATTATACGTACCATACGTAATATAATAGCTGATTTGTTAGAATAATGGTAACAGTCACATATGGTACTGTTGAATAAAAAATATAAATATAGGTACCATTAAGTAATAATATCGAGAAAAAATAAAAGTATAATATCGATGAACTTTAAAAAACTATAAATAAAATGTACCTAACAACCTTATATGGTGTTTATCATAAAATTTATTAAATTATTTATTTATGAATCAACTTTTATAATGTTAATTATAAGTATGTGGTAATTATATAGGAATAGGTTATTTTAAAATATGTTTAACATATTTATTAAATGTACGAGTATATGATAATTTCAAATTTATATCTGATTAATGATCATTGATCATGAATTTTATCGATCGAATGATTTTATTACCTTAATATTATTACCTATATTTAAATTAGATTATTAATCTATATACCGTTTTCAATGTTATTTCTAATATTCCCATTTCTGTAACACAATACTTTGATTACTCAATTACTATGTATAATTTGTATATATATATTGAAATTATTATACCTTATTTCTATTCAAATATAGATAGAAATGCTTACATATTAAAATCATAAAATGCACAAAAAACTTAAGAAATATAAAAAAATATTATATAATTTAAAACCATCAATAATTTTTTAGATTCTGAGTGAAGTAAGAAATGTATTGGTTCTACAAAGTGTTTTTTTTTTTATGTATGAAAACATTTTTTTTGGGTAGAAATAATGTTAAATAGAGTATAATATGCTTTCTGTAGCAAATTGTACCTAGTTGGAACTTTATTCAGCTCATTTTTCAAATTTCTCAAAAGTTTTTCCTCGAGAAAAGAAATATTTACCAAAAAATGACAGAAAATCGTCAAAATATAACGGAAATTGTAATTTTGAAGAAATTGATTTTAGATTTTTTATAACTTTGAACATAAGTACTTGAAAGTTTTTTGAGTTAATTCAAAGTAAACTTTTAAAGTAAAATTTTAGTAAACTTGATTCATACTCCAAGGAAAAATATTTTGAAAAATTTGAAAAATAGCTAAATAACGTACCAAGTAGATGAGGTTCTAAACAAAAATTTAGGCACACATAATTGTAAAACCATCAGTTACATTATTCGCTTCGTTCATATTATACAAATTATCTATAGACTGTGGGCCGTTAAGAAAGAAAAATGACCTGATAGCACACATTTTTGCTGCCCCTGACCTTAAACTCTGCGCGCGCTTATGCAATATAATGTATAGAATATAATTAATCAATGGTATAACCGTATAAGCTTGCAACTTCGAGAAAAATTTTAAACAAATACCAATTTACTTATTAATTATTAGATTAAGGTTAACATAATTATACTTTATTCGATATCGTTTATTACCATTTTGATTTATAAAAATTTATAATTCATATATTATGAGACAATTTCAAAATAATGACAATAATAACATTATAATAAATAAACGATATATTAATATGTTAATATGTTAATCTTTCAAATAAAAATTGCTATAGATACGTCATATTTGTTAATAATCTGCATGCAGTGTTCAATAAACAATAGCTCCGAGATTGTGATTATGAACCTAATAATATCGGACACAATATGATAAATAATGAATTTTAATACGTGATTTAGACATGGTTTTGTAATTTTGACATTTTGTCTTTTACTTTAATATATTTTCAACAATGAAGATTTTGTTGTAATTTTAAATAAACACATATTTCGATAGTATGATCAAATTTGTATGTATAAAACGATAATAATATGTTCCCTAATCAAGTATTAAATATCAATCTAATATTTTTAAAACAAATTAATAATTCAAATGTTTCAATAATATTAATATAGTACCTACGTATATTTCATTGTAATTTTTAAATATTATAAAATAATTTACCACATACTATATACCTACTTATCGTAGGTTGCAAAAGTATTACAATATAATTTAATAACATTATTATAAGCGATTTTTTACATGTATTTTTTATCTGGTATCAGTGGTAAGGTATACGCGGGAGTCGCGATTAGTTATCCGACAAGGAAGGAATATCGAATAATGAAGAATAGTTTAACGGTTGTCGACCTCTTTTCGTTGATCTTTAAGTACGTACTTGCTAACGTAGCAATAATGTGAGGTAATACTGTAATAGTCTTTATGGTTCCCGACATTATCGTTTGATGTCCAACATAATATGATACTATAATATTATAGTCGATATGTATTTTCATACCTACATAAATAAGATAAAGGAGCTTGCCATACGCAATATTTTTGATGTTGATTTCGTAAATAAAACATACATGCTTACTCGTATTATACAGTTATAATTATGTAGTACGATCTTGATTTATGGAACTTTTTGCATTAAAATGTATTGAAAATTAAAATTAATAGTTTTAATTCGCTTAAAAATGATATTTATTATGTATATTATGTTTAACCACTTGATATTACCTAAACATATATTTTATTGTGTAATCTATTTTTGGCATTTGTATTATTAAAATGACGTAACAAAACAAGTATATCCATAATAATGTTCTCATCAGTCGCCATCCAGAAAAATTCTGTCCACTTTATCCCGCCGTTAATTATGCATTCATAATATTATAATGTTTTACATGTTTCCGTTGACCTAAATCTTAAAATGACAAAATTAGATTTGTTTCATAAAGAAATACTAAAATACTTTAATTTACACATATATTATATCGTCAACTGGAGATCGTTAAAACTGTTAATTAAATTTATTTTAAACATGGTTTCATAAACTATAACTACTAACTTATACATGTATTAGAAAATATTTAATTTATATACCTATATAAAGTTATTATAATAGGCCTAAAAAAACCAGTTTTAAACGCTTTTTCACCAATTTAAAATTTAAACGAACGATATTTTTATAGAACATTTGTTTTTTTCCAAAATTATATCTATATATTATATATAAATATATGATTCAGTACACATTCATATACGTGCCTTATAATTAATTATTTAGATATATTATACTTTTTTTATTATAAGTGTACATTTTTTATTAAACGTTTTATATTTATTAACCACTTTTTTATGAACACATAAAATATTTCTTATTTTGAGTACAGTTTTATTCACCATAAATAAATGAAAATACTTACAAATTTAATTAAATATTTTATAAATGTTTTTTAGATTCTGAGGAATGCGAGGAATGTATTGGTTTTACAAAGATGTTTTTTTTCTTGATGTCTAAACATCGTTATGGGTAGAAATAATAGTCAAATTACCACAAATAAAGTCTCTTTTCTGTACCAAATTGCATATTGTTGGTACTTTATATTTAGCTCATTTTTCGAATTTCTCAAAAGTTTTAACTTTTATGAAGAATAACTACTAAAAAATAACGGAAAAATGGCAAAATTACAGTTTCTGTTATTTTGATTTTATTTATTTCGTGATAAATAATAAATAAATAATAATAAATAGTTGAGTTTTGATCGTAGGGGCTTGAAAACTTTTTTGAATATTCACATAGATAATTTACAAGCGTGATAAAATTTTAGAACATATATTATCATTTTAATATATTGTGTTATATTGAGTTTCTCTCAGAATCGTATTTTCTAATTCAATATCTGTAATACATTCAAATCTTAATTATAATTTATAATAAACCGCTAATTTCTCCGTGGATCGAATGGATAAAAGAGGAAAGTTTAAAATCGACCTTACCGCTTTTTTTATTTAACATAAGCCAAAATGATATTATACAATATGTTTGTTTTGAGATCTTTAAAATCTTATTACAAGGGAAGTCGATCTAATGAATTTTCATTTGTTCGATGCTTAATACGTAATTCTCGATTTTTCGCACGATGAATCCTTTAATCACTGACAAAAGTCCATTGTTTTCTTTACTATTCACACACGATGGCAATAATTTTATGCCCTATACAAGATTGTTTTTTTAATTTAAAAAATTGTAAATTTTTAAAAGATTTAAGAAACATTATGAATGTTTAATAGACAACATATAGGACTATTATATTTCAATAATTATAATTATTTAAGTACTTCATATTTTCATGGAAGTGAATTATTGTAGTTTTCAAAAAATAACGAATAAGTGATGAAATGTATTGAGCTTTTTGGAGAAAAAAATTGCAATGGATCGTCAGTATCTGTTTATAGAATTAATAATATTTTATAATTTATATAATATAGTTTTTGAAATTGTTTTTTTCATATTAAATACATAATATTGAAAAATTTATTAAGTTTATATTTATTTTTTTTTCATCCTAAAAATAATTTTATATAGTAGGTTTTACATATTTAAATTAAAAATTTAAGACCAAATATTAAAATACTTAATTATTTGTATATATGTACGACGTACCTATATAATAAATTATGTCATTATAAATTTACTCGTATAGTAATAATTACTCTTATGTAATTTTTAAAACAGGTTTCGTCAGTATTATCATATGTATGAAAACATTTTATTTTTTAATGTAAGACTATAAGAAATTTAGAATATATTTATGATTTATTATGTAAAAGATTTAGGTTTTATATAATATATGTCATAAAAAGATAAAATAATTTTGAGGGATTTAATCATATTTTGGTAATATACCGTTGAATAGACCATAAGAAAGAATTATTTTTTCTGACAAAAATGATCTTTATTTGATTAAAATTAATATTATAATTCTGAATAAAAAATATTACCTATTAAAAATTTAAAACATAAAATTATAACGAACATTTTTACATTTTGTTACAATTTCATATGTAATTGATACACCCGTGTTTTCTTTTAAATTAATTTTATTTCGGTATTTTATAATATAAAATTAATATTTAAATATACTAATATACTAATATATGAAAAATATGAAATTATATTACACATCATATAGTTTTCAGTTTCATTCGGATATTTGAATAATCTTAAAATATATTTTCAAATATTTTTGTTGTTGTGAAAATACACACATATATCTATATTTATATAACAGAATATATAAATATAATAAATATTATTTTGCATAACGATTGGAAATGTCACTTCAAATTTAATATTATTTAATCGAACAAATACTTAAATTTGTTGTTATTATGTACACTTTGATATAGTTATTATAACCGTTGTGTCCCCATAAAACGTCCATGCGTCTAATGACTTATGGATGGGAAAAATAGTAAAAATAAACATCCATCATCAGTATATGCTTATATGAGATAATAGTTGTCATCCGATTTTCGATTATAGGTATTAAAAACAAACAGAGGAAATTGAAGAGTCCATTTCTTGTGTACTTACTTTTACGGCCGATCAGCTGGAGACAATATAGTATTTTTTGAATCGTCCCGTATTATCTTTTTGTCTTTATATATTATAGTTCATGAGTTCAGTAAGTAAACACTAAACAGTTTACAGTGATATGATATGTGTTACCTAAGTGATTGAGTAAATGCACTTAAATATTAACGGGAAATTATATTAACTGGCCACCCCAGTAAGTCATAACAGAAACCTTATGTATACAATAAAAAACACACTGATGTATAATAGATGTTTAAAATGATTGTTAAAAATGAAACTTGGATGTCTTATATACAAATATTAAAATATACGTACCTACTCAAAATATTATAATAATTTTGAAACGCGTGTTTGGAAAAATTAATGTAAACAATAAAACAAATGTAATAAATTAATAATGTAAAAAACGCGTATAGTAAATGATATCTATTATAAATTATAATGTACCTACTATAGAACTAGGTATAACATATAGTGATCAAAATTATGTGTTACAAAAACAATGAGATTACATTTCAATGTATTTGTTCACATAGTTTTATCCATTATATTTATAGGGATTTCAGGGTTCAAACCTCCCCAATAATTCTTTGACATATCATATAAAATATTTTCGAAAAAAAATAAGGTATTCACTTGGCAGTTGGCATACTTATATATAAAACCCTCCTTTAAAATTAATTCTGGATACGGCCATGTTATAAAGTTATTCTTAAATATTTCTTAATACATAAAAAACTTGTTTTTAATAATATTATTATTTTATAGAATTTTGCACATTTATTTTTAATATAATTACTGTTAATATTAAAATACATTAAAAAAAAAAATTAATTTATTATTTAATCATATTTTCAAATTATGATTCTACAAAGTATGTATAACTGTTATATATGCTAAAGATCACCAAGGTCATTAATACAATTTCGAAATTTACACATTGTCCATAACTGTCCAAGAGCAGTTGCCAGTTGGTTAAATCTAGATTTTATTGATATAAGCACATTTTTACCACAACATATTAAGTACATACATTACATTTATTTTTTTTTACTTCAACTTTACATATTATTTATTAATTATTTTGTTTTGAAAGAAATTTAATTTTAACTATGCTCGAGAAATAAACACCCATTAAAATCAAAATATATATTAATATTATTAATATATATATTATGTTGTGAGTTGTACTAATGACGTTCAAAACCCTTTAAATACAAAAAAGTGGTATAATGAATATTAAAAATAATGTTTGTATATTTAAATATATTTATGTTTTCTATAGCAAACGCGTTTTTTATTATTAAAATTTCAGACTACGTACTATGAATAAAATATAATTTTGATATATTACGCAATTAATTAAACTTTTAATTTATATAATATTATTATATTAAATTATTAAATACACATTTTTGATTTGATAAAATAATTATTTAAAACAAATAGAAATCGAATGATTTATTAGAATATATATGTAATAATAAAAAATACGTTAAATTGCGAACTTATTTAGTTTCTATAATGGCTATAGTATTTTTGGTCTTACATAATTTGGAATTTAGACATAGCAAGATGTATAAATATACCTATGTTTAACTTAATAATGGAATTTTTAATATTTTAATTGTTTTATTATTTTATACAATCTCTACATAGAGCTAGGGTAATCTACTTTCCCGCCATTTTATGAAAATGTTATTCAAAGAACTTCAACAAGTATAAATAGTATTTGAATAATATAATATATATTATATAATATATGTATTATATTTATATATTGTTGATATTATTATGGTTGTAATATTATAATTAATAAATAATAAATACATCATATTATAATATTTTAAAATAAATTTGTTAATGTTCAATTTTCAATATTATTGAACATTATATTGGTAATTGTATTCAAGGCTGTATCTGGGGGGGGGAGGTTAAGGGTTTAAATTTTTCCCAAAATTTTTTTTTTATGTCTTCATATACCATATATAATATAACATATATGTACTACGATTCTGTAATAAGCATGTCATAGCTTCTTCACTTTTTCAAACCCCCCCTTCCGAAAATTAAGTCCAGTTACGGCCTTGCTTGTATTATTATATATATTTTTATAATAATAAAATTATAATTTGTAATAGAATGTAAACTATAAAATAATTATATAAATACTTTTACGTTGTGTGCGTAATATAATATTATGATGCTTCGCACATTCGATAATAATTAATAGTTTTTAATGTTTTTATAAAACAGTATCGTTAAATAACTAATATCGTTTTAGCTCATGTTTTTATCGACATTTAATGTTGAACTATGTTACCTAATTATTAGTAAATACTTTTAAATACCTACTGATTCGTGTCACAATATTTTACTATATTGACATTATTTTTTTAATCGCTGTTTTGTATTTAAAAACAAAAAACTGTTAGTCATATTCTAAAATGACTTCTGTATTATTCATAATAAACGATAAATTTAAATTTTACGAAGACAAACTGTCGTCGGTTGTAGAATCTATAATAATCCAGTGAGTCGTTCAAACGGATCGTTCACGCGTATCGAACGTGTCAACATCATGTCTATGTGACTATATGTCTTTGTCAAAGTGATGTGTAAACATATTTGTTTCACTGGTACCTACCTCAAAGAGTCACGGACACTTCTGATCGATCGATGACACATAATTAAGTCGTACACGTGGGAATTTGAATATTTGTATTTTTTTTTTTTTATGATTATTATTATAGTTCAAAGCCCTGGACAATGTTCAATAATTTCTTTTATGTTTCTTGTTCGATGTAAGAACAAAAAAAAAAAAATTAAACTGCACATAAAATATTATTATTATATGATTACATAAAGTCATCGTACACGGTTTTCTTCGGCCTTGACAATGAATAATAATAGGTATTATATTGCAAAATATTTACATCATTTCTTGTATGGTTATTTTACAAAACAAACTATCCCAATTGATTTACGCTGGTCAGGAAGTCACGACATTCTCCGAGAAAGGCTCCTCGAGATTTAAATTCGATTATTATTATTAATATTATTATTTGCTACGCACTAACGAATACACAAGCGCGGTATTCATGTATAAATACCTATAATATAAACTGTTGCGGCTATTGCTTTGTGTGCGTACATCTACGACTATGAAATTTATATTTAATATTGCAGTCAACTAACAGTTTATTATCTGTTGTTATTTGTTTTTCTTCTTTAATGCGATCGTTAGACTTGCCGTTTACCATATAAATATAATATAATATAATCGGTTACGCAATGTCGTCGTTACTCTGTATAACTTCAAATCGAATAATGTCGTTCAAGTTTATGGACGTGAGCACTTAAACATATCAATTGACGTTCCTGAAACTATAACTTTATAAATATAAAAATTTATACTCGGACTCGGTTAATCGTAATTTATTAGATATTTTAATTTCTTGAACAGGGAATAATTTTGTTTTTTAATATACCTAATTAGAATAAAATAATTATTTTTAAATGACATAGTAATTTATTTAATCAACATAGGTATTTTTTATTAAATATATTTCATTTACTTTTATACTTATTTCATAGATTACCTACTTATGTATTTTTAAACAAATATTAATTATTATTGAATAAAATATAGTATTATTTCAATTAATAGGAAATATGGAATTATAATAATTAAAATGTTTTAAATTTTAAAGATAAAATGGAGTTATTGTCATTTTTATTGGAGTAAAATTTATTTTACGTTTTAAATTTTATATAGTTTTAAGAAAAAGTAAGTAGGTACCAACAAATAACTGAATTTGTTGTTTAATAATAATAATTTAATTTCTTTTTTCATAAATTATGTTTTTTGTCTAACGAAAGTGCAATTACGGAATAAAATATAAATAATTTCATATTCACAGTGCTTGGATTGGAAAAATAAAAGTAGGGGACTATTAGACTTAAAATAAAATAGCATCCCTTACAATGGTTAAATTCAACTTAACCCGTTGGCATTTTGATAAATTACGAGAGCAACGCTAAAATTTTTTTAAAAAGGATAAGGTACTACGTCTCTTACGTCCATCATCCAATTCAAGTATTGCAATTAAATAAACAAAAAACAATTTAAACCTACGTTTTAAGTATTATGAGTATTAATAACCCATATTAATGGATTAATAATGCATTATTTTCGAATGCGTATTATAATAATGATAGTTTTATAATTATTACTTTTGTTTAGAATCTGGTCTTGTAGGTAATTTTAATAATTCAATATTTTATAGGTTACGGGATATACATTCTAATAGAGTAATATTATAATATGTTATATAAATAATTATAATAATAAATATTGAGTTATAAATAATAAATTAACTACATTTTTGTAATATTTGATTTTAAACAATAAATGTATTTTAATTTCAGATGAAACTCAAACAATATCTATGATCCCTGGGTTTATTAGAAAAAAATCAACATTCGGCGATTTGCAGAACACTGATAGATTTGAACGAGAATTCGTTAAACCAGTAAAGTCAATCTCTCAATCGTTACATACACACGATATTTTGTACGGTGGTGATCAAAACAAATGTAAGTTTCTCGTATCTATTATATACGAACTACCTTATAGGATTTTATTTATAATAATAGCTGCACAGACTGTTTTTTTTTTTTTTTTTTAATATAATTATATTTCCTTATAAAGTCGATCGAGAAAAACTAGTCAAACATCATTCTGGACAATATCGATATAAAACCGCATCCGTCTGGGACCCTCATCCTGAATATGAGTTTACAGCATTTGGATATTTATTTCATCTGATATTATATCACGATTCAAAATTCGTTACACCAGATATTAAGGTAAGTAATTATATAATGATAATCAGTGAAATATAAAGGGGGATGTCCATATGAGGTCCGGAGCGTGATTTAATATATTTATTATTTTCTTACATTAAAAAAATAGTAAACTAGTATATTAAAAACTAATTTGATTACTTTCATAGTATTATGTATTATTAAAAAACACATTTGAGTAATTTTTTACATATATGATTAATTTTATGGAATAAATTAATTTTAATAACTGCGAGATAACCATTCATTATAATATTATCCTACGATGCATTTATGGATTCTTATAAATTTATAAGTTGTTTTATAATTTCGTCAGTCGCCAACACAAGTTCATAGTTAAAATCTCAATTTTCAAAAAAAACTGTAATCATAATTATCGTATAATAAAAATAAATTCTAAATGTACATGACAAATCTATACTATAAGTTGATTTGTCCACTTAAAATTAAGAATAAATAGTAATATAGGTACTCTAGAAATTATTAATATAATATAAATTATAATTAGGTACCATATAAACATATATTTTTGAGTAGGTACCTATGTAAATTATTGTTAAACATATCCGTAAAACTGAGTATATTCATCACTTATAAATATAACTTTAAATTTTGCAAATTATTTAACGTTATAAATTTTGTATTTTTAAAAATAATAAATATAACTATAATACGTTTGGTTATTTATTAAAAATAATCTAAACGACCAGTGTCCAAATGACAAATAGTTAATATAATTTAATTTTAAAATATTATAATGCATAACAAAAATTTATAAAATAACAATGATTTATTATATGAAAAATAATATATTAAAATTAAAATAAGTTTACATATTATATATTTTTTTGTCGTAACGGTTAGTTATGGGCAATGATTTTATAAGTGTTTTTTTAGTAATGAAAAATTCAAAATCATTGATCTATATAGAATACGTAGTTTAGTTTCTAAAAAAACAAATTAAATACAATTTACCTATGTCGCATAAGTAAAGTAAATAAACATTAATGTATAATTTATAATAATATAGTATATCCCTCGGTAACTATGCATTATATATTTTTTAACAATCTCATTCACGTACGTCACGGAAAAAAAAATATAGTTGATTCAACTATAATTATCATACTATTAACTGTAAATTATAATAATATATGTGACAGCCAAAAATTTAGTTAAAACTACATATTAAATATAGTCAAACTTTTATAGTTATTTTAACAATAATATGTCATACTATATTTTTAACTGTTTAACATGTTAGTTTTACTAAATTAGATAGTTACATTTTATTGTAGTTTTAACTAGAAATTTAGTTAATTTTACTATAAAATATGTTACTATAAATAATGTTGGTTGGTTTTACTAAATTGTATAGTTACTTTTTTTGTAGTTTTAACTACAATTTTAGTTAATTTTACTATAAAATATAATTTAATTTTTAACTGTGCCAACTATATTTTATGGTTAAGTATTTTTACCATATTTCAACTTTTCTTTTATTTTATACATGCAATTGATATTTTTTTTTTATTTACAATACATTGCATGTCATAAAATTTTATATAAGGTTATTATACATAATATAGATTTTGTTAATTAAATTATAATTTTATAGATATGAATGTTAAGCTATAAAAAATATTATAATGATGAGAAGGATATATATTTTCTAAATCATCTAAGGAAACATAAGTTAATGAATTAGTGAAGTTAACATTAAAGGCTTGATAATGATCATCAAAATACATAGTATTACATTAAATATAAATTACAAATGGTTCATTTTTATTATTAACAAATATTGACTTAATTAAATCAAATAAAGGTAACTATAGTATTATTCTATTGATATAATTTCAACACAATCGACACATACTTGCAGTATATTCGTCTATTATTATTACATTGAATTACAAACCTAGGGAAACATATTATAGTCAAACAAAGTAATGAAGTTTAAAACATATTCACTTACCTAAAAAATATCGTATAGAAAATGGATTATATAAAAATATAACACAGTAAAACGTGTAAAGTTGTAAAACATTGAAACGTGTAAAACATGTATGGACTAAAAAAGTAAAGACTAAAGAGTAAAAACGTCTGCTGTTTTTGTTTAACACAAACGACAAATGTAAAATGAAAAATTTAGATTTATAACCTCAAAGAAACAAACGTATTCTTATGGAATACGGCAATATTGTGAGGATAACATATAATTATAGTAAACGCTACTATACATTTTGTAGATAAATACTATTAACAGATTATCAACATAAATATTAGTTACTATCATTAAGAAATTTAGTTAAAACGACTTTAACTACTTTTTATAGTAAAATTAACTATTATTTTCATTATTTTAACATAATATTTAGTACACAAGTATTAAATAGTTTTACTAGTTGTATATGAGTTATATTAACTAATATAAATAGTTATTTCCTTAACAAAAATAGCCATTTCAACTATTTTTTTTTCCGTGTATAGCTCATTAAATAGCCTGAGGTGGAACTATGTATAAATTATACTAATATAGTTTTTTTCTTTTAAATAATAGTTCAATAATCATTATATATTATATTTTTATAATTTAATTTTATAAATATAATTAATAATATTATATTATGGTGTATCGTGTATGTACCTATATAAAATAACTTATACCAAAGAAATAAAATATATTTATATATTTTTGTATTATTAGGTAATTAATATAAATTAAAATGTTTTCAAAAGTTTGGATTCGATGATTATTATCTTTTTTTGAAATACTTATGATTTAGTATAATATTTAGAATCGGTCTGAAATTCAAGAATCTGGATAATTGTTTTAAATAACAACATTCTGAAATCTATTGATTGAAGTACACTCAGAACCTAAAAGGGCTTTTGAATATTTTTAATATGAAAATACCTGTATCAATATACTATATTATACATTATACGAGATATTGACTAGACATACGTACGAATGTATACTAATGTGATTATATGTTTTCACGTTTATTATAACGTTTGATATAACATATAATAATCCATTGTTAAAGAAGATTATGCTAAAAACCTTTTATCACCATTTTGTATTATATTTTATAAATTCCATGGTTTCTTTTCGTACGGTGCATCTTTATATTATATCTATACAAACCTGTTACTTGTTACCGACAAATACAAATCCCTATAATATATGCATTATAATATATATATAGTATATACCTACGTAATATTATATAGTTATACGTACCAATATAAAAGATCGAATTACGTATTATATTATTCATACAAACGGAAAGATTCTTTTAAATTTTGTTTCACGCATAATTAATTATTTTAGTCCGAAGAGAGTAAAAGACGCGTTTAAGTACACTCAAGACGTAACACCCATTGAGAAAAAACACTCTATACTGTATCTATATATTTTATAAGTTATAACCGACGCTTTTATTTAATTATTTATTTATTTAATTTTTATAGATATGTCATTACATTTTATTATTTTTTACACACGCGCGTTAAATTATAAAACATCAACGTATAATTCTTTTCATTGGTCTTAAATAATATCGAAACGATTAAACAAAAGTAATAAGTGTCTAGGAGACATCTTATTTGTATTTTATGTCGCCGCCGCGAGAAAAACGATGATGAGTAGGTACCGATTATTGACCCGAACACCGCATATAGGTATTTTTTTTTATATTGGATATAGCGTTAGTAACTTTTTTATTTCATTGCAATACATACATGCATCGTCCCCAACAGCATGATCTCGTATTTTATTGCTTATGTGATTCAGGGTTACACTTACACATAGAGTCCATGTCATCTTTGCTCGTTGTATTATATTGTATTGTGAAATCGTTAAACAAATCGTCGTGTTCTTATGAAATATAATTTACAGTTTCAATACATTTAATAGGCTAACAAATAATTATTTACTTAAAAGTATGGACTTTTATTTACTAATAATTATTAATAAGAAGGTACCTATATAGTATTATATTATTATGATATACTTTGGTATAAATATTGGGTAGGTACCTACATAAATAATATTATTTGTCCTGTTTCAAACATGTATTTGGAAAAAATAAGAATCAATTTTATAAATAATATTTTTTTTTATGTATGTATTAGTACAATATATTACAATATAATTATGATTTTTAAATTTAATAAAAATATGAAAAAACAAATATTACGAATATATTTATCTTTAGGATATTAAGAATAATTAAAAATATTTCCAATAATAATAATTGAAATTTGAATATTAATATTGTGTAAATTATGTTTACAAACATGAAACAATATTTAAATATGCATGATATCTAAAATGTTATAAATATAAGAAAGACTAACTAAAATGAATAGCTTTTTCTCTTTGTTATTATAATTTATAAACGTCAATATGCCTATATAGATAAGTGATAGGTGTCACAAATAATTTTGTTTAATAAATATTAAACATGTTATAAAAGTACAAGTTAACATAATTTAATTTGTATTAAAATAGGATAAAGAATTTTGGAAATATGTATTACTCTATGTAATTAATAATCATGAATATTTATCAATTTTTTATTTTTTTAAAAAAACATTTATTTTTAAATACTAAGTTAATAACTATACTAATTAATTAATAGTAATTAAAATTAAATTATATCCTACTTAACATTTAATACATTTACGCAGAGAATTTACCAAATAATAATACTTCATTATCTTATTAGATTGGGCTGTAGGTATATTATGTATAAAACATCAAATAATAATTTTAAATAAAATGTAAAACAAATTGTATTGTTATTATTATCGTAGGTTACCCATTTGAAGCAGAATACATCTTGGAGAGAACCGCCCAATGTGAAGGTTAATGGATGTTTTTACTCGGGAAATGTTTCGGGTGAACCAGGTTCAGTCGTTACTGTTAGCCTTTGTGATGGAATTGTAAGTACTTATGAATCTTCATTTTTACACTACTAACATTTAAAATAAGTATATAATATATTTCAATTATTTGTATGTGCTAAACATATACTAATAAGTAAAATATAGTAGGTAATAATGTGGCTAGAAGAATCTATTAGGTATATCATAAAATGTATTATCATAATCTAACCAATTTATCAATCCCTAATACCAATGAGCAATGGTTGAAAAAATCAAACGAATTCTATTTCTAAAAAAAGCATCATGACTTGAACGATGAAACTGTTACCCAATAGTGGCTACCTAGACAATTATTATTTTGGCCAGAGGAGGGGATGAAATAATTTTTAAACCTATAAGCGATAATACATATTTAAGTAAATAAGTACCTATACATCGCATATATTATATTAAAAAAACAAGTATAGTTTTTAATACGATTATACTGTAAAGTATACCAGATCTATTTACTAATTGTAATATCTTCTCGAAAAATGAAAATTTTTTAATTCAGTTTTTTTCTAATTATTATTTAGGCAATGTACTATAATATTACCTTTATTACTTGTTTAAAAAATGGGTCTCATAAACAAATTAACTCTTAATTTTTTTAAGTTATGTAAAATTTGAAGATAGCCATTTTAAAGAGTATATTTATATGAGAATTTTAAATTGTCGATCTCTTAATTTAATGAAGATTTCGATTTTTAGGGATATTTTTTTATTTATTCGTGAAATTATATTTTTGACGTCAATTTTAATAATTTAATATTTCAATATCATGGCACGTAAAATTTGTTTTATAATTATTATCATGAACGCTCTCAATGTTTACAACATGTTATCATAGATAATTATTTTTTTATTATCTATGAATTTTATAGCTGCAAAAATATCATAATAACATTGATTAATTATACATTAATCATAATTAATTAATGATAATAATATTATGATTGTATTACACAACTACGCTATAATAATGACATCAGAAATATAATTTTTCCAATAATTAAAAAAAATTCATAAAAATCGAAATTTTGATAAAATTAAAAAATCGACACGTCAATATTCCCATATAAATATACTCTTTAAAATGGCTATTTTCGAATTTTACATAACTTAAAAATAAAGAGTTTATTTTTTTATGAGACACATTCTTTTAAATAAGTAATGAAGATAATATTATAGTCCGTTTCCTAAATAATAATTTGAAAAACTGCATTAAAAAAATTTAATTTTTCGCGGAGATATTCCAATTAGTAAATAGATCTGTGACACTCTTTACATATATATATATATATTTCATTTTTAGTATAATATTTAATTTTGCATTTAATATTTTTGAACTCATCATGGAAACCCTTATAAATTTCTTGCGTATACCACTGCTTTAGGTATTGTAAATAATATTATAACGTTACATCTTTAGCGTACCTCAACATTAAGTACTTATTTAGCTATATAGGTAAATGTTGTACGCTACATTCTTGGACGATTCTTTCGAGTTTTCAACAAAGATATCTTGATCTCTATTTTTTTATTCTTAAATTAAAACATTTTTGCAAATACGAAGAAGTCTTGTTAAAATTACAACATTTAACATTAGGAGGTAGGTAGTAGGTATTGTAGAAACGTTAATAATTGTAGTGTACAAAAGTACATCACTATATTATATTATAAATGATTATAAAATAAAAAAATAGAATACAATTGAACTCGTTTATAGATTACAGACTAACCGGTATTCAATAAATATATTTACATAAAATAATTGTTTAATTGTATACGGTTCAAAATACCTACATAATTAAATTACATTTTCACAAAGTAAAACGTAAGTTAGCTACAATTCACTACGTGCAATCGATATATTTTTACAATTTTCTTTATGTAGGTACCAAATTATTTTATATTTTACTTACTATATACCTACATGTATATTTTTATATTATTATGACTTAGAGGATATAACTTAGAATACATTAATTCTTTAATAGATTTAAGCATAAGACAGAAATTTGCAATTCAAATCTGGAATTCAAGGATGTAACTAGGTACACGTCGAACTCATTGACAATAAATTATTTAAAGTTGAACCTCTCATAATATATATGTTATTATTATTGAAAAAAATAAAGAAAAAAAACTATAAGCAATATTTTTAAATAAACTCGTATTTGACACTATAATATAATAGTATTGGTAAGTTGATAGTACTCTGGTTCTGGTAGTATAATTATTTAATCAGGAAAATGTTGCTGGAGAATGGAGTTAATTTTTTTCAAATTCAGAGAAAAACAAAGAGTACATTTGTTGTATTTAAGTAATTGTACTTACTCATTATTATGTTACTATAATTAAAAGGCTGATTATGGTCTTCGATGGTGTTCTAGCCTCTATACCTAGTGATTACACCACTATAGTCTGTATTAACATTAAATTATAACTATATTAGGTACTTATATAATTATAATAACTACTCGAGCAAGGATTAAGACACTTGAGTCCCATAGGTTAATTGTTAATGTAAATACAATTTACAAATTAATTAAAATTAAAATTTATATCTTGCTTTTGATTAAGCTAGTATCTACCTGCTTCAATCGACATCATATCTGTATTAATTATTAAGATACGTATTACTTTCAAATAATCATTTTTGAAAGCTAATAACGTAAAAGTAGTTAAATTATCTCGAGTATTGGTTGTAAAGTTGTACGATGGTACTGAAGCCTAAATTATTTAAAATTATTTTCATTCTCTCAAATTTTGAAAAAAGTAATTATTAAAAACAGAATAATTTATACCATCGATTTAGGTATCAATTTGTACGATATTTTTATATGAAGGTACCGGGTACCTATATTTATATATAATAATTATTGCATGTAGTCCGACATTGTGAGTATGCACTACAGATTTAAGTAGTGTGTACTTTCAAATAAGGATATTGTATAACATACATGAATTTATATTCAGTTATTAATTGTTCAACAAATAATTAATGCTGGGCCAATACCACTTTTTCCCGATATCAGATATTCCGATATAATATATTGCTGATATATAATCGATAAACGATCCGATATTTTTCCTATGATAAAGATATATATCCTATGATAGTTTCCATGAACCGATATAAAAAAAAACCGATATCCAATATCCGATAATATATAAACCGATAAATTTTAGTATAGGTGTTATATCTTATATTATTAAAAATTATCGATATGGACAGTACGGCGATTTATATTTTTATTTTCGGTTCTGAAAAAAATCCGATAACCGAAATACCGATATTCCAATATCGGTCGATATAAATATCGGTTATCGGTATCGGCCCAGCCCTACAAATAACACACAATTATTTGTAATTATAATCTATTATAATAAAAATAATGTTATCACTTGATTGTCATGATCATATTTTATAAATCATTCTAGATAATTAATTTGAATTATTATAATATGGAATAATGAGGCATACATCAGTATTTGTTTATTTTTATATAAGTACAATGAAAAATATAAAAATAGGGGCTGCAATAACATACTTAGTAAATACAGAAACAAAATAGGTAAGCAGGTAACCTTCAAAACTTAAGTAATTATAATTAATTCCATAAATATAGTATATAATATATATATATATATATATATATATAGGTTATATCCAGTCTTGTAAAAATAATATACTAATATTAAAATTGTAATACTAATATTTAAATTAGAATAAATTTGTATTCTAAATACTTTTAAAATACTTTAAAAAAAAAGTATTTTATAAATACTTTCAAAATATTAATATTAAATATTATATATGTTAACTAGTATTTAAAAAAATAAAAAATATCTACTAAGTTTACCCAATTGAATATAACTAATAGTTACTTTACATGAAAAATACTTGTTATTTTCATAACCTTGAGTCCTGATGTTCATTACAATGTACATTGCTAAAAAATGGCAAGGAAATGTGTAAAAATTATGAATTTTTCATAGTAACTTCATTTTATAACGTATAAAATTAAATGCAAAGAAAAAATTTTTATCGGTGCCTATTTTAATACAAATATTTTTTTTCGTATAAAATACTTTTTAAATGTATTAAAAATACTAAAAAAAATACATCAAAATGTATTCAAATACTTTTATTGGAATACTTTACAAGACTGGTTATATTTTATATGGGTGATAGCCAGTAAGTAATTGAATTCATATTTTTTTAAATTTGAGTAGGTTACTGATTACTTATACTTTTCCTAAAGCTAATAATATTAAATTATGAGCATAAGTTTGGTAGGTATATGTAAAAAATTATGAATGAGAATTCTTTCAAAAGAAAATAAGCTTTATAATTTTGTTTGTTGTAATGAAATAATATTAAATATAATATGGAAAGATCATATATGGATGACGTTAAGATCGTTAAGATTTATTATTATTACGTAATGTAGCTTATATTATTCATATTTGAATAAAACTTGCACGTGACGAGGTGGCCGAGTGGTTAAGGCGTTGGACTGCTAATCCAATGTGCTCTGCACGCGTGGGTTCGAATCCCATCCTCGTCGGAATCGTGTAAAAAATTTTTTTCTTTATTTTCTACAATAATTTAAAATACTTTACCAAAATAATATATTAAATAGCATAATTTTATGCTCAAATTAATTGATTTCTTATTAGTATATTAATTTATTATAATATTTAAAACTATTATTGAATATTTATTTACGGGCTTACACCCAAGTAATAAAAATTTAATTGTTAATTTAAATTGTACATTTTGGTAATAATTATTTATATTATATTTAAGTATACGAGAATAGAGCTAAATAAATATCAATAAATCAAAATCGGTTGATGGGTTCGTTTTGAAGGTAGTTGGTGGTAGAAAGCGGTATAAAGAATTGAGTTTTGAACCGTGTACAGCGAGAAGAAATTTTAGTTATTTTAAGAGTGGTGACCATTAACAAGGGATAGGAGATTGAATTATTAAAAGTACAGAATTGTAATTATGACATATTTATATCATGAGTTATGAGCCTATGGGCTATGATATTAGTAGATATTTATAAATAATAATAGTACTTATATTTGAAATAATGTAATTTTTAAATGACATGGTTACAACTTACAAGCAATTTATCATTAGTACATAGGTACGAGTACCTACTTGAAATATAAATACTTATACCTATATACCAATTTATTGTACGTATTATATTTTATATCAATGTTTTCATGTTATTTATAGTTCATACACATAAAATCTAAAATATATCTAAAATTTGTTGGTTATTGAAAATTAAATATATTAATATTTAATATGTAGGACTGTAGATCTGTAGGACAGGTAAGTTAGGTATAGGAAATAATTTGTGTAAAAATAAGTTCTCTAGTATTCAAACTTAAAATTATCACATTAAAATAATTTTTGAACAATTATTTCACAAAATATATACAGTATATAACAACAAAACGTATGTATTTGTAATATTTAAATATTTATAGTTCTTTATGAATAGGTGCCTATTTATTTTTAATACACTCATAACAGTCTAAAAAAATAATATAACTTACCTAACTAGGTAATTTAATTTAATAAGTTTAATTTACTAGTTTTACATGTTTTTCCTAAGTTTATTATTTTCTTAGAAATTTGATCTTTTAAGAAATTAATATTGCCGCAATTCAAATTAAATATAAATATTGTGATTAGCAATAATCCTAGTTTGCTACGAAAGATGGCCGTATTATTTATTTGAAATACGGCTTTTTTACTTAGTACTTACTTTAAAAAAAATATACTTTTTTATATTAATTTTGTAATTAAAATACTGACAAAACATTCACTAAATTATAATTAATAATTATTGTATAAGTAATTAATTTAGGCAAAAATAGATTTAAAAAACAGGATCACGGCATTTTTTCTAAGTAAATATAGTTGTAAATAATTAATAGCGTACTAATCAAAATGATTAAATTATCATAATGAAAAATTAGTTGAAATACTGAATAGCCCCATCAAGTATATTATATAATATTAAAATAAGAAATTATATATTTCACTTGACTTTATTTATAAAAACCTAACCTAACTACCAATAATTACAAAACATTAAACTGCATTTTCTCAAAATGGCACGAAGAAAACTTTTACGTTCTTTTTTAAGAAGGCAGTATATTTAGGTGTAACGGTAGAAGAAATTGCCCCACCCCCTTGGGCCTTGCCAAACTTGTAAATTTAAATTGTATGTCTATATGTACATTATAGATAGTTAAAAATCTATTTTTTATTTTCGTATATATTATTTAATATAATATATAACTCACATAGTTCAACTTGACACTCCTTGTCATACGTCTGAACTATTCATGGGTTTTTAGATCAGACAAATTTATTTTTTATAACGGTCACTAAATGCCAAGATGAATTGGACGAGTTATATCAATAGATATTATTATTTTATTAATAATATTGTTATCATCACTCGTTAACTCGTTATTGTTATTGTCTTCCTTGAAAAAAAATTAATTCAACCCACTTCTTAATCCCGGTTGACGAGTAGATAAAATCCGCTCCTGGAGGAGAAGTAATATTTAAAAGATATAGAAAACCCTATTTATTTATTTTATAAATATATCACATACTATTTCTAATTTATAAAATAATAATGTATTTATGTTGGAGGTTCACTGGAGAACGGGTTTTCTTATTTGGGTACATTTTAGCGTTCATATACAATTTTGTTCACAATTTAAATATTGCATTATTACTACTATGTACAATGTACATATTAAAAATTAACTATATATTACTTAATAGTTAAAAAAATATTTAGCCATGTATTATTTTAAAATAATTAGTAGGTATTAGTGTAGTACTGTTTTAGTCAAAATAGTTATTCTACTACCTAATTAGGTACCTAAGTAATTAGCCAATTGGTATACCTACGTATTATTGTAGGTATATATTTTATATAGCTTTTATTTTAATAAAAAGAAAGTATTAAAAATTAAACGTTGTAATAATAATTAAATAAATATTAATAATTACTATTATTAAAGTATAAAATATAGTATTATAATATTATATCACTGTATTGTGTGTTATCACTTATCATTTTAAATAATATTACATTAATAAAAAGTTTACAGTCCCATATTAGTAGTTAAAAATGCATTTTGAACCACGTGACGAGGTGGCCGAGTGGTTAAGGCGTTGGACTGCTAATCCAATGTGCTCTGCACGCGTGGGTTCGAATCCCATCTTCGTCGACACACGTAAGAATTTTTTTTTAAATTTTTTTCCAATTAAATTTTTTATTTATTGGAATCGTTACAATTTTCTGTCGTTCAATATTTAAAATGAAAAACAGAAACGAATTAAGTGTTTGATATGTTGTTCCGCGAATAGGTATAAGGCTTTGGCATTAATTCAATTGATCTATATATACAGAGCAGAGAAATGATATACATATTATATTATAAACTATTAAGTAGAGTTTATCTATTTTGATTTTTGATTTTAAAAAAAACCAGACTTTTTTTCAATATAATTGGCGTGCCAGACGTTTCACTTTGTGTATAATATAAACTTAAAACTATGGTAGTTCAGTATCAAACTAAATCGATAGTTCATAATAATATTTAGTGTTCACTCTAACAACAATTTAGTATCTATACCCAAATAACGTATATACGTATGTATTTATTTTTTAAGAAACTGTAAAATTTATATTAAAATATAATACCTACGTTTAAATTTAATTGGTATTGCAGAATAAATGGGACATGTGTGTATATAATTATATGAAGGGGTTTATTTAAAATTAACGAATGGATAATATACACATTTTCCTTTTTTTAATTTGATTAAAAATAGTAACAACATATGAGCCGAGTTGTGACTTTATAATGAAAATGTTATCATCGTATTTTAAAAATATAAGATAAATTTATTTTGTTCAATATTCACATTAAATAGTCTAATAACATTTTAACTTTATTATTAAATAATCATATTTGTATTTTTTATAAATAAATATAACTTAAAAATTAAAAATTTATTCGGGTTAACTTGAATACTGCAGTAGTGAAAATATCTGTGTTAAATATCTGACGTCATTATTTTTAATATTTTAATGGTATATGTAAAATTTGTTTTATCAATATTATCATAAACGCTCTCAGTGCTTACAAAATGTTATCATAGATAATTATTTTTTTATTGCCTATGAATTTTATAGCTGCAAAAATATCATAATAATATTATGATTGTATCACACTATCACAGTATTACAAAATATCTACGCTATAATAATGACGTCAGAAATATGATTTTTCCAAAAAAAAAAATTCCTAAAAATCGAAATCTTGATTAAATGAAGAGATCGACACGTCAAAATTATAATATAAACATACTCTTTAAAATGGCTGTTTTCAAATTTCACATAGGTAACTTAAAAAATAAATACTTAGTTTATTTTTTTATTTTTTTATGAGACACATTTTTTAATAAAGGTAATATTATAGTTCGGTGCCTAAATAATATTTTGAAAAAACTGCATTAAAAATTTTGATTTTTCGCGGATATATTCCAATTAGTAAATAAATCTTGGACACTCTGTATAATTGTTTTTGACTACTATAAAATTAGTTTATACTTTTATAGATAAACACTTTTAAATGATTAATGATATTAAACAAAAAGTATAATGAATATTGAATATATTAGAATATGAGATTATTTAAACTTGTTCAGGATATTATTTCTTTGATTTATGTTTTAATCAGTTATTTATCTATTTATCTTTTAAAATACATTTAGCCAATTTAGGTACTGTATATTATGGCATTAGTAGTAGGTAGGCTATTATGATAAATGCTTCATCGTTTGATTATTTCTAACGTGATTTTCTATAATCCTATACTTTTATGTTATTAGAAACTGTTGCGTGATGCGTCTACGACTACGACATACCATCAAAATTAATTGAAAATGAGGTACGAAATCTTATATACAATTGAACACGAGGTTTCAAATTGAAATTATTATTACTATTTTTTAATATGTACATACTATTTCCATTTTTAGAATTTAACTCACGTGTTGATTGAACGCCCCTCGTACAATATATTATAATATAATGTTACATATGCCCTCCGGCTGCACTAAGGCGCGTCTTTAAATTGAAAAATGACAGTGATGATTATGTTTCTGTCAATAAAACAAAACAAAATTATATACGTTATCGTCGATTGTATATCTTTATTAAAACATCGACGAGTTTAGATTGTTGATACAAAAGACTGAAGTAAATAAAAAACTAAAAACCCGTTGTCGATATAGTCGATAAAAAGTGATTTTGATCTTAGAATGCAGTAGACACATTTAACATGATTATACTTATTATATTAGGTAAATAATATAATTTTTAATGCATACAATTTTTTTCTTTCAACAGTTTTTCAATACCTACCAAACTTAATATAAATTTACAACTAATGGTAATTTCATTTTTATTTTCTGGATAAGTAGAATTGTTTGTTTGAATTTATTTCAATAATAGAAAATACTTGGATTTGATTTAAATATTATTCTGATTTAATAAAATTATCATTTTTTTTTTTGTGGAAAAACGTATTATTTACTCGTGTAACATAATATTTATATTGTATAATAGTTTTTTATAATATTTTTTTTTTTTTATTATTGCATCTAATTTAACATTTTAGACTTCAGGTACAGTGATTATTCTCAATTTTTCGTTTTTCTACTAGTTATTTATATAATATAGTCGTATAGCAATGAAAAAAATACAATAATATTTGTGTATTTATTTCCTTTTGACAATACTTATGTTAATTGAAAAAAAAACGAAAAACGGGTTTGGTTAGAATATTGGTAAAATTACACAGTAAAATCTATTTTAAATAAAACGTTAACGTGTATACCTATATTAGATATATGGACTAAATGTACGGACTATTTATCGACAATTGTTACCAAAATAATCTCGGGTTAAGAAGGATTAAACGATTTAAACAAATCAGAATATTGCATTTTATATCATTTATATTATAAAATGGTTATATAATCAACATTTTAGTTTTTAATTATAACTAAACATACTCGTGTTATGTGTTTAAACTTTAAGTTAAATAATAAGAACTAAGTAATCCCAAAGAGACGTTGCACCTGCTTGTCATTTATAATCAAAAACCTCCTTTCCATTAGCACATTTAATTTTATTTTGGCAATATCTCAGTCATATAATTGAAACTAGAAACTAAGTAGTTTTTATTTTTATAAACTTTCAAAACTTTTTTTTGTCTCTACAAAATACGTAATAATACAATTATAAAATGTATAATTTAACTGCACATCAATCATCAATGACATTATCTTAACAAATTAGTGTTAATATAATATAACTTATAAGTTATATTTATTATTGTGGTATATTATATTGTTAGGTTATGTTGGTTAGGTACAATTAAGGTTAAGTTTAATATATTTGTATGATTGTTTAATAAAAAATAACAAAAACATCGGTAAAACGTCTAACGTTCTAGACAGTAATAATTCATACAATAATCTCGCCTACTATTCCGATAAACTCGTTTTAATGTCTAAGGAAATTTTTATGATATTGTTTGAGAAATGATTTTTATCATGTTAAAACAAATAAAACGATGGTATCTAAAACCGAAATTATTTATGTACGAACTTATTTTATGCAGATCCGATAAATGTTTCAATATAATATATATCTGACTATCTAAAACTCAGAATATACATATTGGTCATAAAGGCATTTAATGATTATACTATACCGAACTGATATTGATATAATATTTAAGACTTTAATAGTTAAAAAGGATCGGAATTGTTTTTTATGATATTATTATAGAACATTATTATTTATTTTATTAGATAATTCAAATTTACTCTATTAAAAATTAAGTATTATGAAAATATAGAAAGTAATAACTTACTAATATGATTATTTTAATAATTTTTCTATTAAAAATATTGTGGTAATAGCTCAAAATATATTTAGTAGCAGTACTTATACATAATACATATAATATATGCATATGCGCATACGCAATTAATTAAAATAATTATTAATGGATTTTATAACACAACAAATGCATATAATATTTGAATGACCTTTGATATAATTATTATTTCATTTCGCCACTTGCCAGTTTTATGCTAACCAAGCAGTTCTCAACGTTATCATTAAGTAAGTTATTAATTCGATAAAATCAAATTTGATTTTATCAAACCACAATCAGCTTTTGATTAAAATTAATTTAATATGTTAAACAAATTTAAATACAAATAATAAATTCATTATTTTCGTACAATATTGTTATATACTATATACGTAATATATCATATTGTGTTTAAAATAATAAGTACCTATACCCATAATAATATTATAGTGAGTTTAGTGAATGCGCATGCGCACAAAATGTGTGACATGAGTTATGAGTACAAAAAAAATAGTTTTACATGCATATAATTCTTCGACACCACGTGATGCTGCCAGGTGCCACCCGACTTGTTTATTACAAATCTACACGTCAAGTGAGAATAGAGTTACTTCGTTGATATAATATTATATATATTATTATGATATTATATGAAAGAATATAATATACAGGGTGATAAAAATTTAATTTAAAATGTAAAAACACTCGTATATATTATGTAAGAGGTAATTCGTAATGTTTTTGTATAACTCAACAAAAAAACTATGAAAAAGAGTTTATGTTTAAAAATTATGCGACGAATAATAATTCCAATTTTTTTTTTTTTTTTAATTAAAATTAGTATTATGACTTTTATATTACAATAATAGGTTATCGCGCAGCTATCAATTTGTAGTTATATATTCATTTTATTTTGCGCTTTATTTTAAAGGTTTAAATTTATCATAATAATCGCTCGAAAAATACAATCGATAAACACGATCACTCTGTACATGATTCGGTATATTATATTCATATATTATAATACGCATATGTAGTGTTCGTTGTGACGGGGCGAGTGACGTTTGGTGTGAAACTCGTTAAGTCGTCATAATAATGTCTAATGAGAGAGTATAAGTAAATGGAATTTTTTAGTTTTTAAATGAAAAAACGTGCAGCGGTGTATTATTATTATGTGGCGGTCATTGGCCACGCGGAACTTTGGAAAGGCACGTGATCGACGGCCGTTTTAGCGCGGTGAGCACATGAACCTCGCTGCATTATATTATTACACATGCATTATCGCATTTACGTGCTTGTAAGTTTTGAAGAGAATTCAGTGGAATATATAACTACAAAAATATTGCACGTGCGTGAGTGTATCATACTTAGGCTGTTAGTTGTAACGTGTAGTTGTATCTTGTATATTATGTATTGTATTCAATAATAATAATTATAAGAATAACACGTTTAACATCAAAATGAAAAGAAAGAACGTAATTTTTATATAATATAAATCTATCACGAAAAGTTAATGGATAATCTGATTGCGAGAAAGTAACGAATAATCTATATGAGTTTAGTTTTTACTATAATATAAATATATATAATATTATTTCAGGTACGGTAATTTCTTAAAATCACGTATGACCTTGAAAGTTGGAATACAATGAAATGTACCGATAATTTGCCTGTCCAATATATTAGGCATAAATCCGATAAATGTAAAAATAATAATAGCTATTATTAAAATAACTATATCCTCTTCGTTCTTCTGAGCTATTTCTTCTAAATATAGGGGGAAAAAATAAATATAAGTTTAATTATTTTTTTATCCCGTTTAGATTACGTCCTTAAAACGTTCAAAACTGCCTAATAAATTATAAATTAGCGATTAAAATCTACTATAATAATATAATATTATAGAAAATTGTATGTATAAAAACATCAGAAAAGTCTGAATTTTAAACTTTAAATTAAAAAGGTAGTACCTATATTCATTTGTATTTTACATATTGGAAGGCTATGCGTATGTTTTATTAAAATCAGGGCCTGAAATCATATCGAAAATAACCAGTTCTGGAACCTAAAAATCCTATAAATATTAATAACCGAAACCTAACCGAAACCTATATTAAGTTTTCTTGAAGAACCGAAACCAGAACCGAATTATAATTAAAAATACCGGAGTTTTAGAGTACTAAAATTGATTAATTCTTAATACTTTAAACTGGGATAATATTATACTTAATATTATTTAATATTTATATTTTTAAAATTTTACAAATTCAATGATCACAATGATTATAATTATTATTTATATATTATACAATAAAACCTGTATGACGATGATCGCAAATACGAATTATTACTAATTAGTATTTTATTTATATTTCTTTAAAAAATAAAATATTTATTATTGAGATTTATTATCATACTCATTATTACAATATTGATTATTATTATACTTTTATATAATTATCTATAAGATGATCCATTTCTAGATATCTATGGATGTAATTTGATTAATTCATTAAAAATAAAGATAATAAAATGATTCTGAATTTATAAACTTTAACAATTTAAATTCACAAACATCTATAACGGCAATAAAAATTGAAACATTAGGTACTTTTAATCGTATCATATTAATCAGAATACGTTGAACCATAAATTAAATATTTTTCAATTTCGGTAAACAATGGAAGTTTCTTCTCCAGAGCTATCAAAACTTGCTAAAATAGTTTTTAGTGTTCCAGCGACACATGTGAGTGTCGAGCAACTTTTTTTAAGTTTAAAATTTATTCTTTCTCTGTATCGAAATAATATAACAAACAAAAATTTATAGGACCTATTTTTGATTAGAATAAATAGATTATTTGAACGAAAAAATAATAAAAATAAATAATATTTAACATTTTAAATAAAATATAGTATTATAAAAAGTGTTTTGTTTTCTTTTATTTTTGGAACCTTTTAAAATCCGGTATTAACCCTAACTGGGTTAGATTGGGTTAAGTTATCTTTAATTTAAATTTTGTTTTAACCCAAACCGCAACCAGAACACTTATATACAAAATTGAGTACCAGAACCGAAACTGTAACCGAAAACAAACGCTGGTTAAAATATTTACTTATAATAGTTTTGTCTAATAGTTTCATTACTATTGAAATTTGTTCGGCATAATATAATATAATATGTAATTAAACCACCTCATTTTCTAAAGTGAACACAAAAATCACAATGCTAAATCTACCGGAGATAACTGCATAAACTATATTATTATATACATTATAGATACATATAGGTATGAGACATAAAACTATATCATATAATTTGTTTACCATTTTGGTCGTCAATTATTAATTTCGTTAATCATAATTTCTCGACAGGGTTTAATATATTCTCCCGTTAACTTATTCGTATTTTATAAAATTGTAAAACACGAGTGTTTAATAGTATAGGTATAATATTATTATATGGTTTAGATGTATTATAATATTATAGTACGCGCTAGAGGACTAAAGTGGACTAAAGAAAGCACAAAAATAGCGTATTTTATTTTCCGTTATAAACGTACCATACTATAAATAGTGTACCACGATAGTTTTATAATTTTACGTAGAGATTATATTAAATGATGTAGAATCGTCAAGATACACTCTGTATACATTTTGTGACCATGACGTGAATAGTTTTAATACCTATACCGCTAGTCCACTATACGAGTGCGAAACGATAGTGAAAACCGCGAAAGGGAAAACACACTGCCAGCAGCATCGTACAGACCCGTTATAGCGTTATACTATTGTAATGTGTGCGTATTAATACGATATTAAATTGTTTTCCGAACGAATGTATAAACATTGCCAAAAAAAGTTTATACGAGCTGACGAACGAGCGACGGCAGATATACAAATTTATTGTTTATACAATGTAATATATTGTAATGTCCGCTAAACCGCGTGTATGAACGACGATGACGTGTATATAATATAATATTGTATACAGCCCTGTAATATGTACAGGGTGTTTCAAAAAATATAATTTTTAATCGTTTTAAATTGTGTTTTTTCTCATCATCATGATTCGAAAGATATTAAGCGGGTAATTATTTAGTGATTATGGAAAATATCGCAAATCTTTGTCGGCCGGATGGGAGAAAATCGAAATTTTCCTTATTTTTTCTGCGCATACTGTACATGAAATGTGTATTCTATATATTATTATATGATATATCGTTGCGACGACGGTAGTCTTACGATGTTTATATGCGAGCGGTTTATAAATATCGCCAGACTAGCTGTCGGTGGCCGTCTGAATGTAATATTATTATATGTTTTATTCGCACGCGAATAATGACGTGTACGCTCATGACGAGACGATACCCTACGACGTTCGTTGACCTTTCATACAAAAAAGGATCCGGAAAATACTGTACCGACACTAAATGTTTTATACCTACCCAATATAAGGTTAATTTTATGTCGGAAAGATTTTAAAAATTGTTTAAACTTTAAAGTATTGTCGACTATATGATGATTCTATACGATTTTTCTACTTGAGGCTTTCGTATTAATTTGGATTTTTGTCTTATTGTTGTATTGATATGACTGATATGACTGATATGATTATATTAATTTTAAAAACCAAAAGACGAATAGTATATAATGTAAAAAAATATTTGTTCTTTTAATTAATTATGATGATAAATTATTTTTACACGATCATGTAATCAAATAAAACCCAGTCGAAAATATTGCCATTATTTGACTGAAATTCGAGATCAACTAAAATAAAATGATGTGCTGGTGAAATTGAAATATAACTCATACGTAATCATTGCCTAAAATTTTTCTATTTTGCTACTGCACATACACTTTTTTTGTAAGTACCGAATATAATGTTAAATATAATTATTAAAAATAATTATATACTTGATTACATTAATAATTAGTATTACTACATATTTCGTATTTTCTACTACATACAATTTTAAGTCCTGAATATAATGTTATTTTCATATAGAATTAACATAATTAATAATAATTAATTATTTATATTATGAACTAAGCAAATAATGCATATCAATTGTTCTCGTTAATTATAATTTTTTGTATAAAAATTTAAATCATAGATGGATTTACTTGTTAAATACCTACTTATTATTCACTATTAAGTTAATTTCAAAATAATGATTTATTGTCATTAGACCTTTTTATATTTTAGCAAAACATAATAGCTATTCACGTATCTATTTCTGTTCTTACAAAATATAATTTAACTTAATCAATTGATAACGATTAAATCAATGGGATAACAACGTATAGTTGAACAACGTTAGTGGTAAAACTAAAAGATGATAAAATTATTTTAGTTATAATTTTAAGGGACAGCATTAAATCGTGACCTATCTACAAAATTTGCTACAAGTATCAAAGTTCGAAATTTCAGGGGTGGTTTTGAATCTCTAATTTACCCTCCCCGTGTGCATGGTGTGCATGTTTCAAGTTAAACTCTACCGTTGGTAATTATAATATGTTGTCCTTTTTGACACTGTGTTAAAAAGGCATAGATTTTAAATGTATACGTAACCTAATACCTATATTAATATGATATCAATTTTGATTGGTTATTATTTTATATTATTCTGTATCGATAAAGTATATCTACCAATAAAATTACAACGTCTTGTCTTATTTATCTTATTTAAGAATTTTTTATTTAAATTATATACATTATAATAAGCTAACGTACAAGATTTAGGTAAGTATATTACAAATAATAATAGTCAATCAGAATATCTACTATTTATGTAGATAAATGTCAATATTTCTTATTTTTAAATCAAAAATTATATAGAAATAATATGCTATAAAAAGAATTATCTCAATATTCAAAAATAATAAAATTTCCTCATATATTTAAGATTTAACAGTTTTATTTTCTTGATGTAATAAATATTTGTCATTTATTCATATTAACAAATGAGATGCATATTATTATTATAATCTAGGTAATATATTGTATTAAATATCAATATTAAAAGATTAAAAATCGTCCTTATAAATTTAAAATGTATTCATAAATATTATTTTTATTTTACCACGGTAAATATTTATGACAATTTAAAAAAACTAACAACCCTTTGTAAATTTAAGTATGACAATTTTATGAGCGTACTTGAAATACAATTTTGCATAATTTCGAGTGGGTTTAATTGTTTGATTACTTTTCTAATTAAATGTGTATTATGAGGCTACTTGAACTAATTGTATGTAATGACTAGTGAGATATTACTTTTCTTATTTTAAAATGTTATTAATAAATTATTATTAATATTATTTTAACCATATTTCAAGACATTAATGAGAATAAGTACGTAGTTATATAAAAATTAAAAGTGAACCTTTTTTTTTTCAATTGAAATGTTGATATCTAATAGTTAACATGATGTACAAAAATAAGCTTAAATAAGAATGGTTTCTTTAATTTTACTACTTGTACGAATTTCACATTCATGTTATTAAAGTAAAATGGGTATAATAGGAACAAATGTTTAATTAGAAAATAATTTTGAAAACAGGATATCAGGATTCATCGAATTTGTTATATAGTAATTATATTAACGACTTATTTTAGGAATAGAATATTATACGCATTTTACAGCTGGAGATTTCTAAACTAGTTTTGCAACTAATTACGAGAAAAGAAATAAAATTGATTTGTTACTGTTGTAATATCATAAATTTATATCAATCACATTCATAAAGAGTAAAGTGAAGACTTAGATAAAACGAGTCTACTGTTATATAGTCCAATATATATATTTAATACCCCGTGGCTTTATTATAATACAACTGTGCAGGATAAGAAAACCAGCAAATTAAGTTTGTAATTTATGTTCTTAATTTTTGTATTTGAAAAATATGAACCTATCCAACATTCGGCATTAACTAAAGAGTTACATATAGCTAATACATATAATAGGTAAGAACTACGAGTTTATTACACATACACATATATACATAGTGCTCGAATTAACAAAAACAAATTAGAGAGATTCTTTTCATCTTTAATGAAAGAACGTTTTCATCTCTATTTAACTTATTATAACATGAATACTACACCCCTCAAATAGTAGAGATACGGTAAAATTTCTAAAAAATGAGTTGTGGTACCAGCCCCCCTGAAACCTCACAATTTGAGCATTAACTCAAATGAGCACATATGACTACATACAAGTTAAGGCTAAAAATATTATAAATTAATATTAAAAATAATTGAATAATGAATGAAATTCAACTGTAGTTTAAAATCTTATGTTTAAATTGAGCTAAAAAATTATTAGTTTTATAATAATACAAATACACATAAACCTAATATTATATAATCTATACATTAGTGGCGGATCTAGGATTCTCTCACGGGGGGGGGGGGGGATATTAAATATATATATAAATATATGAATAGGTATACTTTATTAATATAAACATACAATAATACATTTATATTACAAAAAAGTTTTATTTTACCTACCTCATTGATTTATTATGATCCCCATATCCTCTCTCTTAGATCCGCCACTGCTATACATACATCATATTTAGGGAAAAACGTAGAGCGGTCAACGATATTTTAAAAAAGTTATGAACGTTACTATAAAAGATGAAATATTTATTTATTTTTTAATCTAAATTGAATTTTTATTATATATATACATATATTAATTATTATTATTTTACTACTTCTAAATTGTTAAAAAAAAAAAAAAATTAAATGCTCATTAAGAATAACTTTTAATTACTATTTTACTATAATTTATCATTAAGTACTGTTAAATTTATACTGACATCGATTATATTTAAAATAAAATAAAATAATTTTGTTTTTGCTGTAATATTACCTATATGTGTATTACTAATTATTATACCTATTCTATACTCTATGTACTGTATATACTGTATACTCTGATACTGTTACCTATTTTATTATACGATAACTTATAGATTCATTAATAGGAATACTTCATATTATAGATTTGTATTTTGTTTAATATTATTAACATAGTTTATAGGTAACTAATATCTATACCTGTCAATATTCAATCACGACTTATATTTAAATTGAAATTTGAATGTAAAGTTCAAACACGTGTTGGTTATGATGACCCTTTAACTACGTAGGTTACCTACAGGTTCATACCACATTGTTGTGTAACTTCTGGGTTCGTGATGCTATGGTTAAGCGTAAATAAACACAATTATTGAATTATATATAGTCACAAACTGTTTTTAAAATCACATTTCGGTAATTTACAATTTTAGACGTAACAGCCAAACAAGGTAATAAATCATGGATCTCAGTAAAATTATATGTACGTGCGCAGTGTCAATGACGATTTATGTATCAATTCAAGATTTAGAATTTTAGACAATCGTAATTTGGAAACCTTGAAAAGTGAAATTGACTAAAACGCTTTTTACTTCAATATAAAATTAGGTTTTAAGCATAAATTTACTATGAGCACTTATGTTAATGCAATGTGTATATTATATTATATAAACGATATTATTATCATTCTTATCTCTCTTCTTAAAAATATAAAGGAGATAATAATATATTATTAATTATTATTATTATAGACTATAATAATCGTTGATCATATCAATTTCTTTTTTTCCCCAGTATGAATATACTGGGTGATTATAATTATTACGATTGTATATTGTAGAGTCTGAATTTCTGAGCGAAGCAAGGAATGTATTGGTTTTACAATGATATGTGTTTTTTTTGTCTGAAGACATTTTTCTTGTAGAATTAGTGGATCGATTACCATAAATAAGGTATACTTTCTGTAGAGAGTTGCATCTAGTTAGTACTTTATTTAGCTCATTGTTCAATTTTCTTTGGATTAAGGAAAACTATCGAAAAATGGTTGAAAAACAGCAAAATTCGCGGAATCAACATTTTAGACGGAATCGAATTTCATTGTTTTATAACTAATTTTTCGATTTAACATTATTTGATAAATAAATAAATTGAATAAAAAGAAATATTATCAGTTTATTGTATATCTGACTGAGCTTTGCTCAAAATCGTTATTTTGAATCTTAATTATAACACAAAACCATTCCACCACTAACCTATCTGAAGATTAAAAGAGGTGAAGAATCAGTGACTGATCAGATATTTTACTTTTTATTTACCAATACTATACTACCTAACAATAATATTAGACATTTTTTAACGTAATATTATTAGGTATATTGACTTTAAGCGTGTTAAGATTTAATTAAAATAGTTGTTGATTTATAATAAATTTAGTATTTACTTTTGAAATTTATAACCAAAATTAAAAAAGTTTTGTCATCATTAAGTACTTGGCAATATTATTTCTATATAGTTTCATTTGTTTTTTTTTTATACTCGTACTCATGATAATATTGATAATATTATACTCGTTTAAACATATTTTACCAATAATAAATATGAATTACATAACACATATAAAATATAAAACTAATGATTTAATGTTTTAGTTCGGTATATATTATAACCCAGTACCCAGTATAACACAGTATAACAGATGAAAATTTATAAATTTAGACTTCGGTTAAGTGTTAATGTATAAATACTATACTACTATTGTAGAGGGAGTAAGGACATATCGGCTATAAATTCAAACGATCGATGGTAAAATTATTGTCTGTTTACCTTGTATGCGTCCGAGCTTTGCTATAATTAACCAAGTTTACATTTTGTGTATTATGCTTTATGCTACACAAAATTTATGAAATGTTATATTAATAATTTTTAAAAATTAAAATATTCTTCTTCTCGAAATTATAAGGAAATAATAAATTATATTCTATAAAAAGAATTTGTTTATTGTTGTACCATTATATTATATTGTAGTTGTCCTAAAGTTTCCTCGTATGTTTGTTGTACTGTGAGTGCAAAATTGAAAATATAATACGTTGTACGTGAATTATTCACAAGAAAATATGATTCATTTCGTTATTGTTATTATTATTTTATCCATTTAATAAGAACTTCGTGTGCGATGTGAGGAAACAAACAATATGAAACAAAATACGTATACGCTTATCACCCGTTGAGGATTTAGATTTAGAACAAAAGAACACATATCCCAAGTGCCTTCTAGCAAGGTAGAAAAATTATTAATTCAATGATTCACATTTTATCACTATTGTTTTCATGACCAATCCGCCACATTGCATGTGCGTATATTATTTTGTATGGGCCATGGTACACTCGTATCCTTACATAATTCAATGTTTTAATTATATCATAATCAATAATGATCTTTTAAATGTGGATTGCATTGCGAAACGATTTAAAATAACATTATCTATTATATTGAAGGTATGATGACTAATATTTTCAATAAAACAAGGTTAACTACAAGGAATCTGGTATGACAGAAACATTATAGTTTGTTTTAGTTGATTTCGATTAGAAATCATGACAATTATTATAGATTCTATAGTTAAATAGTTCGGTGTAATATTATATGTATATATATATATTATGACGCACAGTGGCGGATATACGGAGGATCATGGGGGAATATAGGGGTCATATCTCTCCCTGGTATAAGTAAAATAAAGCTTTTTTATATAATAAGTTTATAATTTTATATTTATATTAATAAAGTGTACCTATACATCATATATTATGTATAAACATATTTAATAATCCCCCCCCCTCTAGTGAGAAAATCCTAGATTCGCCACTGATGACGCATCGAAATATTATAATACCTTTATAATAATTACGAATTAAAAATCAATCATTTTTTACTTATAAATATCAGAAGAAGTAGTGTACATGTTTTGTATTAACATGTATTGGTTTAATATGAATTTGATATGTTTTTGAGTACTTTGGATTATTATTATTATTATTATCAGTTATCTCACCAAATTAAATTTTCTATAATTCCATACGTGCCTATAGGTATTATGTATGATATACTGACTATAATATTAAAAAAATTAATCTTTTTTTGAAAATCACGAATATTGAATAAACATTTTTTTATCTCCAATTATGTGTTTTTAGACTGGCCACATTCGCACGACTACTGGCAATTATTTCATAGAACCTACGGAGACGTTCGACGACCACGTGACTCCAGCGTTACATATCATTTACCGGGTCCGTCTTTCGGCCGAGGGTAACGAATATGAATTGCCCCGGCAAATACAACAATCGCATCAATCCGAACAAAATTGCGGCGTACAAGGTTATAATATTTATTTTAATGCATTAAAAACAATGAAAAATCGACAGTTAATAAATTATAGAAAAGGACATTGTCAAATTGTAATATTTAAATTTATGGCATTAAAAAATGAAAACTTATTTTAACAATATTTTGAAAAGTTAGAATACATTTAATGCGAAATTATTTTTAAATATAATATATTTATTATATTCGTTGATGTTGATTACTAAATCAGATTTTGTACTTGAAATTCTATAAGAATAACAAAAAAAAAAAAAAAAACGTTATATAATACGTCATATAATAATAATACGTGTATGAAAACATGTTTCATTTACTTATGTCGTAAAACCGCAATGATAATATCATGATATTTGCAAAACGTAACACGATTTTAACGCTTTTTGCCACAAGAATAAACTTGTTAAAATATTATATTATATTGCCTATACACGAACAAGAATTTATTTTTCTCGACTATATTCGTATATTGTCACGAAAACAATTATTGAGCATCCGTTAGTATATTGGTATAATATTATTATAATAAACCTACTAGAAATCCATTGTAAACATCTAGTTAACGGACTACACATGATCGTCGATCGAGTATCGTAAATCCCATCGGCAGTGGACCTTTTATGTAATAATATATTATTGTTGTTATTATTATCATTACTATTGTGTGCATATTAAATCCGTTGTCGATGTCACGACATCCTATAAGGTATAAACGTATAATAAATAATAATATATTATTAAAGTGTATGTACAACACAACACAGCATATGGGGCAAAAATCAATGGCAATAATTATGAAGATTATTGAACGGATTTGCTTGGAGAAATTATATTATTAAAAATATTCAATATATCGACCCATATATGCGTCTATCGACGATTTAAAATATACCCCCTCGTGGCCTCATCACCATCACCATATCTAGAGGTCTATTAATTGTATACTGATATCGATATATTATTGCCGTACAAGATCGACATTTTTATTTAAAATGTTTTGAAATTTTGATTGTTTTTACCCCAGATATTATATAATATAACTAGATAAACTAAATAGCTTACTACGAATTTATGTTGAAGGTAAATGGCCGAGTTTTCTTATTAAAGTTTGTTTATAGTATGATCAATGATAATGAAAGATCATATAAAATGTAAAAAACACATTTTATTATAACATTAAAATTTACTTAAGAAATTAAAGTTTAAATTCAATTTTCATTTCTTTAGTGAACACTGAACTGAAAATAAAATAAGCTTTTAATACATACAACTCATAGAAGTTTTGCTCGTGCATATTATATTATCATATTACCTATCATATTATCTATTATATTACCAAACTACATAAATTTTGATTTTTGAACAATATTATAAAAACTCTAAAATAATAATAATACAATGATAAACATTTAATTAATTTAACGATTCAAACTGAAACAACGAACAATAGACATGAAATAAAAATAAAAATTGTGGTAATTAAAAAATATAATACATATTTTAAACATTTCAAAAAAATAAAGATTCTCGTATTTTTATATCCCAACAAAACATCTATGAACCATTTAAAATTTAAAAGAAATTAATTTCAACTAAAAAAAAATAACTTGTGTCGATTTCTATATTCTAATACGAAAAATGACAAATCGTAAAACTTTATAATGTTGAAATAGAAAAAAATTAAATAAATATATTATAATTATTGTTAAGTTATGGTTTTACAATAATGTTAATTTTTTAATTTTTGTAATTTGTAAAATGTTATATCTTTTTTGTTACCTTAGGCCATATAGAGATCATATGTATAAATTTGGCTCTAAATTGACGAAACGTTATTTTATGAACTAGAAATACGTAAACAAAGGGTTATTTGATCAGAAAAAGTCATTTTCCCGACTTCAATGTTTAAAATTTTTGTCGTAGGAAGTCGACTATCTAGATGTATTGTATTATATATGTGTTTTTTACAAACGAACAATAATATTAATAATTCAATTTCTATATGGATAAATCGGAATTTTTATCAATTTATTATACCAATGCCAACAACTATAGTATAATGTAGGTATAATACACAATAATACAACTTCTAACCGGCCAAACGAATTCATTTCACTTCTTTCGTAACATTAATATCCAATGTCAAGGTCTATACAACTTTATAGACAGAGATCTAAAATAATCTCCCGTGGAGACAAGAGTACTCGTACCTAACCGTCACTAAGAATTACAAATAAAATTGATTTTCTTCAGCCTACGTTATAATGAGTACATTCGTTATTTGATGGATTAGAATACTTATTTAAATGGCTAGGTATTTAAACTGTAAGATTTATATTATAAAATGAACATGATATAACTAGAAATAATCAATAACGTTCCCACTCATCATTATAAAACGATTTAGACTTATATTATCCATTAACTATACACCTATACACAATATATTAAAATGAGGTTTAAAATTTACCATATATTTTTACTTTAATAATTGAAAAAACTTTTTGTAAAAGTTATTTATAAGGAATAATTATATCAGATTTAACAATATTTTTATCTATTCATATTTGTAGACAATGAAGTGGCCAATGACACTGATACTACGGTAAACGATGAAAATGGCGCTACCGTCGAAGCTAAGCCGTTCCTTTCAGAAACTAATCAGAATCGTTTAATAGGAAATGATAGGTATTACAGCTCTACTGGTATACCATATACACCAAAGTCCAGGAAGAAACGTTCGTTGTCTTCGGAATATGTTGTAGAATTGATGATTGTCGCCGACAAGAAAATGGCCGATTACCACGGGGACGCGCTACACAACTATATACTCACCCTCATGTCAATCGTAAGCTATTTTAAAATCGTATTCGTTCATAAATAGTATATAATATAAAACCAATATTTTCGTATACAAATATAATCGATAAATTGTGGCATTGTGTTTAGGTTTCGAAGATCTACAAAGACAAAAGCATTGGAAACCCGATGCACATAGCAGTGGTAAAGTTGGTCGTCCTGCGAGACGTTCATTTCGTCGAAAACCGAAATCGTATGGGCGGAATCGCAGCCGCGGACATGTTACACAAATTTTGCGAATGGCAAACGTATCACAACGACGAGAGCGATTCCAGCGAGAACCATCACGACTCCGCTATACTATTAACCAGGTACTTATTATATTATAAATGACAATAGACAAAAGACAACGTCTAGACGATGACGCTATGCCGGCAACTTAAATAATAGGTAATTATTATTACTGTCACACAAACAAACGACTCGTGTCAAACTATATAATTTTCAAAACGATCGTTCACGAGTACGCCGCACACGTATTATTATTTAAAAATAATAACAACGCGCAACCGTGTCGCGGGGTCAAAGAGCGGCGACTCGTTTGTTCTTGGTATCGCAGATAGTATCGAAACCGGTTGTAATTCACACGATGTTTCCCCTACTCCCACTCCCCACCAGACGTTTCATTGACTTGAATTCAGCTGTGGATAGTTCATGAATGAAAACCGCACGCTATTTATCAATCGGTGTACTGTATATTATACACGTGTCCCACACGATCCAGACAATTTAATTTTAATGTTCTGAAGTTTTTTCAAATATTTCACCATACTGAACTTTTATTGTACCTACTGTTTGCAGGTATAATGTTTACATTTATGCCAATTCTTAACCTTCACACGATACGCGTATTTCCTTAGAACGTGATGGACAGAACCAAAATCTCAAACATGATTTCTATTACGTATCCCATATTCCCATTGCTGAATTAACAAATAGAATTTGTATTTGTTTTTTTTTTTTTTTTTAAATAAAATGAAATATTTATTTTTACATAAATTAAATTTACGTCTTATACTTTTATATAAATATTCAAACTATCTTTGACCAATTCATCTTTTTTTTTGTTTTTAGTCGTTTGTTTTACCTAAAAGTAATAGTAGAATAATTGTTTCCTTGTTTTCAATACAACAAGTTTTTAACTTTTTTTTCAATACCTTGTCACTTGTAATTTGTTTTAAAATAACATTCGTTTTGTATTCAAATTTGACAAAATCTAATACAGGTTTTTATGTTTCTTCAGAATAAAAATATGAATCCTATTTTTAAATAATTTTTGGTAAAATAACAATATACTAAATTGTTACGAAATAACAATGGCATTGATATAGAAATTCGATTAAATCTATAAATTAGATCTATAAAGTAGTATTGTAAAATCATGCTTAGAGGTTGTGGCTTTACCCATCGCGTTGAAATGTGCTAGGATTACGCACACAGTATCTACTCTAAGTACTCCATATCACCGCGAGCAATGATTAATATACCTGTCTAACGTTTATTTGTCATTTTTGCCTATATTTTTAGTTTCTGTATTCAATATAAATTAATAAAGTAGGTACCTTATATAGATAATTCCCGTTGTGTCCGTCCTTGCTATATGTCACTGTTGCAATTGGCAATATCTGATATTAATATGTGACATTATTGATATTGGTAATGAAGTTTTATAACAAGCAATTGTATTTATATTATGCTTTTAGTGATTAAATAATGTGTAATGATAGTCGATAGTATAAAAAAACGTTTCCTTCTATAATTATTATATTATATTAGTCCGAAAACCGTATTTTTCGTCATTTAATTTCGTTTTCTATACTATCCCGTCTTTCCCGTTTTATTTGTCTGTTCTTAGTTTCTTACTATTAGCTACAAAGGTTACCGATATCAATATTAATATATTTATTTATTTAAGAAAAAAAACCAACAGTTGTTAGAACACTGAACAATACCTACATATAAATTATTAAATGATATGGTGAAAATATGGGACAAATTAAATGTATAAACTAATATTTATATATATCAGGCACTGAGTCATTGTTATAAATATTTCAATATACGAGATGATTAAGTGTTACAATTACCCATTTACAATTTTCCTTTGTTATGTAGTACTATAATTACCAAGTTAAGTTGTATAGAAAATTAGAAATATGGAAATCTATAATATTGTTCGAATAGCGTTTTTCTCTAACTTGTTAAATTTTATAGAGAACATGTATGCCGAAATCATAACCAAAAGAAATGTGATAACACCCTTGGATTGGCGCAATTAGGTACCATGTGTAAAGTCAACAGTTGTGCAATTATACAAGATAATGGTCTAAGCGCTGCTTTTACAATTGCACATGAATTGGGACATGTGTACGTCTATTTATATTAAACATAATCTTATGTGGTGGTATTATTCCTAATAAATAATAATATATTCTAGATTGAGCATGCCACATGATGATGATGCTAAATGTAAAGATTTTGGGCAACAAGATGGAATGCATCATGTCATGTCAAGAATGTTGGGTCATAATTCACATCCGTGGACATGGTCAACTTGCAGTCGACACTTTTTAACAGAATACTTGGAGTACGTTGAAAATATTTTTTTAAATCAAAAAACAAAAATAATATTTAATAATAGATATGTTTTAAAGAGCTGGTAATGGTAAATGCCTTCAAGATGATGCCATTAAAGATTATCTTGAAATCGAACACCAGACCAATGAGAAGCATTTGCCTGGTGAAAACTATACGGAAGACAAACAATGTGAATTAATTTATGGGTCTGGATCAAAAATATGTTCTTATATGGTGAGATATTATTAACGTATTTATTTATTTTTTTTTAACACAAAACCTATTTTTATTATATATTTTAGCCAGTGTGTCAACGATTATGGTGTACTACTGGACCAGGTGAGAAAGACGGTTGTCGTACACAACACATGCCTTGGGCTGAAGGAACGCAATGCTGGAATAGTAAAAACTGGTGTCAACAAGGAAAATGTGTACCTAAAGATAGAAATGCGTTAAAACCAGTAGAAGGTGGATGGGGACCATGGCAATCGTGAGTGTGTTATATTCTATTAAAATCAATATGACCATATGGGTTATCAATTTATATCATAATCCGATAATATTATCACTTATCGTAGTATAAAATCAATAAGTATACTATGGTTGAAATCTACTAGGTTATTGTAGTAATATCCATAGATAATAAAGAAATGAATGTCCATCTATATACTAGTACAATGTGAGGTAGTGCTCTAAAAGGGGCGGTAAACTGGGGCAATTTATCACAATATTTTATTGATAGGTTATCATTATCTAAGGATAACTATTATGGGAAATATTATGCAAGAAAAAAATAAACATAAAAAAAGAAAAATGCTTTGATAACTCGCATCAGTTTACCGCCCATTTTAGAATACCATCGTCCATCAGTATTTAGGTAGCCTTTCCATTACTTTATTATCTAGGGTAATACTTCCACTCTATAAATTTTTTATTATTGAAAATAAAATGACAGCGTAAGGGGCAAAAATACACGAAATGTGACATGTATAAAACTATACCTAAACTTCATTGTAATGCATTGATAACACCGGTACACCACTGATTATATTCTGTGATTGCATCGAGCACACTTACGTAGCCATTTTATTTTGAATTGATAGTAACTAATCCTATTTGCAATGTCCTTGTATATTTCAACCATGAAGTATAACATAACAAAAGTATTTTTGGAATCTTTTTTCAAGAACAGACAATATTAAAATTACAAATTCGATTAACCTCTCTTCTTTAAGCTTAAATGCTTGTGTTGGAGAGAGGGAGTTATTGTAGTTTAAAATTTAATTAATACATAATAGCGTAATGTAATAATATAACATAATATAATAATAAAACAAGGAGATAATATAAACAATCTAAACAAAAGAAAATAAATAAAATAAAATAACTCCCTTGTACATTCCTATACCTATTAAAAATATATATATATATTTTAGATTCAGAGCGTACTATTGGTTTTTCACGTGATTTTTATTATTTGTCACGAGTAAACCTCAATGAACGATAATTGTGCAATATGAAAAACATATGTCATGGCAGACATTATAAATAATCGGATTTAAAGTGTAAAATTACATTTAAGTAGTTTTTTTTCTATATAAATAACATAAAAAAGAAGGGAATATATAGTAGTAATCCTTGAAAATCTATATCCTGAAATAATTTAATTTAAAAGCAATAAAACAATTATTTCTTACACTCTTCTTAATGAATTTAAAATGTTCATTTTATATGGCGTATGAATCATAATAACTAAACAATAAAATTTGAAAAATAATGGAAATGCATAAGTAACGTTCAGATTTATAGAGGTGAAGGTAAATTAATGAATAATAATTATATTAACAAAAATCTACTTTGAAGTAGACGGTGTATTAATATTAAATTCAATGTATTATGCTTCTTTTTTTCTATTTGTGAAATCTGAAATACAGTATTTTGTAAAAATAATTTTATATTTGAAAATTCTCAGATATTTTTTGTTCTTGTCCAATAGTTTTGGAGAATGTACCAGAACATGTGGCGGAGGTGTGAAAAAAAGCTATAGAGATTGCACGGATCCACCGCCGTCGAACGGAGGGAAGTACTGTACCGGAAAACGCGTCCGAGTACGAAGTTGTGCGACGAATGATTGTCCACCAGGCACACCAGACTTCCGGTAAGTGTTTAAAATACGATAAACACCTGGCACAATACGTTATATTATTTCACATAATAAAATATAATATTATGTTACAATCTAATCGGATTTTCGTATTATTTAGTGGCCAGCAATGTGCAATGTTCAACAATAACACGTTCAACATAACAGATCTTGAGTCGAATGTTCAGTGGCTTCCAAAATACGGAGGCTGTAAGTATCAGTAAAATAAATATATATGAGTATAGATTATTATAAGTCTAAAGGGACAATAATTATTATATAATATACTTATATATAGTTATATATGTAGATATTACAAAGTTAATATAAATTAGATGAACAGTATAATAAAATAAATGTATTTTCTTGATAGAATATTAAGTGTTAAAATATTACATTAATGAATTATAAAATGATTTAAAAAAAATATATCGACACATAATTTTAACAAATTTAGTAAAATAAAAATAATATTAGATATTTTATTTCGATCGAAGCGAAGAATGTATTGGTTTTATAATGATGTGTGTAACCACTTTTTCTGGTTGATATAATGATTGAATTACTTTGAATAGGGTATATTTTCGATAAATAATTGCATCTTGTTAGTATTTTATTTGGCCTATTTTTCGAATTTCTTCAAATTTGTCAATATTTTTATAATGAAACAGGAAAAATCAGTAATAATGGCAAAAAACTGAAAAATTCGCGGAATCTACATTTTAGACGAACTTTTATTTCATTATTTTTTGATAAATAATTTTTCTGTTGTACTTTATTTGATAAATAAATAAATATATAAAAATAAATATTATTTATATTATATATCTAATTGAGTTTCGTTCATAATCATTTTTTCGAAATCAATACTATTACATTCAAAAATCTTAATTATAATATAATAATATTCCACCACTAATTTCTCCGAGGACCAAAGAGACGAAAAAGGAACTCCCAGAATCTACTTCCCGGCTACATATAACGATGTATATAATTTTATTTTATATTATATTTGTCGTCATCGTTTCTAAATAATTTTTAATCGTTGCCAATCTATATTGAAGATGACAAAACCTCGTTGGGTGAAACGGGCCATTATGCGATACGGAAAAAGTCAAATTTGGGCGAAACGGGTCCCACCCAAGAGTTTTATACTTTTAAACTACATAAATTACAAAAATCTTTGAGTTTTTTTTTACTAACTTATAAAAGATTCAAGAGTACAAGACGGGTAGTTAAAACTACTTTAGAACTATCTTATTTTTCATTTTGTTCAATTAATTATTTTATTATACTATTAAGTGTACAGCACTACATCAGTCAGCGGTGAAGTATAGGGCAGATGATGAGTTATATGGTACATTACTTTCCCCTTCGTCATTTTTTTTTTGGTTAAATTTTCGAGAAGGACCTGTCACTTGAATAATATAATTGATCATAACGAAATCGCTATAATATGACGAGATCATTATATAATAATTAATTCCAAATAATGTTCGTAAATATTATATTTATTGAGAGGCTATAATCGACGATAATTTTAATTATAAACGATAAGTGAAAAATTCAAATGATTACGTAACAATTTATAACACTTTATTAATCCGCGTTGTCTTTCCGACGTATATACAGACGACGGGGAACGTTGCAGGCTGTTTTGTCGAGTGGCCATGTCCACCGCGTACTATCAATTGAAGGACAAAGTGGTGGACGGCACGCCGTGTACGCCGGACAATCACGACATATGCGTGAACGGCATGTGCGAGAAGGCTGGTTGCGACCACGTGTTGGGTTCGGACAGCGAACTGGACCTGTGCGGCGTGTGCGGCGGAAACAATTCCAGCTGCAGAAAGGTGACGGGCAGGCACAACACTTCGCAACACGGATACTCTAAGGTGTTGCGCATACCGGCCGGTTCGTCCAACTTGGACATCAGACAGCGCGGGTACAACGGTTCGAGCAAAGACGACAATTATTTGGCGCTAGTGGACAGCGTGTCCGGCGAGTACATACTCAACGGCAACTACGTGCTGAGTACTTACGGCAAGGTAATCGTGTACGGCGGCACGTCCATCGAGTACAGCGGTTCGGACGCGCCGGTTGAGCGAATCAACTCGTCCAGGCCGCTCAACAAAGACGTAACCGTGGAGGTAATAACGACATAATTATTATTGTGTCAATAATTTACTCGACATTCGTTTATTTTTCTCTAAATTGAGTCGCGAGCTCCAATATACTGATTATTATTATTTGTCTGCTATCGTTTGGTGACAGAAGTCTATAGATCTTCAGATTTTAGCGATCTATAGATTCGCGATATTGCATTCACGTTTACGAACGAAATGAATTAACATTTCCGTTGAAATTTCTTATCGGATACCGTAATGCAATGGCATTTGTAATAGCAGTTTCGTCAACTTTTATAGTAACTGTCTATTTTGGGTGAGAATCAGAAATAAAATTCTTTCATTATATAATATTATTAATATTCCTATTACCTTTATCACTATAATAATTATTATTTATTTGCCACTTATTTATACGAATTTCATATTGACTAAAATACTAAATATCTAAGATAATATTATCTTAAAATGTTATGATATACTTAGATATACAATACAATTTCAATATTTAATACATTTGAATTTGTTTTTAATAATATTATTAGATTATATTTCTTGCAGTCGCTTTTCATCGTAATGAACAAAAATTGTACTTAAAATTCATACATTAATTTTTAATTTTTGTAAAAATCTATATTTTAAAATACATCCTATACAAAACTAATGGAATATTATTATTATTATTATTATTATTTATATAAATATAATTGTTTCTCGACTTCTCGTATATAAATAATTATGATACGATATTATATTAAAAAAAAATAATATTAAGTAAGTGAAAAGTGATAAAATATAACATTTACAAGTCTCTTTCAATATCACAGTCGGTTGGTTTAGTTTAAATATCGATATTACTTAGTATATATCGCATTTAAATATTTTTGGTAACATGATACTCTATATTTAAGATTAAACTGAATAATGTATTTTGGTCAATAAAATTAGTATTAAATAACAGTGAAGATTATATACAGGTAAAATTTATGAATATAAAACAACAATATTATCGATTATCATCCAGTCCAATATATATATATATTTATATGTTTTATCTTGATGTATCAAGTATCTTTCATTTGTGAAAAGGGCTGCTACAGTATGCCGTAAGACCTTCGATAATTTTCAAATCTATATCTATCTAACCACACACAATTCAAACATATAAATTAATCTCGGATAAATTCCGCTGCGTTCTCTATAGTTATCGACCAATCTATCTCGGTAACAAAATATAATGTTCCAAATTTCTAATTAACGATATAAATATACCGCATTCTACATTACCTATTATGTATTATGCATTCTATATTACTAATTATAATAAAATGTACCTAGTGGTGACTTTAGAAAAATATAAAAAAAAAAAATCGAAGGTCGAATAATACGCGAATTGATGTTTGATCATTGTAGTTGTTATCCATGGGAAATCTGTATTCTCCGGATATTGTATACCAATATACTGTGATGCGAGAAGAAAGGGATCTCTACGTATGGGCATTGACTGATGAATGGGGACAATGCGATAAAATTTGCTCGGGTACGTCGCGGACTATTGTTATTGTTTATTTTATTTACCATTTACCGTATCGCATATTTTACTACAATTTCTATTGAATAATTCAGGCGAACAGACGAAGATTTATGTGTGTATAAAAAAAGATACAGGCGAAGAAGCTCGAGGTTATTGCAGTGACCAAGATGCACCACGTCCGCCTAAACAACCATGTAATCTACATTGCACAATCAAGTAAAACCATTTATCCTTAAATAAACTAATTTGTAAAATAATTTATTCATTTATCAAAACCGCAAAGGTAAAATATATAAATTAGTTAAAAAGTTTATATACTGGTTAATATAACATTAGTTATCATAATTAATATATACGATTACTTTTTAATCGATTTAATAATGCTCTTTAGTATGCGTTATTTACGTAATATATAAATATATATTTTTTTATAAATCACTCTAATAGTTAAATTTTATTTAAGTGATTTAATTGGAATATATAATATGGCATACACGCCATTTTGATTGTTCTATTTTAAAATATTAATATTATATTTTTCGTTTTACTATAATTTTTGCACAATATGAATATAAATGAAATATTTTGTAAGTTCTATGATTTTGATAACTTAAATTTAATATGGGCAGGTGGAAGATCTTAAGTCAATCTGAATGCTCATCTCAGTGTGGTCCAGGCACACGTACCCAGAGTATTGCGTGCGTTCAGGAATATGAAAAACGATCATCTTCTCAATTGTCTGACACTATGTGCTCGCATTTACCAAAACCTTCAAACAGTATTCCTTGTACTGGGAAATGTTTAGAATCAAAATGGACCTTCACTGAATGGACTCCCGTGAGTTTGAATTTTTGTTATAACAATACAATCGTTAATATTATTCAATTCTTAAACATTACTCGTTAAAACATGAACACTGATTATAATATATTTTTGGAGATATATTGTATTTCCATTATTATTATTTATTATAATTTTCGAACATTGTTAAAAACCATAATTATTATTATTTTTAATTGTAATTATTATGTCTTATTCTATTATTCTTTTTAATAACAATACAATATTATCATATTGTACGTTACGAATAATTATAATGAATAATAAATTATTATGTAATTTGTTGTATAAGTGTTCTAAGACCTGCGGGTCAGGCGTTCAGCATAGGGAGGCACATTGTGTAAATGATAATGGTGAATCGAGAGAAGAAACGTCGTGTAATGAAAGTGAGAAAATTGTTTCCAGAACATGTGGGATAGAAAAATGTCCACAATGGTCAATCGGAGAATGGTCATCAGTAAGTTAATTTCAACAAATTACTTTTGTTTTTAGTAGGTAAGATATATTTTTTACTACGTGATTTCGTTTTTTGTATTATCTTTAGTGCTCAGTAACATGTGGTGAAGGGCAAATTGAACGTTCAATATGGTGTCGTATGGAAAATGGTAGAGTATTAACTCCGGAATATTGCGGCACCAATATGCCATCCACTAAAGAATCATGTTTTATGGATCAATGTCCAGCTTGGACAACTGGTCTTTGGTCTCCGGTAATAATATTATTTTATATAATATATTATATTTTATAATCTTTCTATTTTAGACTATAAATTATTTTAGTAAAATAATTTGTATTTATCCCTACATTTTATGAATAAAAATAAATTAATACATGAAAGTTGTATTATTATTACTTATTAAAACTAATTTACACGTAAGAAAACAATTATGTAAAAAAACATCAAAATTATGTAAATTATTTTTTTAACATGAAATATCTGGTTAACAATTATTGTTAATTTTTATTCTTATGATCATAGGAGTATTATCAATAATAAACAGTTATTGGTCTATTTATTTTAAATTAATTAATTATTTGTTTAAATGAATTGGTCAATATTATAAAATATTTTACGTTAACTTAACATAATGATGTATCTAATGGCTTCTTTTTTAGTGTTCAGTAACTTGTGGTATTGGGATAGTGAGACGTATGGTACGATGTAATGTACCAGATGAATCAGCATGTTCCTTGTTAACGAAACCGCTCGAAGAAGAAAAATGCACTTTACATCCGTGTCCAGTTGTGGACGATGAAAGGCACGAAAACGAAATTCTGAGTAATGATGGGGTACACGATACAAATATAATACAGAGTAACAAGTATTATACATGGCGAACAGATCATTGGTCCAGTGTAAGTTATGACTTTATTATGTTCAACTTTCAAAATATTGTGTGTTGTGAACAAATAACGGTTTTTACAGAATATCGGATTTAAATGAAATGTTTATTTAACTTACTTAATGCCATTATAAATTTATTTTACTGAAATATATTATATTTGTTTTCAGTGTTCGGCAACATGTGGCAATGGCTATAGAAGACGGCCAGTAGATTGCATACACACAACAAGTGGAAAGTCAGTTTCGGGGACATTCTGTAGGGCAAAGAACCAACCAAAACGCGTAGAAGTGTGTAGCGCTCCAATGTGCGTTACATGGCATGCAGAAGAATGGAAAGAATGTTCCACCAAATGCGGAAAAGTAAACAATTGATAAATATTTTTAAAATTAACCTATTTTATTGCGTTTAAACATAAATTTAAATAATCTAGGGTTTTGAAGAGCGTGAGGTGAATTGTGTGTCTGCGGTAAGTGGTAAGATCGTGGACGAAACCCACTGCGTGGTGCATAAAGAGAAACCGGAATCTCGGAGATCATGCGAAAGCCACAAAAGCTGTAATAATCCAGTTGGGACTTGGAGAACTGGATCGTGGGGAGAAGTAAGCTTTTAACTTGTCGATAAATTATTATTAATTTAATGTAAACAAAGTCAAATAATATTTTAAAATACTCGATACTATATTATAAATTATAATATTATCGGTAGGTACAATGTAATAAATTATATTATGCTTGTTAAGTGTTTATTTAAAAAGTATGTATGTAATTAAATAAATACACATACGATTTCAGTGTTCAGAATTATGTGGAGGTGGTGTGAAAGAAAGGAAAGTGGTATGTCAACCATTTGATGGAACAAGAGAATTGTTTGATGAAGAGATGTGTGTGGAACTCAAGCCGTTATCTTCAATTGCATGCAACGAACAACCGTGCAAAAGTCAACCAGTATATGTTACAAATGGTTGGAATTTTGGGGAATGGTCAAAGGTAAAAGTCATTTAAATTGTTCAAACAGTATTTCATAATATAAGACATGATATATTGATATGGTTTTTGATTTGTTATTATAAAAAAATATTCAATTTCATACTATTTTTCTAAAAAAAAAATAGGAATTTTATAAAACTAATACATCATTATTATTGCATAACAAATATTAAGGCATAAACGATAGCGCCAAGCAATAACATAAAATAATAATCTGTCTAAATAATCGAAAAAATATAGAAAAATTAGATTTTGTTTTATTAAACTGCTAATATTGCAAGCTAATAGTTTATAACATATTATATTAGCATTATGTCTTTAAATCAAATACAAAAATTGTAATATATGTATACTTGTATAATTTTATTTTTAAAAAAATCGATGAAAAAACATAAAAAATTTTTTATAAAAATAATTGGTGTGTGATTATTAGTTGTCTGGGACCTGGGTATCAGATTAATGTGCAACATATTAATATGAAGAACAATAATATTTATGTTAATAAATTATATAGGTAACTAACAAAATATAGGGTATTAGATAATTTGTAATAATTAATGATGTAGGATACTGGTAACTATAAAATAGTAGAGGTAACTAGTAATAAAGTATTACGTTTCCTTATAGAATGGATATACTAACTTGGTAATCTTATCATAATATACCTAACTTACTCATAATTAATTTTAAAATAAACAAAATCGCATCTATACATCTTTACTAGTCATACATATATACATAGATATTAATTAATGAGCGTGTGTGTTTTAAAAAATGAGAAAATTATTACAAATAAAATAAAATTACATCTTTAGTTTTTCACTATCTGATCATTTCAAAAGTTTAATGAATACCTCCTAATAATTGAAAGTGTCCAAGTTAACTTTCGATCTTGTTACAATAAATGGCTATCAGTAAAATTAAATATCTACTTAACTTATTTTTTAAAAAAACAACATAATACTGTATTATTTTTAATTGCTAAGTTTATTCTAAAAAACGAGAAATAATTATGAAAATATGGTAAACGGAACGTAGACTTCTAATAAAATAACAAATTAACAAAATATCGATAAGATAAAATATGACACGTTTAATTGAGTGAGTTAAGTAACAACATGTTATCAATTTTCAGGTATTTAGTGTAATTCTATTTATAATTCATAATTCATATACGTGCTCAAATGTATTTTACGCTTAATACGTGCATTGTATTCGCAAGTACATATGATTATAATTTATTTTGATTTTAAAATTTAAATTCAATTATGAAATTATTCGCAATATATTGAGTAAAATAATAAATCAATATTATGTTAATAATTATGAAATAAATATTTTATACCCAATATAGTTTAAATTAGAGAATATAAATATAATATAAATGTTTGAAAAATATTATAATCTGTCTAAAAGAATATGTCCCTTATAGAAAATTGCTATATTTTATTATACCTATTCAGGTAAATGGGTAAACATATGAATAACGAAGACAGTTTAGAACTACCTACTATTATAACTTATAACTTATAACCATATAACTTGGTAACATCATAAAATTAATTTAAAACAATATACTTAAATATGCTAAAATATTTAAAGTGAAACGATATGTTACACGGTAGATTAACTTTAAACCTACCTGGTAGCAGATTTGTATCACGCCATTAACGTTTCTGACTAAAATTGACCAAGAAAAATTATACAAATTGCAATCGTTCATAATTGAAAACCTTGATTAACGAATAATTGATATTTATTATTGTTATATATGAATTCATCGATTAAAATAAAAATACAGTAGTTACAAAAATAAAAATGAATTGTTGTCGAATAAGTCATGAATTTAAATTTAACAAGACCGTATACTTATATATTATGTTCATACAAAATGAATTTGTAAACATTTAATCACATAAGTTGCTGAAAATCTAACATTATACCTACTGATGATTTTGTAGGAAGAAAAATACAATTTTAATATAAATTGGCGACACGTTTATAGCGATTTGATGTAACGTTTTCTCCAGTTACGACTTCCCTAATAACTATACTTATTATCTAACCTTAGTAAGCGGAATATATTCTCAACCTAATTATTTAATCATAATATATTTTAATAAAACCAGACTGGATACGGTCCAGCCCATTATCCCAAATATAACAACGGCCATATAATGAAATGCATCGATTCGGCGATCCGTGATATTCAAAAACCATACACATACAATATATTAAATAGTACATATATTTAATAGTTACATAATATTATCAAATGTGCATGTTGAGATGGTACTAAATCCGGACTTTTAATAATTTTCTTTTAATATAAAAAGTTGTTAACCACTATTAAAGATTGTTATTTTTTACAAACAAATTGGTCGAGTTCAACAAAAAATATGATAACTTGTATTATATTTCTCCCCCATAATTCCACCTATACGGTTATAAAATTCTAGTTTCTTCGCGTATCTTATCAAATGTAAACATTTTAAATCGAATAGTTATATACTTATATTATGTTCCTATAATTTTTGAAATGAGTATTCTATTTCAAACGAATCTTTATTAAGTCTGAAATAGATAAGTATTATCTAAATTCTAAATAATGTCAGTCAGAATATTAAAAAAAACTTTTACATAAAATTATATTGTTTTGTAATAAAAATTAAAACGTATTCCGGTGTTGTTTTGGAATGTAAGCGTTGTGGCACATACCTATTAGAAACACTTGTTTTATTGTAGAAATATTGATATATATATATATAGAATAGATAGCGATCCATTGTTTGTATAGGTAATGAATTATTCTCGTTTATTTTTTAATCTTATTTCCTTTAAAATTCATATTTTTCAGACATAAAAATGCCCAAGTGGTATAAAAAATATTTAGTAATACTTGTAAAGTACAATTTAAATCAGGGGCGTCATTTCGGTTGTTGTAATCGATTATTTTTATAACATGTTTTTTTTTTTTTTAATAATGCATTTAAAGAAAAATATATTTATGTGATTTGTGCGCGGACAGTGCAACGTTACGTGCGGCAAGGGGTACCAACACCGGCAAGTGCAATGTCAGAACAACGAGGGAACGTTACTTGTTGCTGAACGGTGCGATGGGCTGGAAAAACCGGCGGCCGTGCAACCTTGCCGGACATTTGTACAGTGTCCGCGGACGGCGGCCACGACCACCGCGACCGGCACCACCGCGTACAGGTGGAAAACATCGCAGTGGTCAGCGTGTACGGTCACGTGCGGACCGGGCGTTCACACCAGGCGGGTGAGTTGCCGACGAATCAATCACCGCGGCGGCGGCGGCGGCAAGGACGCCGGAGTGGCCGCGGTGGACGGCGCGCGTTGTGCCGGGCGGCCGCCGACCGCGAGCAAACCGTGCGCCCGGCAACCGCCGTGCGAGCCGGCACCGTCGCCGCCGCCACCGCTGCCGCCGGCGTCCGTCGCGGAATACCGTTGGGTGCCGGACGAGTGGCGCGAGTGTTCGCACGCGTGCGGCAAGAACGGCCGGCAAACGCGGCGCGTGTACTGCGTACAAAAGTCAACGGCCAAAAAGGTACGGCGAAATCACTGCGACCGGAACAGCCGGCTGCCTCGGAAACGCAAGTGCAATCAGCGCGTGTGCGTCGGCCAAACGTCGTGCGCGGACGTGTTGCTCTATCACCAACGGCTGCAGTTGACCGCGGCGGACAACGAGTACGTGCTGAACGTGCTCGGCCACTATGTGTCCGTTTACTGTCACGACATGCGATCCGGAAAGCCGACCGAGTACTTGACCCTGTCCGAGGACGCCGAAAACTATGCCGAAATCTACGAACAGAGGTAATAAACATCATTCGTTTCAATCTATTGACCAGGGGGTCGGCAACATGCTGCTCTTTGGAATGTGCATAAATATCAAAATCCATAAAATATAAATTAAAAATCGATATATTATAATTCTGTACAATTATTTCTGATAAAAAAAAAAATAAAAAAAATGTAATATTTTATCTATAATGTCCGGTAAATTGTCATTTTTCTGTCACTATGACAAATTTTTTTAATCTTAATTACGACTCTTTGAAAATCATAATAATGTAATTTTTTGAAAAAAAAGGCTCATTATAAGAAAAGGTTCCGGACCCCTACTATAGGCGCTATAACTTGTTAATAATTTATTGATAACATTTCTTTTTATACTTGCGAGTAACACATTTTTTCCAATACTGTTAAATATTAAAATTAAAAATATTTTGTCAATAACATTGGTATTCTAATTTCAAAATCATTATTATAATATGTTGTGTGATAATAAAAAAGTTAGTAACTATTTTTTTAAGTTCTTTCTATTAATTATTAATTTTTTATGCGTTTCAATTATTTACAATATCTCATACAAATTATATAGCTAACGCTGTGACAGCATGTAATACGTTGTTCAAAATTAAAAAAAAAAAGATTTTGGCCTTTAGTTACCTACGTTCTAGTAAACTAGCACACAAGAACATGCATAATATTTATATCGTTCTATCTTCTATTACTAAATTTCATAGTTAACTTTAACTAGATGTAAAAAAAAACCACATATTAATTTGAAGACAATATGAGCTATAATAATTAAGTTATTTATAGATAATATATTTCATTCTGTTTATACAGTAAGTAACTTTATAAATGATTTAATGGGCATCTATAGGTGTAATATTTATATTACGACCCGGGTAAATGTGAACACGCTATGAAAACTCCCTGCATATTACAAATTAAAATGTATAAATATAAGAAAAGTGTAAGAAAAAAAAAGTAATAATGATGTCATTCGACATAGCATACTGCTGATATATTATAAAGACTAAAATTGGTATACTCTGTTAATATTTAAAATAACGAATGAGTTTGATGACGTGATACCATTACACGACGTGTCGTTTGTTTCTATTTTTAATCAAGCTAATATATTAATATCAATTACCAGTTATATAAATACCGTAAATTTTAAGTGGCTCTATAGTCGTTAAAACCGACATTAATTTTTGGTTATCATAAACGATCACGTAAGAGTACGGCTCGATTACGTCAGTAGCTAAAAATCGTATCTGTTATACAAATCTCATGTTATATTAACTATTCAGGTCCATTTAGTTTGTTTGACTTTTGGTCGATTTTTACAGGCTAAAGGATCCAAGCACGTGCCCGTTCAATGGTGAACGTCGTCAAAACTGTCCTTGCGATAACGTGCCCATACCAACATCAGGACTGACCGTGTTCCAGAAGATCCGTTTGAACATCACATCGTTAAGGGTCGACTGTGAGTATAATAGTCAACAATTTAAAATAAGAACAGTAAATATTTTATCTGTTGTCGTTTATAAAAACTAATTGTGTTAAGTTTATTTATTCTTAATGTCACTTATTAAATTAAATGTTTGAATTTTTAAAAATTATTTTTATGTTTAGTCCACAGTCAATGCGTACCAGGCTATAATATTAAATTCGTATAATTTGTATACCTTTTTTTTTTTTTTATCAAATATCGTATAACATATTATTAGAAGTTATTAAAAGTCAATGATGGTTATATATTTTATAAAAACAATTATTAATTTATACATATCTTTTTTTGATTATTCAAACCACATTATATAAAACATAAATGGAAAAGCACAAATTTTTAACCTTTGTTTTTATAAAAAAAAAGTAAACTAATTAGATATTTTAGAGTTATTGGTTAGAATTATCAAGAGCTTAATATTACAATTTTGTAGAAGAATTAGTTTTTAATTAGAAGTAATTAGTAATTAGAAGAAGTATTAGTTAATTAAATACGTCATTTTTTACGCAGATCCTCAAACTTGAAGTACCTACCTATAGGCTATAGTCAAACTTGTGTAGAATTATTAATAAGTCTTACTCTCACATAGTTCATATATAAATAGTAATCGTTACACCCTTTCGCCGCCCAAAATAAAATTCTAGCTACGTCACTATTTGAGCATATTTTAATTGTTGGAATGTTACAGGCCAAGATTTTACATTTTCCAAACAAATCAAAGGCAAACCGATACCTTATGGTGAGGCTGGAGATTGTTATAGCAACTCAAGGAAGGGTTGTCCACAGGGAAGATTCAACATAGACTTGACGGCAACTGGTATGAAAGTATCGCACGAAACCGATTGGGTAGGCAAAGGGTCGAACACGTCAATTTGGGTGAACAAGATAGAGGTAACGATAAAACTATACGAAACGATTACTTATTATTGTTATTATTATTATTATTATTATTATATTATCGTCGAGTAAATCTTTGTCCTTTTTCTACTTTCGAAAATTCCTTCTCGCAATCGTCATAAATTCGGGTTTTATTACCTCTCGTATTTCTCCTTGAGTTTTCAACCGCATCACGAAATATTTTTTATCACATTTAATTCCATATAGGTATAATAAGTACATATTATATGACAGACTGAACATAAATATATAAAAATAGGTTTTAATATGCATTCTATCATATATACTTATCCCAAAATTTGACACTGACTGTGAACATAATTATTATTTCAACATATATCACATTTTACAATTCTATCTCGACTACCAGTACACTTGATTATTATGTTCTATCTATAAACGTACAATTTTATACTTACAAGCTTGATAAAAAAAAAAAAAA
>CM023357.1:47742320-47819249 GCA_013282895.1 Eriosoma lanigerum
AGAAAAGAGGCACAAATACTTTTTCCTGTAAAACAATTGTCAAAAAATATTATATTATTATAAGCAAATATTATTTGTATCTATTAATATATCAATTAAGAAACTTAATTTAAATATTTAAAATACAATATAAATATAAAACTCTTACATATTATTTACATATATTTATAATAAAATATAAAATTAGAAGGAAATTATAATTATTATTACATTGAATAATTACAACTTTTAAAATTATATCTTATATATTATGTACTTATTACAATTAGTTATAAATTCTAATAACATAATGTGAATGTGTATTTTACTTGTATATTAATAAATTATTATATTGTATTCAATTTTGTTTTGTTAAATTTAATATATATTTTTTATTCTACATGGGGAGGGGTGGAGGTGGGAGTTATAAAATGTTGTCACAGGGCGGAAAAAATCTAAATGCGATACTGTTTATATATTTTAATTTTAAATAATGCAAGAGTCTTGCAACAAGACCAAGACTTGAAGTGCAAGACCAAGACCAAGACCAAGACTACAATATCTCTGCAAGACCAAGACCAAGACTGAGTCTGCAAGAACAAGACCAAGACCAAGACTACCATAGTCTTGGTCTTGGTCTTGTTTTGCTCATCACTATGAATAACAATAAATAAGAATTCATTTTATAGGAAATAATGAAAAACATAATAATTATAGAGTAGGTTTTGCAAATTGTACATTATCAAATATCTTAAAGTAAAAGTGAAAAAAAAAAAATTGAAAAATTAATTATTTTTGTTTTGAGGGGGGCTGGCGAAACTCGGCAAACAGAAAAAATGATTTTCTAAGAAAACTAAAACCGCACGAATTCAGGAACTAGGCGTGCAAATTCATACTAATTAGGTATGTGCGCTAATTTTTTGCAAAAAAAAAAAAAAATTACATTTTTCAATAATTTTGATTAAGGGGGCTGGTGTAACGTTACCATAGCCCTCCACACGATATTTTAAATATAACTCTGAAACTGAAGCAGTGCAAATTTTTAATTTATACGTGCAAATTCATGCAAATTGCGTGCTAATTATTGGCACGTTCAATTTTTTGAAAATCTTAATATGGGAGGAGGCCTGGTGTAACGAACGTTAAATATATTTGATGGTAACGACTACTGAAGTCTTATAAAGAGAGTTTTGCATAATTTTAAATTGTAATTGGTGTATAAATTATATATTTTTATTTGTATTAGATTACTTTTTTACACAATAAATTACTTAAATATATATTTTAAAATAAAAACGTTTTCAACATTTAATTAATTACAAATTAAAATTTTAAGTAAAGTCATCCTCTTTTTTTTAAGTTTCATTACTTTGTATATTTACCTATATACTGCTAATTGATATATTCTATTTTTATAATATTGGCACATTAACTAAACATCAAATTGAATATTGTTTCTCGTGCGTTCTTGCAGAAACTAATCTATACCACTGTATTCAGATTTCAAAAAAGTTTTCAATTCAATGTTGAATTGAGAAATGCGTGGATGGTTTTTCATTTGTATCATTGTAGCCAATCCAGACATAAGTAAAATCAAAATCTGTCAAAAATAAACATAAATATTATGTGTATAAGACAGTTAAACAACTTAATTTAGAACAAATAATTGCATCGAATATTAAATTAATTTTATATGTAATATCATTGATTATAGAATAGACAGATAGCCCACGTAATGTTAATATTTGGCTATTACTTCTGGGATGCGACCACTATGGAGCGCTAGTGTAGAAAGGATGCAGAGCGGTACCTTTGCCATAGGTAGATGGGTTATATGGGAGGGTATTGGGATGCAAGGTAGTGGTACCCCCGTCGTAGTAAGATGAAACGTGTAGGGAGTAACTTATGATGGCGTTTCTAATAATAGAATATTTGTACTATTAATGTTGGGAATTCTGACTTCAATATTGGTTAATAAATTGTTATCAATGTATATTGATCGTATATCATGTATATTTATATCGTAAATTGAAATAAAACGAATTACTCCATGGTATGAAAACTATAACACATTAATGCATTATTCACTATTATTTTATTATCTAATACGACCTAACTATGCGTTTATCTTTAAATAATCAGCTTTGTCTCAAATAAGATAAATCGGAACGTATCGACGGCGGCGTTGATCGGTGAGCCATCGCGATCGCCGACGGCTCGCTCTCGATTTTCGAGAACCAACATATTTGTCGTCCTCTGTGTTGACTATATGAATTTTATAGTATTAACTATATTTTATAATTTAATTTTTGTATATATTTATGTACGTTTATTTTAATTTATCTAATTCTGTAAATTGTGTTGTGAGTACGTCATTTGTATTCACACCTGTGGTCCCACAATAAACATTTTTATTTTCATAATAAAATTACTCACATTACAAAATTAAAAAAAGAGCTAATAGTTTTAACTTGCATAATAATTTAAAAATTTAGTAAATACTCATAATTTTGCAACAGTAAATTCTAAAGCAATGGTGACAATGCAACTAAAAGATAAGCGTTAATCATGGATATTAAATGAAAAAAATTGAGCTTTAAATTTATATTATAAATATCCAACGGCATATAAATTTTTACGTTCACAGAAAGTTAATTTACTGATACTGAATATATTTCTAATTTATCTCCCCGTTTATCTGTTTCTTCTATGTCTACTGATGAGAATTCTTTTAATATTGAAAATTTAAATAATGATGTTACTTTAGAGGACTGTTCTGTTACATACTTTGCAGGATATTTAGGATATAAATGTATAAAAAAATTTAATTGCACACATTGTCAATGTGAACTTTTTATAAATAAAAATTTAAATGATAAAAAACAATTACTTTTAATTAATAAAAGTTACACATCAATTGATAATGAAAATTGACTTAAAACACCATCAAATTCTTTTAATAATGTAATAAATAAAATGTTAAATATTTTTGAAAACAATTATAAAAATTATTTGCATAAAAAAAAAATAAATTTCAATTAACTGAGCATAAAAAAAAAAAAAATAATACTATTATAAAATGGCTAAATGAATCAATGGCAAACTGTATAGAACATAAAATGTATATAATTGAATTACTTTTAATATGTAAAATATTTAATAAAACAAAAATGTTTTCAAGTACATCAAAATTGGCAAAACTTTCTAAGTTAAAAATATTAAACCATATTTAATTTATTAATAAATGCCTTTATTTATTTTTATTGTTCCTATGTTCTGACATTGTACCTATAAGAGTTAATTGAATCCACAAGCTACACATATCAATTTATAGAGAACCTTCAGAATTTCCACCATTAACAGAAACTAATCCTAAAACTTTTTTATTTTTTTTTGAAATGTAAGTTTATACATTTTTACTTAAAGTTAAGATTTTAAAACAATATTATATTATTTGAATTAGAAAAAATATTTATATATTATGATTAAAAATAATTTAAAAGATTTAAAATTTAATATTTTATGTTGTGTGTCATATATTTTTTTTTTTTAACGTTTAGATGATCTGTAAATTTGCATAAATAAACATTATACTGGTATTTTATTAATTTTAAAAAATGATTCTGAATTTGTTACTTCATTCTATTCTATAGTCAATGGTAATATCTTGTATAATACAATGCCAAGCCGCATTACATAAGTATTTAACTGTCCTAAATCATATACTAAGTATTATCCTTATTAAACCCATGTAATAAAGTTGACGCTGATATTATTTACGTTTTATGTGGCAAAATGTTCTGTCTTGCATGTGTATGCACCTCGTACCTCATCGGCTACTTCCATATCTCCTCATATTTATCACATACGTATTTCTTAAGCCATTTTCATTACGAATTCGTCATTTATTTTCAAAATTAGAGAGCCTAGATAAATAATATTATTTATATAGGTAATGGTTATCTACTCAGGTTACGACCCGACGTATAATAATACAGAACGCTTGTCCTAATCAGATTGTGGTGGTGAAAAGAAAATTACAGTGTTGCATTTTATTAAAATTTGAGTACGCAGTGATAAATCAACAAACTCCAAAAAAATTAATTAAACGAGAACTAAATTACAAATTTCGATATTATGATTTAATTGTTTTCAAATGTTTGTATATTGTAGCAAAATTGTAGTAGATATAAGTTTCCGGTCGAATTTAATTTTACCACCAATTAATAAAAACGTTTAAAAAACAAAATTATATCTTTTAATATGCAAAATAAATACCATAGTAGTACCATAATGTATCGTAAAATAACGATTTTCGTTAAAAATGTGTTATTATAATTGTTTGGCGACTTCACCGTTAAGATATTTTGGTGATATGACATCTACCTATAAAACAATTATTAATATTACGTACACATAGATACACTAAATTTAATAATAAAAACTCAAATATGGATAAATAATAATTTTTTTCTCGTAATATCTTACGATTTAAAATGTTTATCAAAAAAATAAACGAACAATTATTGTAAAACGCACACACGCTAATGAATAATAATAATAAGTAAAGTCTATAGTACTACTACGACATACAACGCCAACACGACGTAATCGTTTTACAACAATATACGATCTACTGTATATCAATAGACAAAAACAATAAATATATAATTTATACAATATTATAGTCGGTAAAAAAACAAAACAAAAACACAACCGAAATTTCGGGCGGACGAACAATACGCGAGACGCGGATACTCCACACCATGTTAACTCAATCGCGCGCGCCTTATCGATCAACTACGTACATTTATTATTATATCGCGAATCCTTATTACTGCGATTGATTAACAATATTACGATCGAACACAGCGAAATATATTTTACAATTTATAATGTTATAATAACGCATAATCATTTAAAACCACGCTGAACAATAATATTTGTCAATTTTTTTAATTTCTAAGTAGTTCAATAAATATTTAAAAAACTCAATAGGAAATTTATAAGCTGATCAAAATAAAGTGCTAACTAAATAAATGTCTCAACCAGAAACTTACTCTACTTGAAAATGTTGGACAATAAAATTTTAAATCTTTATGTGAAATTTTGGAATATTCCATCAAGGCATCAATAATCATGAAATTTTAGTATATATTATATATATATATATATACAGGGTGTTTCCTTAGCGCCTATACAACTAATCATATATTTGTACTCAGTATGACGAAAAAATGAGAAAATTTTTTTCCGTTTTTTATTAGCTTTAAAATTTCGAACTTAGCATAATTACTCGTTAAATAATAATAATAATAATACAAATTAAAAATAACCCATACTACATGACTTTTTGCGAAATTCTACCCTAAAATGTTGGGTCACATCATTTTTCACCAAAATGGTGCAAAGTGGTGTCAGGTGGTGCTCAAAATCGTATTTACTGTGTGACACATCATTTTAGGTGAGAATTTTACCAGAAATTCCCTGTTAACGTTTATTTTTTAATTATTAATAATGTTACCTAAATAAATTAAAAACAAAGTTTTTTTATCTTGTATTTGGTAATTGATTATACTCGATTGTGTGAAATAGCAATCTTATTTTGTAAATATGAAATAAATAATATAGATTTTTTCAAAAAATTAATTTTTTTAATTTAAATTTACAATTGTATTTATAGTAGTTGCTCAAAATGGCGTCCCTCAACCTCTATACATTTTTTTAATCGCTGATTTAAGGATATGCAAACACGAATTAGTAGTTCTAGTAATTAGTAGTATAATCTCAGTGGTTTTTAAACCATTGAGTTTATACATAACATACTTTATTACTTACAGATATAACTAATTTCAAGTCTATAGTAAAAAATCCAAAAGCTGATACTTCATCGGATTCACAAAAAGGCATTTGACTCATAAACATTTTAACCTATAATTAACAATGTTATTTATTAACATTATTTATATTTATATATTTAAAAATTAATAATACTAAAATAGTACTTATATACTATAAACTTATATTTGAATTGGTAATTCATACACTTATAAATACATGTTTTTACATATAAGTCTGAGTTAAAATTAAAATAAATACATTATCTTATTAGTTATTACTGGCGTAACATTTGTGAGTATTCATAAATATTTATTAGTTAGGTATTTAATATAATTTTAATAGGTAATTAATATAATATATTACTTGTAACTTTGTTTCTGAAGGTAAATTAGTAATCCGGATGTTTCTTATTAATGAAATAATATTTCTTTTCTAAAAAAAAAATGATAAAATACAAATGTAAAATTATGAGTAAATTAAATATAATTAATTAATAATAATGGCGTGTTATTTATATAAAACACCTAATTTAAAATCAGTAAAGTATGAAATATCAATATTGTTTGAAACATCACTGAAACAGGGCAGAACACAATTTACGAATATGGATATACAATAAATAACTACACACGAAGCTATTGGATACTAAGGATACTAAGGAAATGGGTTCGTTAAATATAATTATATATTTCTACATGGTGAAGTATCAATACAATCGATGTAAATGTCATTGTCTTTGTCTATTCTGCTCTACTTTCGATTTCAATTATAGTTATAGAGTCACTTTAGTCATACGCCTCCATAGATCTCAATATACTACCTCTCGTCCATTCACACGAGCTATCTTCATTTCACTCTCTATTATTCTATTTACCTAATCATCGATCTTCCTTTTTGCTTTTTACCTTCTACATTAATCTACATTAATTTTCATAACAACTCTCACTGTCTCTAAATCTGATAACATGTCCAATCGATGTAAATGTAAAGCTAGAATATAAAATTTTAATTACAAATATATTTAAAGATATTAGGATGAAGAGCCAGATTAGCACGGAGGCAATTTCAAAACGGGCAGTACAGCCACCGGACTGCCGAAATTGAGTGCCACATTAGGCAACCAGGATCGATTAATTTTATGCGCGGTCATAAGATATCCATAATCCCTTAGGTCTTAAGAATCATACTATAATTAGAACTGGTTAAAAGTAATTCCTCTGAAAGCATTTATTTTGTTAAATCAGCACGGTCAATAATGGGTGGCCACTGGCTAGTATGTACATATACATACATATACATAGTATATTTGATTCATTAAATAAATTATGGGGACCAGGAGGAAATTTTGCGAAAGCGGTTCCCTCTCGGATCTGGTTAAACTGGGAGCCAAAAAAAAAAAAAAATTAGAAATATCATCCTTATTTAAAATTTTGTAATAAATGCATAAATATTTAAATAACACTTTTAATTTATATCAGTGAGAGTTCTTATAAAAAGAAAAAATGGCGAGGTATATCGAAGAAAAGGTGTATAGATGGAATATAATATGCTATGAAGATAACTAATGTGACTCGACGAGAAGTTAGAGAACATCGAGTCTGTGGACTATGGAGATATAATTTTAAAGTTGCTAACTGCATCTAGTTAATATTGTAGAAAAAGATACAAGTTAAAACAAACAAAAATGAGTAAAAGTTCAATCATAAATGTATCAAATGTATTACTTATAACGCCTCGACTATATATTTTAATTGATTAAATGTTATATTCTATTTTAAAAATAGACCGGAATAATATGAAATAGCTTTATATAGAATGCCAATATATATATGTATATTATAAATATATTTGCTGTTTACCTATACATATTATATTATAATTATTTATTATACTCGTAAATTATAGTTACCTTTTCATGTATCCAAGTAGTGGTAATAAAAATGCACAATAAAAAAAAAATATTGTGAATAGTAAATATAACTGGCGTTATAGCATATAGAAAATTAACAAAGAAACTATACATATTTTTATTTTTATATTTAATAGTAACTAAAAAGAGTAAATTGAACACAATATCGACAAAATTAAAAACAATATAACCTAAGAGCAATGTACCATAAGCTAAACTAAATATTCTCAACATTGCACATAATTCTGAGTGCAGCAACCGAATGACATCAATCATCATGTTGATTTCAGATGTAGTCCAATTATTAATACTAGTGGCAATCACTCCTGGAGGCAAGCATTTCCAAAGATCGATCAATACACTAAATCTAGATCCCAAATTATAAAGATAAAAATACGAGATGGCAAAAACGACAAATTCCAAAATGTTCGGTCCATCAAATAAAATGTTTATGAAAGTAGATTGTATGCAAATTTCGTTGAGTGGCCACATGTAAAAAATAAACATATACAATGAAAAACGATACATCAATAATGTAGACCAAAATATAATCCAACACATTTTACTCGATAAACGTTGTTGATACATCAGTGTTGGTGCAAGTAGTTTTAGTTTTCGATCAAAATCAATGATACCATTAACTAACCTAAAAAAAGTAAAAAAGGGATTATTTTACAAATTTTTTTTAAAATTAAATGATTCAAATAGATAAATTACTATTAAAGATATGCATTATAAATATAAAATGACGCTCTTTTGATAAATTGAATGAAACAACCAGGAGAGGAGGAGGAGGAGGAGGAGGAGTCAAGGCCGGTTTAAGAAAATTGATTTCGCTAAGAGATATGTTTTCATAATGTGAAATATTATATCGTACTTGATGACTGATGATTCTGAAACTCTTGCTGCGTAAATTATAAACCAAAATTTAATTAAGTTGATACTACGAATCAATATATGTAAATGATCACTGATAAAATAAGCATAAGTAAAATAAAATAATACAACCATTCGCAAGAGTTCTAAGTAACGATAATATGATATATTATTTATGTTTTTGATTAAAGATCCAGTTTTCAATGTAAGTGAAATGTTTATGAGTCCAAACATTTTAGAAATGATTAAAAAAGGTTTTACGTTTTTCATAAATTTATTAGTCATTCCGTAAAAATGTTTTGTTAATACTAGCAGTATTCATAGTGACATTTATTTTATAATGCAACATAAAATTGTCCATTGTTTATTTATTTCCAGGACAGCACATTTTGAATAATTTCTTTATTTATTCTTTTAATAGTTTTATTTATATTCTACAAACAAATAACAAACATTATTATAAGTGCAAATAAATGTATTAATTTTGAACTCACGAAAGTATACATTTTTTAATGCATTGTTATAGACTGACATATTAAATTCATTTTAAGAATTATATATGTGACCAATGACCATAATTATAAATTTATAATTACATTAATATTGAACGATATTAACATTATTAACTAACCAATATTTGTTATGCATAAAAAATATTTGTGTGACTTCATATTGGTAAATGTAAACATTGAAGTACTAGAGAACAATTTTTGATTACAAATAGGTATGATAATTAAATTTAGTTATTAGGTTATTTTAAAATTTAAAAATATAGTAAGTTATATGGAATTAGGGAATATTATGTTTTTAATGTTAATCGAATAAGAAAATTAAAAGGCAAAAAAAAAACTAACGCACAGTTTCTTGCGATAAACAAATCACTGTGGTAATATTATTATTAAATTACCCATCAACAAACAAACAAAACACGAGGAAGAAAACAAAACAAATAATCAAAATAAAATCGGTACCTGCAAAAATTGTTTGAAGTGGGTTTTGTAACAGGAGGAAAAAATGAAATAAAAGTTGCGTTAATGTAATTTGTGCGAATGTTGTGGAATTCGTAATTCAATTCGGACCGGTTCGCGCGCAATCACATGACCGTCGCCGTCAGTGCCGAATTTAAGGAGAGTAACAGGGACTTAGGCCTCCTCATTGATCTTATATTTTAATAATAACTACTATATTTTTAGTACGGGTTACTATTATGTATTTAATATTATTTTGAAAAACTTTGGGTCACCGTCGTTCTTCTGGTGTCGCCAACCCTAAACTGGCGGTTGACAAAAAGAAATACAACGACGATCCGCAGGATGAGTGTTTCATTCAAATACCGTTCGTTCGCAGACGGCGTCATATACAAATTCACAAAACGACAATGATAAAATATATGGTTTACACACAAAATTTGCAACAAATTAAACACATGAAAACATGAAAAAATTGAAGGTTAATTCAGACATTCCTCCTTTGTCCCTTCGATCCTCGGAGAAATTAAAGGTTTTAGATTCTGAGCGAAGCGAGGAATGTATTAGTGGTACAAAGATTTTTTTTTTATGTAAGAAAACACTTTTTTAGGTGGAAATAATGATCCGGTTACCATAAGTAGGGTATGCTTTCGGTTGACAATTGAATCTAGTTGGTACTTTATTTATCTCATTTTTCGAATTTTTCAAAAGTTTTTCCTTGGGAAAAGAAAAACTACCAAAAATGACAAAAAATCGGTAAAATTACGGTTTCTGCAGTTATTTAAATATTTTATATTTCGTGATAACTAATTGAATTTTAATAGTAGGGACTTGAAAATTGTTTTGAGTATTAACATAGGTAATATACAAGTGTGGTAAAATTTTGGAAAGTAATGGTTGATTTTTTTGGCCAAGTATAGAGAATATAAATACTGAAAATTTTATCGAAGTCTAATCATATACTACTTAATCTTTTTAAAAAATATTTTAAAAATCATGACTGACAATTTTTTGTTTTAAGCTATTAAAGTTATAATTCCCGAAAATCGACAAAATAACGTTTTTTTATTTTTTATTTTTTATTTCATGATAACTAATTAAATTTAATATGATAACTATATATTATATAGTATATACTTATTTTTAATACATTTCAATTTAGAAAATACTCTCTCCAATTAAATTATATTTAATATTTAATTTGTTAACCAGAACAAAAACATACAGCAAACTTTAATGTTTAAGAATCGTAAAATTTTGGTTTTGGTATAATCACCAAATGAATTACTTGTGTTTCTATCTTTTGTATACTCCTGATTTTCGTATGCAAAGGGATCATGCACAACCACCTTTCATCCCTTAATTCTGATCTAATTAAAACTCTTGTATTACCCTCTGTATACACAATAATTTATTATTTTTCATATATAAAGTAGGTAACCACAGGAATCGAAAATAATAATATATAGTTATAAAAATAGTAAATATCTATTTATACCTAAAAATATCAATATCAATGTGCACTAATTTTTTTTGCTTTTAATTTTTTACGAATTGTTTTATCGTCTGATCAAAATGTATAGCTTGTAAAACGTGATTTTCTATTAATAATTATATTATTAACTCCTCTGACAAGTGAATTATTTTTATAAAGGTTACACTCAGGGAGTGAATTATATTCAATAATTTTAAATTTATTTATATATAAAGTATTTTAAAAATTTAAGACGAATTTTTATGTTTTATTAATTACTAATTAAAGGAATGACGTTTTATATGGTAATAGGTATTTTTATATTATTATTTAAATAATGACGTACTTATATACTCGTACACATTTTCTGTATATTTATAACACTACAGGTATACAGATTTACTATAGATATTTAAAATAACGTACTTTTTAAATTTTAAATTATAATACGTATTTAATAATTAATACGTATTAAATTATTAATACATATTTATACGTTGATACTATTTTAAGTATACATGCTCACGTGATACATTAGATATAAATGTATATGTAAAATATATATTTAAAATCCATATGTCGCATAATATTGTCGGTTTTGTGAAATTAATAGATATTTTTTCGTTTCGCGAAATGGACCATCATTTATCATCCACATCGCATAATTGCGCTATCTAAATTACATTTCACGATATGGACACCTAAAACTATATGGAAATTATATTTCTGTATTAGAGAAGATATTTTAAGTTAGGAAATAAATTGGAAGCCTTTTTTACTTTGTGAACCCAGAGACATGGCCTACCCCTGTCACCCTTTAATCATTGCTTGATCATAATTCTTATATAATAATCTGTATACATAATGATTAATTATATTTCTAATATAAAATTGATGTCCACCAGTATCGGAATATTAAATTATTTTTTTATTTATTCTTGGCCTACACGATTTCAGGCTTGTTTCAAACTGTCCCAGCACAACCTGTTAAGTAAAATATTATAGAGACACGTAACGATTCTGTTAATTCACATTGAACCAATATATTACGTCATCCATGATCCATCGGCAACCACCTTTATTGGTGTATCCTGTATGCATCTCTATTTTTACTTCATTAGATATAAATATTAGGAAATATATTTATAATTTTATATGTTCACGATATTTATAGGTAGGTATTATTACTTTTTACGTACATTTTATTATAGGTATTAACAATTATAATAATATTACATAATTTAACAATATAATTAAAACAAAGCTGAATAATGTCAATAACAATTATCTATTTTGAAAAAATTTAATATTATGTAATATTATTTTATATTATTTAATATTATATTTAATATAATAAAATATATTATTAATACCTATAAAAAGAAATGATTAAGTAATAAATTATAATAATTTAAACGTTGAACGCTGAATTCTCAAATAGACAAAGTACACGTGTAATTATTGTAATGGTACATTAGTAACCACGTTTCCACAATGACAAACTAAACGAGCTATATGTAAGAAATATTTTTACAAATTATATTAAAATTGGGGTTGACGATTTTTTCGGTATACCGGTTATTGCTTAAATACCGCTTGAACGGTATACCGTAATACCGTATGATACCGAAATACCGTATAATACCGAAATACCGTATAATACCGAAATGCCGTGTAATATCGAATACCGGTTAACACTGAAACAATAATAATAGTTACTAATATAAGAAATTAAGATCTAAGAAGTTAAAGTACAAGAATATATATTGTAATTATTATTTAAAAATATACTTAGTGAATATACTTTGATTCAAGATCATTGAATAGTTTATCATTAATTTGCAACTTTAATACCTTAAGCCTATGCCTCCTTGTTTTTAATTGTTTTATTTTTGTAATTTTTTTTTCGGTGAATTCCGTACCATTTGCAGTGCAATGATTATTATATAGTATTGTTTTCGATTATTTATTATTTATATTTTGTGTTGATTAATAAGTAATAACCATGTTGTAATATAGTATGATTAATAATCACATTTTTTATACACAATTATTAATAATAACAGTTTTAAAAATAATTGAGGATATCGAAGAATCGTTCAAATCATTACGGGGTGAAGCAGGTAGAATTGTAAAAAATAAATTTAAAACTGTATTTGAAAATAATAAGGGCTTGTCAACATTAAAACGCATTTCCAAAATATTGTCGGGTGAAGAGGAAAATAGCGAATTAGACGGAGATCTTAAAGAATTGACTAGTGACGATATAGTTTTTTTTAAGTATTCACCTATTACATCGGTTGACATTGAACGTTCCTTTTCGACCTACAAGTCATTGTTGACTGATAACCGTCGGAACTTCAAATTTGAAAATTTGGCAAAACACTTAATCATACAGTGTAACTCAAAAATAAATAAAATATTATTTAATTATTAATTAATAAATAATAAGTACTTGAATTTTATTCTTATTTACTCAGATAATTTTGAATAGTTGCGTACAAATGATGTCATAATTCAAGGTTAAAATTTTTTTAAACTGTAAACGAAGATTTTAGTTTTTTCTTATAAATATATGATTTAATAAAGTTATATGATAAATTGAATAAAATTTTGATTTGTATTTATTTTTATTTGTTGCTATTTTTGATGTTTTTAGGGCATATTTATAGAGCATATTTTACGGTTTTTTTGGTCGTATTATAGCACATATTTTAAGATTTTGGGTGCTATGAAATCCGAACCCTGGTGATTATATTTTAAATTTAAATTTATATTCAATAATTCAATATTGCATTTAATTTGCTACTATTGCCTAATGACTATTGTATAATTTACCTATGCCTACTATATATCGGTATTACGGTATAGGTATCAGGGACTGGAACTGAACCGAAAAGAACCGGTCAGTGTGGAAAAAGCGTTCACTTTGAACACGTCGAAGTGATGTACGGTAATAATTATGAATGTTTCATAATTTTGAATGTTCCAGTTAGAATAAATTTACAGAGTTTTCACCAAAAAGTGATTAAAACTTTTGATATAATGGATTTATATTATCAATTTATATATAAATTGTCTCAACAGTAATTTCAAAATAGTATTACTATTATTCGGGTCTAATATTGAAAAAATATCTATTACAAATTATTTATACGATATACAATATTATTATCTTCAAAACTTTTTCAATAAAAACTTAAAGAAATAATTTCTATTCAATGATTAAAAATACCATTATGTCAATAATTTAATCAACATATTTCACCAATAGATTAAATATAATAATATCTATAAATAATATATGTCAATATTGTTCGGGTATTGTCTGTGGGTAATGAAATAACAATTGTGTACACTAAACAATGTATTTTGGGTAAATAATAAAATTCAGAAACTCGCAACTATATAATCGTCAATGATTATAGTTTTTTTGTAGTCTTTATTTGTCCATCGCGGTTGGTATAACTTTACTTTTTCAATAGTTTCGATTGAGTACCTATCGAACATGAATAATTCAATTTCGTTCACCTCGATAATAATTTTTTTTATAGTATATATTATTATTTGTAATAAAGTTCATAAAGGTAATTTAAACCTAAAACAGTAGTTCTCAGAACAAAAAAAAAAAAAAAAAAAATGAAATTACCATTTTCTAGAATATGTATTTTTTTGAAATTCTTCTTCTTCATTGACTTTCTCTCAATTATACGGGGTCGGTCACCCTAAACCTATACCTCCACAAATTTCGATGTCCATATATATTGTCCATTCACTCCAACTATCTTCATATTACTTTCAATTTTACTTACTCCTTTCTTTTATAGTCGTCCTCTCATTTCTTACCATCTACGTTAATTTCTATTAAATTCTCATAGCCTGTAATCATTTCTTCTCATAATATGTCCAACCTATGTCTTTCATCGAGGTTTTTTTATTAAAACCAAAAATAAAAATTGGAATTTATACATTTTTTAATTTTATTATATTGTGTAATATTATTTTTGTTTTAGTTCAATCAGATTATTGCATGTGTAAGTACATTGTTTAATTTTACTGTCAAATTCAATTTATGTGTTTTCGTGACAAATATACTATGCCAGTAGTGATGTTTGAAATTCTGGAACGATATTTATTACATATAATACTGATTTTTGAAATGAATAATATTAATAATGATAATTATGACGTCATAGGACGCTATATTAAAACATTACTGAATATTTGTACCTATTGAATATCGATAAAATTTTATTATACAAATTAATTAATCAAGTTAAAACTTTCAAAAATTGGACCCCCTCCACCCTTTAAATAATCTCTAGATCCGCCACTGTGCTATTAAATATATATAGAGTTCATTTGTGATTTTAAATTTCATAAGTTTCAGTGTTTTACGTCAACCCAATAATATAATATAATTTCTGTTGGAGGTAATTAGGTAAAGGTTAATAATTATTTATCAAGTATATAAAAGTACGTACTAACCATTCAGTGTCTTTTTCCGTCATTCATTTTAGATTCTAAGTGAAGCGAAAATGTATTGTTTTTACAATGATGTTTTCTTTTTATATCTAAAGACACTTTTTCGGGTAGAAATAATGGTCCAATTACCACAAATAGAGTATGCTTTTCATACCGAATTGCATTTAGTTGGAAAAGATTGGTTGATTTATAGAGCTTCGAATTTTTTTTCCAAACATGTTTAATATTACCTGCAATTTTGGGTTTGAAAATTTTATAGAAGCTAATTATATAATACTCAATCTATTTACAAAATATTTTAAAAATGAAAAGTCAATTTTTTTTTTAAAGGTCTTCAAACTTTAACAATTTACATTGACGTTTGATTTTTGTTTTTAAATTTCTGAAGACACTTTTTCGGGCAAAAATAACGGTCCGATTAATACAAATATATTTACCCCTATAGAGTATAGATTCGGTAGAAAATTGTATCTCGTTGGTACTTTATTTAACTCATTTTTTGAATTTCTAAATTGAATTTTTAAAAATCAAATCAAAGGAAGCACCTATTTAAATATTTGTCAGACTTTTAATTCTAAATCTACTTAAATGTCTACAGCTTCCAATGCCCTTACTGAATAAGTAAAAATTAAGTTACAAAACAAGGCACTATACTTGATATCCCTTTTTTAAGCTAAATTATAGTAATGATACACATTATTAAAAAAATTATAGCGACATTATCCTATAGTTTCGGCGGTAAGTATAATTAATTATTATGGATCATTATTTTTTTAAATAGGCGTACATATTATTGGTTATATAATAATCTAATAATACACAGTGTGTCCCAGTAACTACGTTACAGGGTTGTATAAGGTGAAAATACGATATTTTAGTGTTTCCAAGTATGGTAATCTTAATGTAGCCTATTAAAGTTGCATTTTAGTATAACAATAAAAATGTCCATCCACTCGATTTGCGCATGTGCAATGCAAATTTCAAAAGTTAAATGGTAACACCTATTTTTTTTACATATTAATTTTTTTGGAAAATTCCAATATTTTTATAGTTTTATGTCCTGAAACCTTAATATAGTGAATTAAAGCTTTGTTTTATTATAATAATATACAATTTTCCATTTACCAAAACCAAGAAAAATCATATATTTTAGCCATTTTATTTAAAACTTTATGATCCTATAACTCGGCTGTAGAATTAAAATATTCAAATAAAAAATGTTTAAAATTAAAAAAAAATTAGGTGTTACCATTTAACTTTCGAAAGTTACATTGCGTATGCCCAAATTGCATGGTTGGAAAATTTTATTATTGTATAAAAACAAAACTTCAGTAACCTACATTAAGGTTCCCAGACTTGAAATCACCAAAATATCGTATTTTCACCTGTACAACCCTGTAACATAACTACTGGAACACCCTGTATAATATATTTAACCTGACTTAGTAATTATTCGTAAAATATTATAGTTATACGATTCCTACTCAGATTAAACACTTTAATATACAAAACAAAGTTACGAAAAAACATATTTTTGATGAATACTTTTTGTACAAAATATTATAAAAAAGCGAGAAGGTCGGTTCTGGACGATCCTCGGAGAAATTAGATTTCTTATTTATTAATATTTATTATAATATAATTTATTATAATTATGATTTGAATAAGTATTGCATTCAAAAATACATTTCTGAACGAAACTCAATCAGTTACAATAGATTATAAATTTATAATTATAATCCGTTCTAAAATTTTAAGTCCTTACGTTTAAAATAGAATTAGTCATCACAAAATATTTAAAAAATCAAATTATTATTATTATTATTTTGGTAAATTTATAAAAATGTATTTTGGTATTTATATAACTTATATTTAATTGTAATCGTATGTATTTAATGTAAGTTGAGTAATGATTTTTATACAGTAATTTAATATGTGTGATTTTAGGAGTGTTAGAAACACCGGGTATGTTTGATACTAATATTGTTAATAAATAATATCAATTTCTATAAGTGGTATGGAGTTTTACCGATACATATTATATTTGCTTATTATACTCGTTATTGATAATTGCTCGATTGTAGTAATGTAGACTGTAGTAGTATAGAGTGTAGTTAGTTACGTGACGAACCGCATCGTCTTACAAAATTAAATAAATTGTATTAAATTGTAAATATAACTCCTAGAAATAATAAATGTAATTTATAATTAAAATTTAGATTTGTGTTAAATAAATAAAAAATATATAATTAGGGAAATTGCGTATGTTCTTGTGATATCTAAAAACTAAAATCAATGTCCTCCAATCCTCCATACGAACCCAACAATACAGGCTACGGCTATTATTATTATTTATAATTCATAAACGTTACTTTTATACCAAAAACCAACGTCGCATCGTCAAAAACAAGTTATTTTAATAAAAAATAAAATGCAATAGTAATTATTATTATCGGTATACAATGCAACGATAGTTGTAGATAACGCGTATGTGGCCGGTGACAAAATCGTAATCGCGTATATTTACGCGCGCGCATGTACAAGTCAGTGATCGACTGCCATCAAAATTATGTAGTAATTATTTAGATGAATAAAAAAATGCTTTTACAGGAAAAACTCTCACGCCTCGTAGATATGTTGGTTTTTGATCAATTTTTTTTCATTTGAAAGACGAGAATTTTTTGGAGGTCGGATGAAGCCCTTATTTTTCATTTAAAATCTTTAAATAGTGCTAGAAAAAACTATTTTAAAAAAAATTCAAATATTGTCATTATTCAAATGCATTTGACAGCTTTATATAATAAGAATTTTGAAAATCGGACTTCAATCCGACTTGCAAAATGTTCTTATTTTTTAATACAAAACAAATATTGACGAAATCAGACTGTTCTATAGAACGTGAGAGTTTTTCCTTTAAAACATGTTTTTAAAACATTATTCTTCTCACAAGGAAAAACTTTTGAGAAATACGAAAAATGAGTAAAATAAAATACTAAGTAGATACAATTTTCTATATAAATCATACCCTATTTGAGGTAATCGAACCATTATTTAAGCCCAAAAAATGGTTTTCAGACTTTTGAAAACACATATCATAATTTTCAATTCTACTAAAGATTATAATTTTACAATTTTATAAAAAAAATCGTGACATACGATTATCAAAATATTTTGTAAATAGTTTAAGTAGTATATACACAATTTTCAAACCGATAAACCCAAAAGTTTAATAAAACATTTATATTTTATATTTATATTTATTGCCCACCTCTCACGAAGGTTCTTGAACATTCCCAACCACAAACTCCTATAAAAGTATGGACAAATTAACCTAGAGCTAAGGTAATATGGTTGCCTGACCGCCTCGCCTTTTACCAAATATTATAGGGAATACGGCAACTATGTTATTTTAAATTCAACTATTTTAACAAACTAGTCTACTAAGTATACTCTTACTTTGTGCAGGGACAAGGCTCCATAAATATTCAGAAAATAATTTTTAGGACTGTTTAATTTCAAGCAAGCTAATCGTATCCTATGTTTCTTAATTAAATCAATGCATGTTATGACGTAAATAAATAAAAATATATAAATACATATTGATTAGTGATGAGCAAAACAAGACCAAGACTAAGACTATGGTAGTCTTGGTCTTGGTCTTGTTCTTGCAGACTCAGTCTTGGTCTTGGTCTTGCACTTCAAGTCTTGGTCTTGTTGCAAGACTCTTGCATTATTTAAAATTAAAATATATAAACAGTATCGCATTTAGATTTTTTCCGCCCTGTGACAACATTTTATAACCCCCACCTCCACCCCTCCCCATGTAGAATAAAAAATATATATTAAATTTAACAAAACAAAATTGAATACAATATAATAATTTATTAATATACAAGTAAAATACACATTCACATTATGTTATTAGAATTTATAACTAATTGTAATAAGTACATAATATATAAGATATAATTTTAAAAGTTGTAATTATTCAATGTAATAATAATTATAATTTCCTTCTAATTTTATATTTTATTATAAATATATGTAAATAATATGTAAGAGTTTTATATTTATATTGTATTTTAAATATTTAAATTAAGTTTCTTAATTGATATATTAATAGATACAAATAATATTTGCTTATAATAATATAATATTTTTTGACAATTGTTTTACAGGAAAAAGTATTTGTGCCTCTTTTCTATGTGCGGAAATTAAGTGTTTTTTTAACCCAGAAGTGTTTCTGTTTTTCATTAGAATTTCAACTGTTTTTTTGTTCTTTCCGCACAACTTACACTTTCCAAAAATTTTATCTTTAGTATTAATAATTTCAAAAAAATTATAAAATTTACTGTTGGATTGTATAGATGATGTTGTATCCAGATTCATATTTGTATTCATATTTGTACTAAACCGGCGCAAATACGACTATCGATATGAATATACACAATATACAATGTGACAGTATTAAATGGATAGTACACGAAGACGAAATAAATACGTACAATCTATATATAAATACTAGTATTTATAATCAATGGTACAATATAATAATACTCCAAGTACCAACTATAATTAAATACTGTTATTAGTATTATATTTAATAGGGAGATGTATTTACAGCTCTAAATAAATATTTTGATTTATAAATAATACCGTGTCGGTGACTGATGTTATTATTATAATATGTTATTGTGCTCACAAATATACATTTGTGTCATATTCGGCATCTTAAAATAATTCCATTACGTTTCTATAATTACTATTTGTTACAAAACAACTTTATAGTGAATAATACATCTAATTATTTCTGAATTCTGATATTGATTTTCATAAATAAATAATTCATTATTTCCCGTCAAAATATGAAATATTACATTTGTATTATATTATAAGAATTATTTCTAATAACCTACACTAAATGTGTTATTCTGGGAAATTTATAAAAAAAAAAAATAACTGCGAGACTGCAAGACTGCAAGACTCTTGCAGTGTGGGTCTTGTTTTGGTCTTGGTCTTGCAGACTCAGTCTTGGTCTTGGTCTTGCAAAACAATTGTAGTCTTGGTCTTGGTCTTGGTCTTGGTCTTGCTGCAAGACCAAGACCAAGACTGCAAGACCAAGACAATTTTGCTCATCACTAATATTGATAATACGTTATACAAGTAAACAGTATCTAAAATTATTAATAATATTAGCAAAGTTCTATAATTTATTGTTTAGTGTGAAGAATGAAAATAATATACATTCCGGATATTTGTAGTCTGAGACTTTAGTCAGCAAATGTATACATTACAGATTTTTACTTTATGATTTACATGCGTCCAATTTTTCTTACCACCTAATTAATGACCGGCGCACAAATCGTATAATATAATAAATTAATAATTATACCTAACGCATCGCAGCGCTGTCAGTATATGTATTTATATTGTTATAAAAATGATTCTAAAATCTGGCGGCCATTCAGATGTATTTAACTAAAAAAGATTTATAAGATTTATTTATTTATTGGTTTTATAAAACAATCTTCATTCTCTTATCTATTGTCAACATTGTTAATCCATTATTTACAACTGCATTAAAAAACGACACAATCATATAATCCACGATATGCAGCACGGCTTCAGACCTGGGAAATCTACTACCCTGAGAAGTTTAGTTGTAACATATTATATTCTAGATAATCTAGAAACCGATCACCAAGTCAACGCATATTCACAGTCTTCAAAAAAATATTCGATAAAATTGATCATAGTCTTTTGTATGGTCTTAGTTGATGCTCTTAACAATCTTGGTGTAGGTAATAGTGTTGGTTAGTCGTATAAGCATTGATCTAACTCTAGAATAATCTTAAGATCACAAAAATATTAAAATATATAATCACTAATCAATTACAATATTTTCGACATTTATAACTATAATGATTCATTTTAATGGCTGGTTTTATTAAGTGACCAATATATAGCTAATCTTTATTTCACAAGATATCCCTTACCCATTATTTTATTTTATTATATACAGTTTATTTAATTCACTCAACCCTGTTTGTTTTGTGAATTTATAGATATAGTATACTATTTGTATTAATTTCAGAAAATAAAACTTTCCTAAATTGTTTAAAATATTTACTTGATCCAAGTAATTATAAATTTTAAAGTACTCTTTTTACTGTTAAAAATCAAATCATCTCTTCTTCTTATTCATTTTAAAATTTTGATCAAATTTTGATTAAATTCATTTGCGATCGATTTATTATTTAATAAACATTGCAATTGATTAATTTTTTAGATAGAGAAATAAGAATTCCAAATAATAATGATAGTAAGTAAATAATTGTACGACATTTGTTTTAAGTAGGTACTATTAGACATTAATGATTTGTTTTTTTCACCATGCATAAATGCACTAATAAAGGAGTGACCAAGAAAGTGATAGGACAAGGCACATAATGAATATGAGACATGATGTAGAGTATGATACTATATAGTGACAGTGAGGCATCGAGAGATATGAAAATGAATATGGATAAGACGTAAGATAAATAAAGGGGGGATGGTTAACCATCAGATCACTAATTTAATATTAAATAGTCGGAAAATTTATATTATCCATCCAATAGTCGGCAATTCAAAGTACAATATCCATATTTAGGTACAAAAAGTTGACAAAAAATGTCGATGGTTAATGAAGGTTTTTAATATTAAAATTAACGCTTATAATATTATTCGAGTATTGTTTATATTTGTATTAAGTATTACCGCGTATGTTTATTATTGATTATAAAATTATTTTTAATTAGAAAAAATATAGTATTATTATTATCAAGTTTCTGATGTTAATGCTGTTATTTTTTTAAAATATAAATTATTTTATATATTTTTAATAGATTACCAATATATTTCTGGTCTTTCAAATAATATTTAAACCTAAATAATTATAAATAATATTAATATTATAATATTTTGATTTTCTGGATATTATAGACAAATTAATAATTATTTCTTTGGACAATGTTCTTTATTTGAAAATCTCCAAATTAATATTGCTTTACTAAATAGAAGACAGATATGTAAATTATAAGCTAATTGCATATAATTATTGAATTTTATGTCAAAAAAAATTAAAGAAAAATTGATTATTTATACTATAGTCTTTAGAAATACTGTTGAACAGGGCCGTGCCTAGGGGGGTGCGAGAGGTGCGTGTGCACTGGGCGCCATTAACTACTGGGGCGCCAAACGCATTTTTATAATCTAAGTAATATTACTGAAAATTCAACATATTAAGGGGATTGGAAGCAATCATTTATTAAGGGGTTGTGTTTAGGCATTTTTACGTTTAGTCATGTACACTGTGAGTTTGTGCGAAACGCAAATGATCTTTAGTGTGCGTGAGTTCCCTGAATTTTCTCTCTCTGCGACCTATCAGCCACCGACAAAATAATACATAACAAAAACATAATGCAATACAATTTAATAATGTACACTGATTTCCCGCAATAATAACATTATTACATCAAAATAATAATTATAATTATACTATATAACTTTATTTTACCAGTTACTAATAAATCGTATTTGGACGGGAACAATAGGGTGCATTTATTTGTGTTAATTTTTAGTGTTGGTATTTATTGTTTTCCCGAAATGACGACGTCGCTGATCGCCGTCGTCGATAACAAATAACAATAATATCCATACCATATTATTATTCTTATACTTGATAATTAATTTAATAACATAAATCCCATAAACGAATGTCGAATATTCGACTCCAACGAGTTGAACGATTTTATTTTGAACCTATGATATCTAGTGTTCAGACGTTCAGTTGTAATATGCATCATAGTGAATATTTGTAATTAAGAAACAATTAAGTATTTAAAGGTAAGTTACTTTTCGTTCAATCAAACAAATTCAATTTAAATATATATGACACCGGTTTAGTATGATATCCAAAACCCAATAGGTGTCTATCATACTGAATTATTTGATATAATTTTTACAATGAATGTACAATGAAATAACCTAAATCAATTAATTTTTATATATACACCCCCTACTCACTTGAATTAAGTCACTTATTCTAAGTCATAAGTTTGATAGACCTATAGATCTATATAAAAAAAATAAACAATTAATTTATTTTAGATAAAAATGGGCCCCCTAAAAAAATCTGGTGCCATGAATAGGAAAATTCAAAAACGAAAATCGGAGGATAATGATAAGTTGTTTAAGCAAATGAAATTATTTTTGTCGAAATCATTAGGAGATAGTAATAATACTAGTAAAACGGAATTATCAAATGATTTACCATCTATTAATTATCTAGACCCTGACGACTTTCAAAATCAGGAAGATCATCTAGACTTTATCATTAATATAGAATCAACAAATCAAGATAATGATTCGGAATTCATAAATTCAACGCCCTCCTCATCCTCGGATAAAATTAAAATAACATTATTTAGTGATCAGCCACAAATAAATCTTCTGAAATCTAATGATTTTGTAAACATTGATAATAGTTTGGAAAATATTGTGCAAAAACCATTAATTTACAATGATCCGTCTTCTTAGCCTTTCATGAATGATCAAATTAGAACACTACTAATAGAACACGGACCAGAACAAGGTAAAAATTCAGATTTTTCCTATTTAGAAAATTTTGAGCTAAGAAAATTTTCAGCAGATTGGTTTTTTAAAACACTCCCAATAGACACAAGGAGACAAAATTAAACGAAATTGGTTAATGTTACAAAATCCATTTATTGTTTTCCATGTATGCTATTTCCTTCACAGAAAATGAGTAAGGCATTTATTACAAATCCTAAAACCGGATTTAATGATTGGAGAAAACTTAGTCCGAGAATTTCTGACCATGAAAACACTTTTGAACATAAATCTAATGTATTTACATGGAAAAGTTTTGAAAAACGTCTAAGAGAAGGGAAAACAATCGATAAAGAATTACAAAAAAAAATTTTAAATGAAAAAGAAAAATGGAAACAAATTTTAAAAATTATTCTTGATTGTGTTCGTTTTTGTTGTGTTAATAATTTGGCTCTTAGAGGTTCCAGTAATGATATTACTAAGTCTAATTGTGGCATTTTTTTAAACTTGGTTGAACTAATAAGTAGTTACAACTCTATAATTGCACAACATTTATCAAATTCCAATAGAAGAACTATTTATTTATCCAATAAAGTTCAAAATGAGTTCATTTGCTTACTTGGTAATTCCATCAGAAGAAAAATAATTTCTAATATCAAAGAAGCTAAATATTACTCTATAATTTTTGATTCAACGCCCGACAGTTCTCATAAAGAACATATGACTCAAATAGTTCGTTATGTAGTTGAATCCAATGATAAATATACAATTGAAGAAAATTTTATAGATTTCATAATTACAACTAAAAAAACTGGTCAAGGGTTAGCTGAAGAAATTTTAAAAAAACTTTCCGATGATGGATTAGAATTTAAAAATTGTCATGGTCAAGGTTACGACAATGGTGCCAACATGGCTGGAAAAATTAAAGGTGTCCAATCTCGATTACAGGAAATAAATAAATATGCACAATTTTGCCCGTGTACTGCACATAGTTTAAATTTAGTTGGAGCACATGCATCTCGGGTTTCAGTCAAAATGGTAACTTTTTTTCGGAACAGTACAAAACATTTTTATTTTTTTTTCTAATTCCACTGTTCGTTGGAATATAGTTTCTAAATTTTTAAAATGTACATTGAAATCTCTTAGTGATACACGCTGGGAATCAAAGTATAATGCTGTACATTCATTACTTACTCAGCTGAAATATGTTATACAAGCATTACAATACATATCTGAAAACTCAGAATTCGGAGATGGGGTCTCCGGTGCTCAAAGTTTACTTGGTTTGATTAATGTTGAGTTTGTTTATCTTTTGGTTATGTGGGACTCAGCTTTAAACCAAATTTATAAAGTTAATATAACCTTGCAAAAAGCAAATATTTCTATTTCTAATGCATCAAAAATTGTGATGGGTTTAAAAAATGTTTCGGAGAAATTCGAAATGTAGGATCAGAAAATATTGAACTTTTAGCAAATAATGTATGTAATGAATCTGAAATTTCAACAATATTTAAATCAAAAAGGTTAAAAAAAATTAAGAAAATAAGTGGTGAACAAGCATCTGATTCAACATTTACAATACAATAGGAACTTAAATTGGAGTACAATCAAGTTATGGACACATTAATTTCACAAATATCTTGGCGTTTTGAAGCATTGTCGAACATTGCTAACGATTTTGAGTTTCTTTCTGGGTTCCATCTTAATACATTGTCAATTGAAGATCTTAAAAAACATGCTGCTGATCTAGTTTTAAAATATAATTCAGACCTGAATAGTGAATTACTGAATGAAATTGAATGTTTTAAGTATCAAGGAGAAGCAATTATACCCAATTTAAAAATGGTGACTTATTTAGACATATTAAATGGCATAAAAACATATGAACTAAGCTCAGTGTATCCAAATTTAGTTATCGCTTACAAACTATTACTTACATTTCCTGCATCTGTTGCATCTGGGGAAAGATCATTCAGTAAACTTAAACTTATCAAAACATATCTCCGTTCAACCATGACTCAAGAAAGATTATCGAATGTTGCTATACTGTCAATAGAAAATAAAATGACACAAACTATAAATTTTGATGATGTTATTGAAGACTTCGCATCGATCAAATCTCGAAAAATATGTATATGAACTTAACTTTTAGGAAGTCAAGTACTTATTATATTTAGAATGTAAAATAAAATGAATAAAATGTTTAATGTGAGAAATAAGGTAAATCTGATAAATCTATCTCCGGCTCTCCCCTAATGTTATGTATACTTTTTATAAGTAGTAATATTTGGTAAAGTAGGTGGGGGCGCTAGAAATGACTCTTGGCACCGAGCGCTGATTATGCTAGGCACGGGCCTGCTGTTGAATAATAATAAAAAAAAATAATTATATATACAATCATCCCCAGGGCCGTATTTTGACTTTTACTGGCTCACCTAACCTCACCTCTTCTCAAAAAAACGTACACATATTTTTCAAGTAAAACAGAAATAGTTCAATAGAAAAAAATATATCCTAATTTCTATTCAAATATAGGTAGAAATATCTACATAATAAAATCATGAAATGCACAAAAGTATTAAGAAATATAAAAAAATATTATATTTAATCCATCAATAAAATTTTTGTAATTATATGTCGACTAAATGATACAATAGCTGCCTTAGTTATACATAAAAAAATATATTAGTTAAAATTTTCTAGTCTAGTAAAAAATTGCCGCCCTTTCAAAAATTGCCGCTAGGGGCATTATGAGATTGTTACTCCTCTAAATTCGGCCCTGAGCATCCCTATAAAATATTTAGCTTGTCGATTATTAATTTATTAAATTCATCATTCAACACTTTTCAGTAATTTAAGTTTAACTGTAACTAAAGCTCTTCTTGCATAAAAAAATCTAGTTACGTTTATGATGTTAGTCTCTATTATATTTATATAACTACCGACTAAAAAAACCTAATTTAAACGTATTTTGTATACTCCTATGGTATAAAATAAACTATATAAATTTTAACTATTATATAAAGCTTTGAACATTTGGAAACATTTAAATATTGTTAAGATTTTACATTTGTTTAAAAATAATAAAAATATTATATTTCAAATAGTATATCTAGATCTATTCCTGTATAAAATTGCATTGCAGATTAATTTATTACGTAGGTATATTTTGAATTATTAATAAAAATATAAAAAGTCACTTGAAAAATGTTTACATAACTCACAGACTCCGATTTGTAATATAATTTTTTTCTACAAATATACAAATAGATGATATACTTAAAAAACAAACTTCGTAAAATATTAATTTCTTCCTTCACTTTGTATAATATTAATTTGATCTTTAGTGTTAAATATACATATTTACACTATACAGTATACACTGCTTAAAATCGTGGAGTTTTAACTGATCGAGGTTGTATTCAAGCCTATTTTTTTCGTAAAAAAATTATAATAATATAATGTTTACAATAGTTTACTTTCTTTTTATATCACTTTATATAAAGAAATTCAACATTCTTATATTAAATTTACTAAATCCTGGTTTTTTTTTTTGAAATATTTATTATTTAGCTGATAATCAATTAAGGTACCCAACTGAATTTTGTGACAAACCATGTGAGTTGGAAAATAATAACATTAATTATTGAATACAAATAAAATATTTATTACAAAAATTGATTACAGGGGAATTAAGTATTTTGTTGTCATTAGGGTATTTATAATTTATGATAAATGATGGCATTTTAAATTCTGAACGAAGCAAAGAATGTATTGGTTTAACAAAGATGTATGAAGACACTTTTTCAGGTAAAAATAATGGTCCGATTACCACAAGTAGGGTATACTATAGGTAGCAAATCGCCTCTAGTTGGTATTTTATTTAGCTCATTTTTCAAATTTCTCAAAAGTTTTTCCTTGGATGAAGAAAAATGATCAAAGATTTTTTTAAAAAATTCAGCAAAATTACTATTTCTGAAATTTTAAATTTTTTAAGTTTGTGATAACTAATTGAGTTTTAATCATAGTGTCTTGAAAATTTTTTTGGGTATTAACTTAGGTGAAGTTCACAACAAGAAAAAATTTAGTAACGAATGGTTGATTTTCTGACTAAGAATAGAGAATTGGCTTTTTTTAAAAAATGTTCGATATTCCCTGTAATTTTTGGTTTATTGGTTTGAAAATTTTATCAAAGTCTAGACATATTAATACTTTTACTAATTATTTTGATAATTGTGACTGATAATTATTTTTATAAGCTTTTAAAGTAAAAGCAGGGGTTAAAGTGGGGGGGGGGATGCAAGGGGACTCAGTCCCCCTACCTCTAATGGTGGTTTAAAAGCGTCCCCTTTAACAAATTACACGTTACAAAACGTTCTGGACACATAAAATTATATATGGAACGTTTAAAACTATATGGAGACATTAGTCCCCCCCTGGAATTTTTTCCCACTTTAAGCCCTGAGTAAAAGTTCTTGAAAATCGGCAAAATTACGGTTTCATTATTTTATTTCTTGATAACTAATTAAGTTTAGATCGTAGGAACTTGAAATTTATTTTAAATATTTACATTTGTAATTTACACACATAATAAAGTTTTGGAATGGATTAGCAGTATAACATATTATTGTAATATATTGAGTTTCTCTCAGAATCGTATTTTCTAATGCAATATCATTGCATTCAAATCTTAAGTATATTAAACTACTAATTTCTCCGAGGACCGAAGGGACGAAGGAGGAACGTCCATAATCGACATTCCCACTTTTTTTAATTTTAAAACTATACATAATTTTTATCGCAATAATAATGTGATATGTTAGTCACATCTAATGATAGTCAACTATTATAACTAATTAATTCAGTCTTTAAAAAAAAATTAGGTTTTGTATACAATGTTGTGCGTTATTTAGATAAAATTATCTAGATTATCTAGATAAAAAAATAGGCTATCTGAAAATAATCATCTAGATAATTATTTAATCAATTATTTAAAGAATTTTGACACAAAATTATTTTAAACCGCGCCCTGTAAACACTATTTATAGTTTTAACTGGAGCATTTGATAATTTTTTAATCAATAATAATAATATTTACAAACTAATCATGATAATAACAACTATGGTTTATGCCGAGTACGAACGTTGGATCTACAACATTAAATATTAATTATCTGTTTTTTTATCTAGTTAAAATAGGTTATATTTTATCTCTTATCTTGATAAAAAAAATTAAGTGTTATCTATTTATCTTATCTAGATAAATTATGGGTTATCTTTGTATAACACTGATAATAAACTACATATTTCTCCGAGAACCGAAGGAATGAAACATTCCACAATCGACCTACCCACTTTCTTACATATTTAAACCTCAATGTATTATAATAAAAGTTATGAAAAATAATGCCATGTATGATGTATTATTGTTTTTTAAAATAATGTTTGATAAAAATTTCAATTTCAATAATAGACTATAATTATTGTAAATTTTCCAAAATTAATCGATAAATACTTTTTAATAACATTTTTAAAATCGTTATTTACATTTAATAATTTAATATTATTTTCTTAAAAGTATTTACCGATAAATTTTAATAAAATAATCATTGTAAAAAAATACCTACATAACATAAAAATATATTACAACATTAGTGTGTCTTGAATATAATATTAGTATTTATAATTTTAGATATGATCCTTAATGATGCTGTAGACAATAATACTTACGATGGTATAGTAAAATGTTTTAATATTTTATTTATAAAAATAAACTTTATACCATCTTTTAAAAATGTTTTATCAATTCTTTATATACAATATTATAATAAAAATGTATTCAGAATCGAGTAATATATTGGTTTTCCATAGTTGTTTTTTTTATGTATGATTTGACATATGGTTGGGTGGAAATAATGGTACAATGACTACGAATAAAAATTGATTTTAGTAGGAAATTTCATCTAGTTGGTACTTTATTTAGCTTATTTCAAATTCATCAAAAGTTGTTCCTTAGGAGAAGAAAAACTATCGAAAAATTGCAAAAAAATTTAATTACGGTTTCCGTTATTTTAAATTTTTTCATTCCATGATAACTATAATTTAGTTTTGATCGTAGGGACTTTAAACAATTTTTAAGAATTTACATGGAAAAATTACACGTGTGGTAAACTTTTAGAATGGCTTATTAGTATAATATATTGTATACTATATTGAGTTTCACTCAGAATCGTATTTTAGAATGCAATATCATTGCCTTTAAATCTTAATTATAAATTTTAATAAACCACTACTAATTACTTTATAACCAACGGGACGAAAGAGGAACGTCCAAAATCGATCTTCTTTTTTTTTTTTTATAATTATCTTTTCTATATGTAAAGGATTTATATACAAATACAATAAAACTATTTCCAAACACTTTTCCTTTAGACAATCATAAATATATGAAATATATTGTAATATAAAATATATTATAACGTTATTAGATCTTATTTATTATTATTATATTGGTAATTTTAATTATTATTTTAGATGAAACACTTGAAAAACCTCTTAATACAAATAATCTGTATGGTATTGTCAATTATTGTTATTTCTTTATACTTAATAATTCGTTTTTATTACATTGAAAAAATGTTTTATCAGTCATTTACACACAATATTATATTTATAATACTTTTATAACAATCATTACAATATGAACAAAAGTTGACAAAAGTTGATACCTATACATTAAAAATTAATTTTCAAACTAAAATGTGTTTTTTAGACAATCAAGAGTCATGACCTAAATATTATTAAATTTTATATCACATAATTTATTAATAACCACAGATTTTATATTCAAAAATTCAACATGTGTAAAAAAATATTTTGGCACTACTATCATATAATTTGAACAAGATTAATCATTTTTAAATTCTGTCATATCATCTTAATTGGAGTCGTAGTTTCCAAAATGACTTTAAATTAAAACACTATATTATTTTTCTATGACTAATTTGAGCTTATTTGTATCCATTATTTTATGTTTAATATTCAAACATAAAATTATTGGATAATTATTTACGTCGCGAGCAAGTTTAATATAGTTATTGAAAACGAGTACCTATGTGAATTGGAGTATGTGTAAATATTATAAATTTATTTAGGTACAAAATTGAATTACACTTAAACATTAATAATATTACTCATAGTTTCTTTCTTTCACATTCTATAATATACAATCGAACATTGAGTTAATTATCTTTAATTCTAACCGAGTCTTTTTCAAAGAAATATGTTTTTTTTATACATACCTATATTACTGATGTTTATAGAATTAGTGAATACATTTTATTTATGACAACAAATTAATACCTATAAATAATAAATGTGTTATCAGATCTCATAAGCTTAGTAGGATTTCTTAAACGTAAGTCTTCTAATAAAATTATTAGCATTATATTATAATATGATAATATTTTAAGCAATTTACATAAACTTGATTTAAATTTTAAACAAAAAAATGCAATTATATGATTCTTTTCTTAATATGACACATTAGTTTAACTATTGAGAAGAAAATGCTTTATTTCTTTACTAATTAAGATTGTCTATTTTCTAATTTATAATTGCTAACATTAAATGATAAGATAATGATAGTTACTGTTAATATCTAACTTAAGTATTTATATTTGAAAAAAAATGTAATGTATTAAATTCACTTACCACGGAAAGTTCCTATAGGTTAGGTTAATAAATTTACTATATTAGTTGACTATCGGCGATTCTAAAGGGTCCTATTTTAAGGGAAGTGTCCTTCGGGAAATCTAACTGTAAACGTTCTTTAATTAGCCGACAGTTTTTAACGTTATTTTTATACGTCTTGATTTTATCATGTTTGGGGATTGTATAATATAATTCTTACGGTTCTTATAATATAAAATTGTAAAGGGATTGTAATTTACGTTTGTGGACCCTGACGGTATTCTAACTTGTTCGAGTTTATTTATTGTACATATTTATAATAAATTCCATTAATACATAGGTGTGTTCGTATTTCTAAAATCTACCATACAATAGTGGACTTTTATTGTTGGTCATTGACTTCCTATAAAATATACGATGATATGTGCTCAATGCACATATCATTACAATACCGTTACACTTACTTGTTAAACGTCGTTCAAACTGGTTCATTTTTATTCATCATCTACCTATTATCTTCTCTCTTTTGCGCTGAATGATAGGCGTGCACAAAATTGAATTTCATGTGGTGCCTCATATAATTTTGGGCCCCTCGTATTATTTCCAATCTCTTTTTTCATAAAATTATCTGGGTTATTATTCGTGGTGATACGAGTAGTTTAAAATAGCAATATTTTCAAAATATTTTATATCTTCATTTGTTGTTTTAATCAATATATTAAACCCGCACTATATCTATAGAGTTACCTCTAATACATATTAATTTAGGTTAGATTAGATATTACCTCTTATGTATAGGCTTTAAGTATTACAATTTATAAAATTTGCTGTATAGACAATGTATTTTATATAGGATATATAATATATATCTTATATTTTATAAATACATTTTTCCCCTCATTATAAGAATATTTTTTTTTAAATTACGTTTTTAATTGAGGGGAAATAAAGCTAAAAATACTTTTTTTTTACTTTCGAGTATTAAAATTTCGGACATTTTCAAATTTTGGGCCCAAAACTCATAATAGCAGTTGGTGCCTAGACACATCCGTTATAATCTGTGCGCACGCTTATGGCTGAATATCGACATTGGGTTTCTCCGTCAGTCCGGAAAACAATAATCGACACAGGCTATCTGATTTGGGTTTGGTACCATCAGCGTAAATTTATCATCACCCTTTAGCGTGTTTGCGTCGGTCGTTCACGAATTAGGTGCAAGGGCGGATACAGAAGTTCTGAACGGGGTGGGGCAATCAGTGGTGCAACTAGTGCTAAAATTTAAGGGGGGTTAAAATCCCACAATATATCTTTAAAAAAAAGTTGAGAATTATCTCGTTATTTTAAGAGGCTATGAGTAATTAGCTAAGCTGCTAAGCCCTTCCATACCACTTAGTTGCACTTTTGGGGCAATATATTTAAATAAATAAAATATTTTAAATTATAAAACTAATAGGAATAGACATAGGAGTTATACTTAAAAAAAGTATTTTGATCAAAAGTCGAAATTAAGTGTTATTGAATATTAGTATAATTGTTTATTTATATAATAATAATAAAAATAATGAACAATTATTTTTAGTTTTTCTTTGATATCAAAAAACTTCTGAATTGAACTAATTAAAAATATAATCTGTGTCATCATCTATAATTAGTTGTATATATAAGCCAATATTATATGATTTAATTATTTTTTCAGTATCATTATTAAAAGCTGAATAAGTCAACTTTTTAGAAGTTATAAGGGTCCTAAACTATCAATTAAAGGCGTCAAAACTTTGGATGTGGATAGTATTAATGTTTCATCGATATCATTTTGATCGTTTACTAAATTATAAATCTTTTTGAAATAAGATAGTATTGAAGAGCTCGATTTTCTTTTTTCATTCAAAATAAATTCTAGAAAAAAAAATATATATTTATTTATAACAGTGGTCGTATGCAGGTATACTATTTTGATCGATAAGTATTTGTAAACGAGATTATGAACAATTTTTAATAGGAAAAATAATTAAATGTTCATGTTAACACAACAATGACCTCTAAATAACTTAAACAGACAAAATTTAAATAGCAATCAATTATAAATTATTAAATTATAAATGGCATATTTGATACCTTTTTATTGTGAGCGGGAGGAGCAATTTCACCTATTGCCAATCCCCCTTGCATTCGTCCTTGAATAGGTGAGTGTATTTTGTTCATTGCCTGACAACAGAGCCACCGTCCACAATCTATTAATTGCGCAAGTCCGCCAGCATGCCGTGTGCGTTGTGTGACGTATAAGTGGCTGCCCAGGACGTCTAGTTGTACCTTGTACGTGCTGTCACATTGGCGCCAAGTACTCCAGCATTGATTATTACCAAGTTTCGGAACTTATAGGCATAGCACTTAAAAACACAACAATAAGCGCTAAAATATGTACTTAAAAATCCTACAATATGCATAAAACTTTAAAAATATGCAATTAATATATTTATTAATTTATTATTATTTATTATTTTATTAATAATTACAATGATCAATTAGTGTAAAAAAAATCAACTGATTATAAACTTATTTCTTGAATTTCCGAGTTTTTTTAATTGTATTCATCAGCTATAATAATAATGGGAAAAATTACAGATTAAATTTTTCATTTAAATCAATAAATAAATAATTTATGTTTCTTACCTTCATTGTTACCTTACATTGAATAATTAAATGTTTCCGCAAGTTTTCAAATGTATATGCTCTTTGATTGTAAGATAACAGAGTTTTGTACGATGAAAGTGACCTCTCGACGTTTACTGAAGTGGTCGGTGCATATTTAAAGTACACAAAGTCGTTGCATGAGTAATCTTCAGGAAATTGACTTATATCCTAAATTTCATCTTCTCTTTCCAAAATGTTTGATATTTTCTCCAGATTTTAAGACTTTTATTCTTTTCAAAAACTTTTTGCACTTTTAAAAAATACTGTTTTTCCTGGAGTTCCTATTAATGATTGAAATTTCCATTTTATTTCTTGAAATTGAACTTCTTGATTACAGTAATCGAAATTATTAAATGTGTTCTGAATGTTTAGTTTGAATTAATTATATTTTGTAGGTTTGTAAAATTGGGGACCATTGCACAATCGGTACCACAGTTCCCCCACTTTAAAAAAAACTCATATTCCTTTTTTCTTAGTACGTTTATTCATTTACATCGTATTGTTTCCGAGTATCTGTCGTGTCGTGGTATATTTCCATTGAGTAATATAGAGAGGCCATCCGTTATATCACACATGGCTAAATATATAGGTATGTCAGCAACTTTGTGATACGCAGGTGCCATGGCGGCCACTGGCAATGAATTAATTATCAATTATTATCATAATAAATAACAGTAATGATTGGTCACACGTGAATAATGAGTGAGATATTTCACATGATTTCAGCAGGTAATAATAATCTACTCTGTGGATCACTGACAGCTGAGATTTTCTTTCATGAAATATCATGGAATCATAATACATGCGCAAACTATAACAACATTTTACAAAATTGCTGACATACCTATATATTTAGCCATGATATCACACATGTAAATAATTTGAAGCATGTACAATCTGGACGGTAGCAAAGTGTTGACCGCTAGATAGCGCTAATCTTAATATTAAATTTGTGCATTCTAATGTATTATATTGTATTCTATTGTAAAATAATAATTAAATTAAAACTATCTCCTTATACCTATAATATTATAAAACAAAATATAAATGTATAACTACGCTACTATTATGAATATGTACCTAACATAATTATGGTATGCAACATATTATGAAATGTAATATTTATATTGGTAGATGATGTATATTGGACATAAAATATTATTTTTTTCTTATTATTATCACACTACTTATCCACCTTTAGCGTTTCAATTTTTGTTCATTAGGGCCTCTCTATACAACTCTCATATGTACTTCATATTTTCGAAAAACAAGTCGGTTAGGTTGCCTATCAAACATTTTTTAAGGCTTGTGTATATTAGGTGACCTACACCTTGAAATACAATGAAACTGGTCCTTTGGGTATAATTTTATTTTATCGTTTGTTAGTGTTGTTTGTTGTCCCAATTATTTTCATTCGTTTTTCGTACAGTAATAATCAAAAAAATAGTTATACAATGAAACACCTAATTGAAACAGAGTTTAGAGGAACCCTTTTTTTTTTTAAATTACACAAACAGTGGGTTAAGAATTTTTTTTTTTGTTATTTAAATTAAAATTAAGTATAAACAATTTTTTTATAAATAGTATAGATTTTGATTATACGATTAACATAAATTTTATTTTTTGGATTTACTAGATTTCAATGATGTAGATGTTCATAATATGTTTTTCATTCATAATACATTTGTCATGTAAATCCTCAATTGAGTAGATTTGCTTTTAATTTAAAATATTTAAAAAAATATGTAGTATTTATCAAACTGTTTACAAATAGAAAATTTGTTATTTTATTATGTTTTATAAATGTATAATACTATGATATTATTTCTAAGAGTACATTATATTATCTACTTACACGATATTATTTTAGAGTAACATTACATTAGAGAACCATTTCTACGCATAAATTGTAAATGAATAAATAAAAAATACCCTTGAAGATAGTAATCATACATAATCTAAACAAGCTAAACCTAATAATTAGGTCGGTATGAAATTGAAATATTTTGTTAGAAACTATAAAACTATGGACTAATTATTATATAAAGAAAATATCTCGTTTATATTTTGCTAACAAATTGAATAATCAATCAACCACAATTTAGGTATAGGAACTATCGAGAAATGATGAATTATGTATATAAATAAAATATTTATAAAGTAAAGTTTATATAATAATGTATAATTTATTTTATATCATGAATTTTAGTTATGAATTTTAATGGTAATATGACATTTAAGTACATTTACTCTAACATAATTGCACAAAATATTTTAGATTCTGAGCGAAGCGAGAAATGTATTGTTTCTACAATAATGGTTTTTTTTTATGTATGAAGCTCATTTTCAAACTACCAAAATATTGCTAAAATTTCGATTTTCGTCATTTTATGTTGTTTTTTATTTCGTGATAACTAATTGAGTTTTGATCGTAGGGACTTGAAATTTTTTTTGAGTACTAACATGGTGATATACAAGTGTAGTAAAATTTTGAAACAGATAAGTTGATTATTTGGAAAAATATAGAACTATGAGATTTTTGACAAAAAAAAATTAATATTACCTACAATTTTGGGTTTATCGATTAGAAAATTTTACAGAAGCCTAATAATATACTACTTAATCATTTTACAAATTATTTTAAAAATCGTGATTGTCAATTTTTTTTATAGGTTTCTTATTATTTTTTTTTTCTCTAATATATGAAAACATTTTTTCGGGTAAAAAAAAAGTCCGGTTACCACAAATAGGGTACCTTTCCATACTAAATTTCATCTAGTTGGTACTTTATTTAGCTCATTTTTTTAATTTCTCAAAAGTTCATCCTTGAGAAGCGGAAAATCGGTAAAATTACGGTTTCCGTTATTTTAATTTATTTTAATTTTTTGATTATTGATTGAGTTTTGATCGTAGGTACTTGAAAATTTTTTTGAGTATTCATATAGGTAATATTTACGTTTAGTAAAATTTTGTAAAGAATTGTTTTGTTTTTTGGCTAAATATAGCGCTTTGAATTATTTCCAAAAATCTTTAATATTACCTACAATTTTTGATTTAACGGTATGTTTTTTATAGAAGCCTACTTTATACTATTTAATCTATTTACAAAATATTTTGAAAATCGTGACTGAGAATTTTTTTTTATAAGCTTTTAAAGTAAAAGTTCTTGAAAATCGGTTTCATTATTTTAATTTTTTTTTCCTTGAATAACTAATTAAGTTTAGATCATAGGAACTTGAAATTTATTTTAAAAATTTACATTCGTAATTTACACTCGTGTTAAAATTTTGATTGGATTATCAGTAAAGTATATTGTAATATATTGAGTTAGGCTCAGAATCGTATTTTCTAATGCAATATCATTGCATTCAAATCTTAAGTATAATAAATCACTAATTTCGAAGGTCGAAGGATGAACGTCCATAATCGACCTTCCCACTTTTTTAATTTTTAATCTTTATAATATTGTGTTATTACAGTTATAATGTGTTACTTATATATAAGATATAACATTATATTATTATATCATAATATCATCATAATCAGCATATCTATAATATAATTAATATAGCCATATAGATACCAAATTGTATAATATTTTTAATTTTTTATTTTTCTATACCTATATAAAAGTATGTATACGTAAGTTTTAAATTATATTATTATATCATTGTAATTATATATTGTATAATTGTGGTCCATATTGTTTGTAGATTTGTTATGTCAAGTTTATTATACTAATTTGAACAAATTAACAAGTGAGTATTCAAAAATGTAAAGTAATAATAGTTCAGGTAGACCCACAACTATTTCAAAATATTAAAAATACTATTATATTAATATCTTACATTAATTATCAATAAAATATTTAAATAGTTATGAAAAATGATCATATTTTTATGTTTATAATAGGTATAACGTCTGCAGCAGAAGCAGCTAAGATTTTATATTTTCATAATGGTAATTCAAATCTTTATAATTACAATACCTATATATCTATTTTTTTAGTAAATGGAATAAATAATTTAAAATATATACAATTGTCAATTATTGTAGGTAGAGGAAATAATTCGCTTTGTTTGCAACTTAAATAAAGTCTTTGCTGCTCGAAAAAGTATGTCAGCGCATAATTGTCTCCGTCTTTCTAATGGGAATTATAGCAAAATCACAGCTGTGCAAAATTGAATTATAATGTTTAGGTTGAACTTAAAGTATATAAATTTATAAGAAAATTTAATGATAAGAATATTTTGGAGGAAATGTCAAATCCGTTTTGATAAATAACTTATAAAATAATTAATCAATAAATCATTAGAAAAATTTAAAACTTTTAATGTCACGAATTTAGTATAATAATAAAATAGGACACAATATATAGCCATCGTTGCAAACGAGTGGTAATATTTATTATATGAATTTAATATACACCAAAATAGTTATGATAATCAATATTATATGTAATAATATCATATAATATCAAACCTGATAATAATTATATCAATATAAGTAAATTATTATTAAGTTAATAGAATCTTAGTTTTGTAATATAACCTCCTTCCAATCAGCCGTAAAACATTTGGTTGACAATTCGTCACCGACTAACTACAACTAGAACACTCTACATACGGTCTACAAATGTACCTACCAAATTTTTTGAAAACCAGCTTGATGGGCTAAGAATGATAATTTCAGCCCCGGCTTGTCCACCTGGTGTAAATGGATCGAGACATGCTGATGGTGTGATAATTTTTAGTACAATAAAATAAAAATGTTGTTTTATTTTAAATTATTTATAAATGTATCATGTACGGCATATATGTTGAATACCATAACTAGATTATTATTATTATATTGTTAATATTTAAGTATAATATTAAAAGAAATTATATAATTTCATTTATACTTAAAATTTTTCTAAATGTAAAAAAAGAAAGGAAAAAATCATAAAATCCTTGGAGCTCTGGCCTACATGTCTCGGCCAAAATGGAATCGAAAATACCATCCGATTATGATAGGTTGTAAAGAATTGAATATAAAAACATAATCTCACAAACTTATAACTTAATATAATACAACTTATTTGACAAATTTATTTACTTACAACTTGTTTTACAATACGAATATGATATTCCCTCCCAAATAAATTTAAATTCTGCATTGTTGTGATTTGCTATATTCTCGAAAGGATTGGCAAAGACAAAATTTGCGGATACAAGGTACTAATACGAAAAATCATATAACAAAACCAAGAAAAAATAAGAATTTAACATTCTAATTGGTACTTTATTTAGCTCATTTTTCGAATTTCTCAAAAGACTCATTTCAACTATAATTGGATAGATATCTAATTTTAAAGTTTAAACAAAATAATCACAATTTTTATAATATTATTATACATCACTGCAAATCTGTAATACCTAATTGATTTGTGTTTTTAATAGTTGATGATTTTTCAGAAAGTAAGTAACGATAAATAAAAATATATTTTTTAATTAAAAGACAATAATATAACTTGTAAATTAATTATTTAATTAATATAAAATAAAATACTACAATCATGGTTATTTCAATTTTAATATGTGATGAAATCTTTGTTGACATATCATATATCTATCTATATCTATCTATCTATAGGTAATATATATAAAAAAAAAATTATCACGACGAATCTTAATTATGCGATAGTTTCGCCGCCATAGACCAAGAAATTTTAACTGTTTTAATTTCGTGATAACTAATTAAGTTTTAATCGTAGTGTCTTAAATATATTTTTGAGTATTTACTTAGGTGTATATCAATAGAGGAAAAAATTTGGAAACGATTGGTTTTTTTTCTGACTAAGTATAGGGTTATGACATTTTTTCTAAAATTGTTTAATATTTCCTTCAATTTTTGGTTTATTGGTTTGAAAATTTTATCGAAGTCTAGACATATACTAATTAATCGTTTTTCAAAATATTTTGATAATTGTAACTGACAATTTTTTTTTATAAAATTTTGAATTAAAAGTTCTTGAAAATCTACAAAATTACAGTTTCATTATTTTATTTCTTGATAACTAATTAAGTTTAGATCGTAAGAATTTGAAATTTATTTTAAATATTTACATTCGTAATTTACATGCGTGGTAAAATTTTGGAATGGATTATCAATACAGCATATTGTAATATATTGAGTTTCGCTTAGAATCGTATTTTCTAATGCAATTACATTGCATTCAAATCTTAAGTATAATAAACCACTAATTTCTCCGAGGACCAAAGGGACGAAAGAGGAACGTCCACAATCCACTTTTTTAATATATTTATTTATTTATAATTCAAACGGGCAATGCCCAGTAACAGTTTTAAATCAAACATTATAACAAAATAATTTAACTGATAAAATAAAAAATAAAAATAAAAATGAACAGAGTGAGATTAATAGATAATAAATATACAAAATAACAAATAATTAATTAAGATTTATACTAACAGAAATTAACATAAATAAATATTGATAAAATAATTCACATAATTCATATAATAATTATTAATATAATTTTGAAAAGCCTCAATAGAGGTAAAATTAAAGAAATCGACCTGTGTAGTATTAACTAATCTCATCATTCAATTGTTAGGAGCATTTTTTAAATAATTAGTTCTATGTTATTGTGCATAAAAAGTAATAAACTAGATCTAGTTTGACATTGAGGGACATAGAAATTAAGATAATTTAATAATTCACTAGAAATAACTAAATTATTTACCACTTTATATAGGAACTTTAACTCGATTATATTTCTTCTGTTAGCAAGACTATGCATATTTAAAATGATTAATAAAGGTTTATATGGTGTATGACTTTGACGCGGGATATTGAACTTTTACGAAATAAAACGAAGGAAGCGATTTTGTATACCTTCAAGGCTTTGTATATGGGTATTTACAGAGGGTGACCAGATAATCGAATTATATTTAAGAATAGAACGTACAAGTGAAAAATATAATACCTTAAGAGTAAAGCAATTAGTAAAATCTTTATATGCCATACTAATAAATCCTAGTATAGATGACGATTTTTTAGAAATAGTAAGATAGTAAATAGTAAGATAATGTTTATTGAAAGTAAGATTTGAACTAAATGTAATACCTAAATCTAGATTTTCAACCACCCGATTAATTAAAACATTATCTAAATAATAATTATGACTGGAATAAATAAATAAATAAATAAATAAATAAATATTATAATTGAATTTCGAGACCTGAAGAATGTCATTACTCTATATTTATTAATATTATATATAATATATATTATATTTATTAATATTTAGCATTAATTTATTTTTTTACACCAAATCGATAAGCGATTTAAGTTTTCTGTAACAATATAAAATCTGATGATGACTTTATTACTCGAAATAATTTAAAATCATCAGCAAATAGTAGTTTTTGAGAGTCATAAAAATGTAAATCATTAATAAATTATATAAAAAGCAATGGAGCTAAATAAGAACCTTGTGGAACGCCAGATGGGATATTGAATGGTTCTGAAATAAAGTTTTTAACTTTGACAATCTGTTTTCTGTTAGTCACATATGAGATAAGCCATGATAAAATTGGATCACGAATTCCTATAGAATGAAATTTTTCAGAGAGAAGGGAATGATTTACTTTATCGAAAGCTTTAGAAAAATCAGTATATATTACACCTACTTGGCATCCTGAGGCAAAAGCATCCAGAATAAATGTTTTTCCCTTTATAAATCCATGTTGATCATCATTTACTTCTGGTGAAAGTATCGGATAATTTTTTTTTTTAATACTAAGGATTCAAATATTTTAGGAATAATCGAAATCAAAGAAATCGGCCGATAATTAGATATATTAAACAAATCATTTCCTTTTTTTTATTGGAGTAACATGACTAATTTACCAGTATGAAGGAAAGTAACCTGAAAAAAGAGATAAATTTAATAAGAATAATAACGGAACAGCCAAAACAAATTTGCATTCAATAAAGAAACAATAAGATATCATATCTGGACCTGGATTTGTTTTATTATTAATGATATCAAATTCATTCAGAACGTCAGTAATATTCAGTGTACATGAATTTAGATTAATATCAATTAAATTTTTTAAGACAGTGGATGATAATTGACTTATAGTTGTTGGCGTAATTAAATTATCAACATATACACTTGAAAAATAATTAACAAAACCATTAACAATATCTTTACCAACACTTATTAAACTATTGTTATAAGTTATATATTGTTATTTATTTTACTAAAAAATCTCCAAAATAGTTTAGGATTAGAGTTTAAAGAAGATTGCATTTTAATAATAAAATTATTATAATCTAATTTGGATCGAGATTTACAATGAGCACATAAGTTAGAAAAAGTATTGTAATTTGATTGTGAAGGATTTTTTTTGAATAGCATATGGGCAATTTTTTTCCTATTAATTAGATCCCTTAAAAACGAGCTAAACCATATCGGATGTTTACTAGTAAAATATGTTTTCTTATTACAGTAAGTAATAATAATTCTAAAAACATTGTAATAAAAGACATTAACTGCTTCATTAATATGTAAATCCTTAAAAATGATGTCCTAGTTAATAATTGCTAATGAATGCCTTATAATATTATAATCACACTTCACGTAATCGTATACAGTTTCGTTATAGTACAAAGATTCATTTTTTTCTAAGATAAGGAATACTTATTAGTAGAGCTGGATTATATAAGTAATCAATTGGAACTAAAGTAGATTTCTCATGGGAAACACACACATCAGCTAAATTAGATAAGATTAAGTCTAAAATTGTGTTTTTGTGATTTTTTACTGTATTAAATTGCTTTAAATTAAAATATGAGAAATTAGCTAATGCGTCAGCCTCGATTTTACCAAAGTGAGAAACAACTTCATCACTTACAGTAGACCACTGAATAGCGGGTAAATTATAATCTCCTAATAATATAATCATTGAATTATTATATTGACATAACAGAATATTAATTATATCAGTATGATTATTGCATACATTTAAACTAGAGTGAGGTGAAATATATACAGCACCAATTATATACATGATAGACCCAATTGTTAATTTTATAAATAATTACTCGATGTTGTTGTTGTGGATGGTTATTTGACTGTAATGATAGTGGTTTTTGACAGCAATTAGAACACTACCTCCTCTTATATCATTTTTATTAACACTACATCTATCACAGTTAAAAATGGAATAATTAGGAAGGAAGCCAAATTCACTGTTGTTGACCTCTTGCCGAAACCAGGTTTCCAATAAAACAATTAAATCATAATCAACTAATGCAATATTACGGGTAAGAACATCAAGTTTGGTATTTATACCACGAACATTCTGATAATAAAAATACATTTGATTTGATACATTAACATTGGGTTTTATTAGTTTTTTGAGATGACAGCAAATTATTTAAGTATTTGATAAAAAGATCAGGTTCCCCTGCAATATATAATAAGTAATATATAGGTCTATATTGTTCAGATTTGCCGGTTAAAGCACAAAACTTTATAAAATATAATTTTATAGTAGTATAGTACAGGTTGTACAGATGACTGGTGGATCCACATATCTATGGCATCCTACAACCCTGCTATGGGATGATATCGACGTTTATACCATTTTCATACTTATTCACCTTTTCTTTTAAAAAATATTTAATATAACTATAAATTCTTAATAATAATTTTGTCGTGTAAATAACTATTATTATATTATGTAGTAGGCACTTAGGTATCGAAATATAATATTGTAAAAAAAAACCCTAACGCCAATGCAGCTTGAACGAAGGTCGGAAGGCGATAAAACCTAAGACTCATATATATATATATAAGTGTATTTTTAATATAAATATATTAGGTATATACATATTTAAGAAAGTAAATAGTAATATTTAATTAAGTAAAATATAAGTAATTTCCGATGTATTAAAATTTTAAAAATTTAACATCCACCTTCAAATGTGACGTCCGGGACTAAAAACCCGCTTGTCCACCCTAAATACGTATCTGGATAAAGCTTGTTTTCACAACGTCGGCGTCGGTCGTGTTTTCTAAAACAAATAGACGGGATGGATTTAAGTAGATAGATTTGGCCGGCGTTAATAATATGAATATAAATAAAATATAATTTATGATAATTAATAATATTTTAATGTGTGTTTGATATTTTGAGTCACTTAGCCATTGCGTCGTCAATATGATATCGATATAGTTGTACACAGGGTCGGACTGGCCTAAACTGTATTGACTGGCAATAGCTAGTGAGGCCCTATCTGTATAAGGCCCCCTTTTTTTGAGTACCATTTTTGTACTGTAAGAGTGAAAAAACACCACGTAGTTAGCAGATGTGATATTTGTTGGTAATAAGTACTTATAAGAAATATAAATTATATAAAATATTTGTTAGTTTATAACCATGGTTTCACATATAGCGGAATCAGTAAGGCGCTTAAGTTAAACTACTTAATTGTTTGATACTTAATACTTAATACTTTAATTGTTGATGGTAAATTTAATTACAGCTGAGGCCCTTTGTTTGTCAATCCCCGGTGAGGCCTCTCATACCCAGTACGACCCTGGTTATACATTATTATATGATAAATAGCCATCTATACGTTCAATGTCTATTTAACTTTATCGATCACGTTAAAATAATGACAATAATGACGTATTCTCACGGTTTTAACAGAATAAATTATAATAGATAAATTAAAAATATGTAATATTAAGAAATAATTAAAATACATTTTTAGGGTTACATAATAAAATAATGTAATGTGTTGTGTTAGATGTACCGGCAAACGTTTATTATTCAGAAATGAAAACTGCTGCCAACAAACTAGTAAAATATATGGAATCACCGCAATGTAAGTATATTAACACATTAAAATAGATAGGTAACAAAAGTTTATCACAGTATAATATAGAGTACAGACCTGCGGATTAAACATTAAGAATTCTATAAATATCAAATATTTTATTTATAATTGACTTATGAAATTGAAATGTATATCAAATATTTTATATTTAAGATAAATCATATTTATTGTACTAGATCGCATGAACATCATTTACACGTTTCTTAAATTTATAATAATTAATAACTATACATTTTGATATAGGTATTACTGCTGATGAGTTACCAAACAATTTTCATTTATATTCAAAGATACTGAAATATATAATACACTTTAATGTTTTATAATATTATAAGTTATCTATGGTAATTTGTATAACAAGATTAATTTTTTCAATTTGTATCACATCCAATTTAGTAGGTTATTTTTTAAAAAACACCTACTTTAACAAATATAAAATAGATAAACATAATAGTTGTTAACGATAATACCGATTCATCACCCTCTTGTGCCTGTCTGCGCATTACTCTATTAGAATATTTTATTTCCATAATTTATATTATGTATGATATTGTTTTTCATGTACCATATATTATCATAGAATATTATATTTTATGATATTATGCATGTAGTATGTGTTCCGCATTACTCATTTATTTTGAATTTGAATATCTACGTATACGCATACACTATACAGTATACATAGAAGAAATAATAATTTCTATTATTATTTAGAGAGGAATCTTAAACTAATATACTTATGTAATGTGTTTTAGATAACTATAGTATTATACCAAATTTTAATATTGAACAATTTTGTCTACATTTTGCAAATAATTTTGGAGGAAGATCGATTTTTGCAGTTTAACTTACTCAATAAATGAAAAACAACACAAAAATATATTATTTGTTATATTATTATAATTAAATTTTAAACATATTATAGTCATATTGTATACACAAGTGCCACTTGACTTTTCATTTTTTATTATTATAATATAAAATATAACGATAATAAATTAATAATCTCCACTAATTGTATTATCCTAAAATTGGTTTGATCTTACGAGCAAACGCGCTACACTTGCTCTACATTATTTGTAATTTGTGAATGAGTGATGATCAAAAAACGTATAAAGATAATTTTAAAGAAATGTTCTATGATTTTAAGGTAGGTAACATTGGCATCCGAAAGTTGAAAAAGATATTCAAGATCTGTACTCAATAATCAAAATTTGTTACATAATTTGTACAAATTTATAATCATAATTAAATAATTTATATACACTTTCCAAGTATAGTAAAACTATTTTTTTATTTCGGATGCCAACGTGAACTTCTAGACGAACTACGAGTCAGACCAGTCCTGACCTAATATATAATTTATATTTAAATAAAAACTTTATGTCTATTGACTACCAGAAAATAGGTACAAATGTACAATGTTCTGTCTGAGTAGATTAAAATGTTGTATCACTAATATCTACTAGATACGCGTATGTTGTTACACGATCTAGTTTAAATTTGAGGAAACATCTGACAGTAAGTATTTTATAGTACTTAGATAGACATATGTAAGTATATTTTGAAAACAATTATTTTATTTTATTTATTTTAAACTAAAGTAAATATCCAAATATTCTAAAAAAAATGATGGAATTACAAATGAAATGCGTGTGGATGCAAAATTGCAAACAAAAGCTTTACTAAAAATTATAGAAGTAATATGACAGAGAAACACTTTGAAGAAATTATATTATAGATATTATGTGTATAAAATACAGTATTTGTATGTTAAAAAAAAATAAGTATTAATTAATAATACTTAATAAAATCTATTAATAATAGTTAGTTACTACGTAAATTTTGGTAGTAAAATCTAACATGTTTATTTTAATCGATGTCATTATGGTTCTAATGTGTCTCACTGTCTATCGAAGATATGCAGTTTTTCCATTTGTACTACATTTCAGAGTTTTATTATTTTCGTTTAATAACGAAAGTTTTACAACACATATATCTGCTCTACTGTCGATTAGAAAATTAAGTTCCTTATCTAATTGTGTTATCATTCGAGTATTTTAATTTTTTGTTTATCCAATAGTCTTATTATTTTATGTGCCCGGAATATTCCCCCAACAATTTTTTTCCTTTTCTTCATAAAAATTCCGTTTCCTTCACTAATTTATGGTATGATTATTTTTCTTACAATAATGACAAAATTTGATTTGTGATCCTGTATACACTCTTTTAACTTCAGTTCTAGTTTCTCGGATAAAATTTGAGTAGGATGAATTGGTGGGTTCTGGCCCCGCGTCCTTCATAGCTCCTACACCATAGCTCTGCACTATAGCTTCGCATCTTAGGCAGCATAGTTCCTTTCACTTTTATAACAACTACGTAACCTAGGATTATTTCAACTCCATCCAATTTTTCTTATCTCATAATTAATTTTATCGTTGTACACTAGGGTGGTCCTTATTTTTGAACATTCGATTTTTTGATTCCGCACCCCCCCATTTTGTTCAATACTATTTAAAAGTAATTTGTGTAAATTTTTATAATAATTGCTCACCCCCTTCACGTGCCGCATGGGGGTTTAAAAATGGCCAAAGGGGGTAGTTTTATAGTTTTTTGAGTTTAATTTAAAAAATATAGCTCTTGACATAAAAATGTATAGACCTTAAATTTTAGATCATATTATTGTACATAAAAAGTATATAGATAAAATTTCTTGTACATCTACTATTTTCCAAGTTAAATTTAAATATAAAAAAAATTTAGTTTTTTCGGAAAAATTAATTTTTTTGCCATTATTTAAGTGTACACGATGAACAGTAAATTTTGCGGTAAAATGTTCTGTATCGAAATTATACTAAATTAAATTCTATAAAAGAAAGGTTATTTGTAAAAATTACATAGGAATGTCCGTTTCACTGTTAGGATGCAATTTTTTGTGATATCGTCGAAGAATTTCCGAATGTTGGTTGCCTATTTGTTGTTATGCGGGTTAGTTTACGGCTGCGATGTTTAATATTATTTATAATAAATGTTATTTTATAAATCAATTAAAATATGACATTAGGTGTCATTAATATTTGTTTAATATAATAAAATTGTATTTGTTGGATCAAAATTTAGTCCATCTTCCGGACCTGATATCCCATTATTTAAGAGATTTAAAAATCAATGGGAAACAATTAATACGTCACAATTTTCAATGTGGTCGATGGACGTGAAAACCAATATTGTTCTTAATGATATAAGACAAGACATTTTAATATTTGCTCAGAAAAAACTATTAGATGATTTTCCTCGTGATGATTACAAAGAATTTCTTCAACTTATAGTCATATTTTTAGGAGATATTCCTCCAGGTGGTATCAAATTTCGTAGGCCTGGACCATTTGGCTAGATGGATGGCAAAAGGTATATATTGTTTAAAAATAATGTTATTTCAAAATCAATTTAAATTAAATATCGGAGAAAAAAAGTCTATTCAAAGTATTTGCTGTTTTATTGTGAAATGTTATACAGAGTCTTGGTTTACTGCCACAGATGCTATACAAGCACCGCTAAATGATATATCATTTCTAATGAAACTTAATGCATATAAAAATGACGATAAAATTATAGCGGACATTGTTATAAATAAATTTATAAACCATTTATGGTATCTCAATGAAGAATGTGCTACGTTTACCTTATTTGATGACAGAATAAGTATAGAAAAAAACGAATTATGGTTCAATGAATTTTGGTAGAAGATAACGAAGAAGAAGAAAACGAAGTTAAAAAGAAATTTTACATTAAATCAGAAGACGTATCTAATTTTGTGAATAAAGACCTTCCAACAATACTATTTTCGGGTAAATCAATTAAACTGTTTCGAAGGTTTGGTTTATCAACAAACTTCTTAAAAATAGATCCATCTAAATGGAACACGCAAATGGACTACATTCAAGGTCAACAAATAATTAAGTCACTTAGAGTAGTAAATGATGCAGCAGAACGCGGAGTAAAACTTTGGAAGAGTTTAACGACAAAATAACAAAAAATGAAGAGCAAAAACAATTTTTATTAAAAGTTAGTACTTATTTATATTATGATTAAAAATATAATTCAATAATTTGTAATACAAATTATTAATATAATAATTTTTATTTAATGTTTTCAGACAGTACAAGATTACCGTCATAGGTATCCGGGTTATGATCGAGATCAATTAAAAACACCGTACAAGTATTAATATAATTAATAATAGCTTTATAAAAGATAAGATAGATCGCGCCCGTAAACAACCCATATAACAACAAATAGGCAACCAACATTCGGAAATTCTTCGACGATATCACAAAAAATTGCATCCTAACAGTGAAACGGACATTCCTATGTAATTTTTACAAATAACCTTTCTTTTATAGAATTTAATTTAGTATAATTTCGATACAGAACATTTTACCGCAAAATTTACCGTTCATCGTGTACACTTAAATAATGGCAAAAAAATTAATTTTTCCGAAAAAACTAAATTTTTTTTATATTTAAATTTAACTTGGAAAATAGTAGATGTACAAGAAATTTTATCTATATACTTTTTATGTACAATAATATGATCTAAAATTTAAGTTCTATACATTTTTATGTCAAGAGCTATATTTTTTAAATTAAACTCAAAAAACTATAAAACTACCCCCTTTGGCCATTTTTAAACCCCCATGCGGCACGTGAAGGGGGTGAGCAATTATTATAAAAATTTACACAAATTACTTTTAAATAGTATTGAACAAAATGGGGGGGTGCGGAATAAAAAATAATTAAAAAAATTTTCTTCTTCTATAGCTAAGGACCACCCTATTGTACACACATATTATTATCATCGAACGCGTGATATATATTTATTCGATCATACAGCTTATGAGTATTGTACCCCCTCCACTATTAATCACCCTACCAGCTAAACGCTACATCAATTTATCTATGTAAAAATAATAATATTCTGGTTGAGAATCGAACTGGATGTATGTGTATGATACTTTTTTTCCCCAGTCAAACTCTCACTCCATTGATATTACTAGTAAGTAGTACCTAATTACTACATTATTTAAATAATAAAATCCATATCGTAAATATAATTGATCGTTAACAGTCCACTACCCGGGACCTACTTAAATAATCTATTAGTTTATATAAAAATATTTTAATATACTATAATCGAACTACGTTGTCATATTAATAAATCTAACCTTCGTAATCGAATTCCATTTTTTCTTATCATTAATTTTTCGACGTATGTATATTATCATCGATCACGTCTCATATGTTTATTTTAACCCCTTCCATTTTTTCTTATCTATGAGTCAATCAGTCATTACACCTACCTACTTAAAATATTATACGACTAAATATCCAATTGTCAATGATATTTTATCAAATCAATAGTAATAGTTTCTATTAATATAATTACAATAAGTATACTATAATCGAATTACACTGTTATGACATTAATATACTTTCTATACTAATAAATATCAAACTATTCATAGTAAATCATGTCTAGTTAGTACTTTATTTATCTCATTTTTCGAATTTCTCAAGTTTTTCCTTGGGAGGGGAGAGAAATAGTGGTAGGAATTTTGAAATTCAAATTTATAACGGTACTTATAGTATAGATGTATAACAAATATTGTTTTAAGTATGTATGTTAGAGTATGTATAATTTTAATATACATTGTATATGTTATGAATTATATGAATCTATATAAAAATCTTAGGATCATAGATGTAAGAATATATATTAAGGTGGTGACGCCAATCATTACAATATATTGTTTCCGTGAATTATTATTATATTATATTAATGTAATAATGTAATCTTGTAAATGATTAAGTAGTACATTATTAAGCATCTACAAAATTTGTACGTAATATTAATTTTTTTGGAAAAAAATTCATATCTCTATACTTAGTTAAATAATCAACTAATCTTTTCCAAAAATTTATCACACTTGTAAATTACCAATATTAGTACTCAAAAAAACCTTATCAAGTCTCTACGATCAAAACTCAATTAGTTTTCACGAAATAAAAAAATACGAAAATCTTAATTTTTCCGATTTGTTGATAGTTTTTTTTTCTCCTAGAGAAAAACTTTGAAGAAATTCGAAAAATGAGCTTAATAAAGACCAAGATGATACGATTTACTACCGAAAGCATACTCTACTTGTGATAATTGGACAATTATTTCCACCCGAAAAAATGTTTTCATACATAGAAAAAAAACATACTTGTAGAAACATTACATTCCTTGCTCCGCTCAAAATCTAAAATCAGAATATTAATGCATCACGCATAAAAAAAATCTTATACTTAAACTTTTATTAACATTTTTCTAACCAAAAACATATATTTGTTTACCGATATACCTATGACAATATATTATACAAAATGTGAATAAATCAATTGCATACGCCTATTACAAGAGAACAAGGAGGTAGATAATCATAATAATAAAATGTATCTAAAGCTTTAGTTAAATATATTTAGAAAACCTATTACTTGTACATAAATTTATAATTTTGAATGTTCCGGTTAGTATAAATTCGGAGAGTTTTCACCAAAAAATGATTAAAATTTTTGTTATAATGGATTTTTATTATCAATTTATAAATAAATTGTCTCAATAGTAATTTCAAAATAATTTTACTATTATTTGGGAGTAATATTGAAAAAATATTTTTTTTAAATTATTTATACAATATATATTTTATTTTTAAAACTTTTTAAATAAAAACTTAAATATATAAGTGCTATTTAATGATTAAAAATACTATTTGTGTCAATTATTTAATCAACATACTCGTATTTCACAAATAGATTATTCTACAATAATATCTATAAATAATATTTATCAATATTCCTCAGGTGTTTTACGTGGTAATAAAAAAACAATTGTGTACACTGAACAATGTATTTAGGTAAATTATTATGTGCAGAAAATCGCAGCTTTAATTGTTAATAATTATAGTTTCTCATTATTTTTTATTGGTCAATCGCGACTGGTACAACTTTACTTTTTCAATTGAGTACTTATAGAGTAATCAAACATGATCAACTCAATTTCGTGCTCCTCAATCACAATTTTTTCTTTAGTATATGTTATTTTTTGTAATAATGTGTGTGAAGGTAATTATAGTAAATATTTTATAAATGAACTACGATGGCCGGGAAAACAATTTTTTCTCCCAGCTTTCAGTGCCCCAATCATATGCAGTCAATCAACCTAAACCTATATCCAAACACTATACCTCCAAAGATTTCGATTCTATATCTTGTCCATTCACTCCAACTATCTTCATATTACTCTCGATTCCATCTATCCAAATGTTTTACAATCGTCCTTACTTACTTTATACATTAATTTCCATAAAACTGTCATTGTCTCTAAATTATTTCTCCTCGAAATATGTCTAACCAATGATTTTCATCAAGTTTTTAATTATATATACGTAAAAAAAAAAAAATTAAAATTGGTATTTAAACATGTTTTTAATATTATTATATTTTGTCATATAATTTTTGTTTTAATTCAAGCAAATGATGAATGTGTGGGTAAGGAAATTGTTTAGTTTCATCGTCATATTCAATTTTTGTGCTGATTTACGTTGTAAAAAGCCGCTGTATTAGCTTCAACAGCGCTTTTGTGAGAGAATATTGTTATTGTTACATTCTCTATATACCGTTAAATTAACATAAATAATAAACATGTGTATCATTAAAACCCTTCATAATAGTATAAAATATATTTAATAATTGTTTATACGTACTTTGTACATTTTTTAAACAAGCCATAGGAAATAACTAACTTTTGTCAGTATTTAATTTCTAAGTTGATATAAATATACAGCATCCAATGCCTTTACCAAATATGTAAAAATTAAGTTACAAAACAAAGCACTGTACTCTATATCCACTTTTTATGCTAATTAAAATAAAATATTTTATTAAAAAAATATAGATCAATTGTCTAAATGTTTCAATGGTAAGTATAATTATTTTTTATAGATTATATCTTTTTTTTTAACTACGGGTATATTAATTTTTATGTATATTAATATAATAGTATATATTTATACCCAACTAAGAAATTATTCGTAAAATATTGTTATAAGATAATACCTATTAAGATTAAACCTGTATATATTTTTCTGATGTTGAAAGTAGAAGTCAAAGTTACTAAAAGACATATTTTTTATTACTATAAAACACTCTTTGTACAATATAATATAAAATATGAATTTGTATTGTTTATGCTTGAAAGTTTTAATTAGGAAATAATAATTTATTGTACAATAAAATGAATTTCACTTTTATGCGTACTGTTTTATAATATGTGAATTGTGACGGAAAAATCGCAGCGCTATAAATATATTACACTATAATGACAGTTTTTTTTTTTTAATTATCTATTCTATTCTAACAAAATATTCAAAACTCTTTACGCGAGTATGAAAAAACATTTACATTGTCTACCCACTTGGTCACCACAAACTAAAAAATTATATACAAATGAACCTCGATTTAAGTTTATATAGTTGCCTGACGTGGGCATAGTTTAAAATAATTTTCTAGAGGGGTATAGCAGTAAATATAGTATTAAATATTGTAATGGAGATATGAAACCTAGGTTAATAGCAATTAACAGGTTACGATTTTAGGGGAACTACAAAAGGTACCAGGGGGCTTATAGTCTACTCTACCACTAGCAAACTACGCCCGTATTGCCTAACCGCCTTTTACAAAATATCAGTAGCGTCGACATAAGTCAGTTTAATTTATTTTGTTCGATACCCATCCCTATTTTTACCCACCAAATAATAATTAGATATAATAATGCTAATTATCTATATTAGTATTAAGTGTGTAAGCAGTTTCGGCCAATTTTAAAGGGGGCATTTTTTGGGGACCCACCCACCCCATATTTAAGTCAGTTCATTTGAACTACCTAAAGTATCTGTTCAACACCACTACCAAATATTATAAAACAACTATGTTATTACAAAATTCACCTGTATTAATCTACTAGTCGACTATTCGGCAAAAAAACAATCGATGGGACGCGGCGTAAAAAAGAAATTTTGTATCACGCTGGTTAAAAATATCGTTAAATATATAAACGCTGTTTACCAAATCAAGTTTGTGCACAAGTTCACTGAATATCTGAACGGTTATTTGATTATCGTAATCGGTTATTTTTAACAATTTAACGGGCACCATACTAGTTATGGTAATATTGGTTAATTTTATTATTAAATATTATAATTAATAATGTGATTCTTTATTTATCAATGTGAAATATGAAAATGTTTTGTTTTAGACTAGAATTAAAATTTAATAATTAATATACGTATTTTTTATAGTAGATATTGGATATTGGATGTTTCTCATTCGTCCCTTCGGTCTTCGGAGAAACTAGTGGTTTATTATAATTAAGAATTGAATGCAATGATATTGCATTAGAAAATACGATTTTGAGCGAAACTCATTATAATATAATATATTATACTGATAGGTCCTTCCATAAGTTTACCATGTGTGTAAAGTAGAAAGAGAAAACTTAAAAAATTTAACGTACGTTCAAAATTACATTAGTTATCATGAAAATCCTAAAATCATTTTCATCAAAATTACGGTTTCCGCATATTTTGACGTTTTTCCACCATTTTTTTGGTAGTTATTCTTCTCCCAAAGAACAACTTTTGAGAAATTCGAAAAATAAATTAAATAAAGTACCAACTAAACGCAATTTTCTACCAATAGAATACACTATTTGTGGTAATTGGGCCATTATTTCTATCCAAAAATGTGTCTTCAGACATAAAAAAAAAATATTCAAATTTTAGAAGTTTATATAAGTTTATATTTTGATCAAAACCTAATTAGTTATCATTAAATAAATAAATTTAAAGTAATGGAAACCGTAATTTTACCTATTTTCGGTTGATTAATTTTAAAAGCTTATAAAAAATTGTTTCATGATTTTCAAAATATTTTGTGAAAATATTAATCAGTATATTATTAGACTTCGATATAATTTTTAAAGCAATAAACCAAAAGTTGCAGGAAATATTAAAAAAAATTGAAAAAATATTTAAATCACTATACTTAGATAGAAAATAAACCAATCCGTTTAAAAATTTTACCACACTTATATATTACCAATGTAAATACTCAAAAAAGATTAAAATCCCTATGATCAAAACTTCATTAGTTTTCACGAAATTAAAAAAAATAAAATAACAGAATCCGTAATTTTACCGATTTTCTGCCATTTTTTGGTACTTATTCTTCTCCCAAGGAAAAACTTTTGAGAAATTCGAAAAATGAGCTAAATAAAGTACCAACTAGATGCAAATTTCTACCGAAAACATACCCTATTCGTGGTAATCAGACCATTATTTCTACCCGAAATCGTGCTTTCAGACATAAATATAAAAAAAGTAAAAACATTTTTGTTAATATAACAAAGAACGTTTGAGGTTCTCAATCTTTGGTGATTTTAATTTATAAGGAATATGATTAAAGCTATATAATGTTGTTAACCAATGGGATAATACACTAGTAACTAGCTTCAACATCAAACAAAACTTTCTGTATTTTCATGTAAACACAATAACTCAATTCAACAATTCTTTAATATCACAATAAAACTTTAAATAGGTAATAAACCTACGATAAAATTTAATTTACGAATCTAAATTATGACATCAATATACCTAATTTATTAGATCAAAGAACTTTACAGTGTGATAAAATATTTTAACGGAATATCCGGTGATGCAAAAACTAAATTTTAATGATAAATTTAATTAAATAATGTATATGTTTTATTCGAACGCTATTTTTACTATAGTGTTTAACCGGTTTCGTACAAAAATTCTCTAATGTATATCATCTTGTTCGCTATTTTCTTACTCATTTATGTTGCCCTTTAATGTCCAAACTGGACGTTATTGCAGTTACGCAACGGTGTTGCGATACGATGTAATGTTACACATGAATGATGCAATTGTGAGACTTTATGGGTTATACATTTAAACTTTTCTCCATAATACGGTTCCTCGATATACTTTCTGGTTTTTTACAGTCCGTTACATTACAGTTTGAGTATTCATATTTTGGAATTTTACGGTCACTAAAATAAACTTTTTGGAATTTTACAAGCGTCCAACTGTGTTTAATATACCTGCTTAATACCGGTACACAAATCGTATAATATAATTAAGTAATAAGTATACCTACCAGAACGCAGCGCTGCAAGTATTGAATGCTAACAGGTGGTCGACTAGAAAGAGGAAACGCCTGATCATTACCAACGAAACACATCACGACAACTAATTTTCATATGGTTATTTCGAATAGTGTTCAATAACATGAATTATTATGATCACAAAAATGTAAACAAATTTATACATTCCAGACTTTTACGATTCGACACTTTATGATTTACATGTGTCCAATTTTTCTTACCATCTAATAAATGACCGTCGCACAAGTCATATAATATAATAAATTAATAATTATACCTAGCGGATCGCAGCGCTACAAATATATGTATTTATATTTTTATAAATATGATTCCAAAATCTGGTGGCCATTCAGATGTGTTTAACTAAAAAGATTTGTAAAATTTATTTATTTATCAATAAATAATTATATTATTAATTTGGTTTTATAGACCAATCATCATTCTCTCATCTATTGCCAAAATTTTTAATCCATTATCTACACCTCCATTAAAAAAAGACTCAATCATATAATCCACGATAAGCAGCACAGCTTCAGACCTGGGAAATCTATTACTTGAGAAGTTTAGTTTTAACATATTATAAATTCTAGATAATCTAGAAACCGGTTACCAAGTCAACGCATATTCATAGACTTCAAAAATACATTCGATAAAATTGATCATAATCTTTTATATGGTCTTAGTTGATGCTCTTGACAACCTTAGTGTAGGTAATGGTATTAGTAACCCGTATAAGCATTGGTCTAGAATACCTTCCATTCTTGTTGATGTCCTATTCCAGGTCATGAAAATAATTTATCTCTTAATCAAAGTTATACACTCAAATCATTCTATTATACCTCTTAGCGTTTCTGCAAGTATTGAATGTTAACAGGTGGTTGACATGAGTTGGGAAACGTCAGGCAATAACCGACGAAAACACAATCGCCGCCAACTACTTTTCATATTTGTATTCCAAATCATTATTATTCAGTATTCGTGTTAAATATTATAAATTATCAAGACCACAAAAATATTAAAATATGTAATTACTAATCAATTACAATATTTTCGAAATTTATAACTATTATGACTTATTATAATGGCTTTTTTATTCAAGTAACCAACTAACCAATATATTTAATCTTGATTTCTCAGGATATCCCTTACTCTTTATTTCTTTTATTATTTATAGTATATTAAATTCACTGAAATTAGTCACACCTAATATAATTATATTCTATACACATGTTTGTTTTGTACATATTATGTAGATACATTATACTTTTTTTTATTAATTTCAGGCAATAAAACTTTCCAAGATTGTTTAAATTATTTAATTAACCCAGGTAATTATAAGTATTATTATATTATTATATAATAATATTATTATTATAGCGATCTTTTTTCGGGCCAAATATCTCTCTTAGCACCTTCCTCTCGAAAATAGCTACTTTTTGCTCATCTGTTTTTGTAGAGTCCATGTTTCACTTTTGTATAAAACAATTGGACGTATAATTACATTGTACAATATAGTTTTTGTTTTAAATGAGATAAACTTATAATTGAAAACCAGTTTTATGGCGAAGAGATATCTGTTAGCTGTATTAATTCTTTGTTGGATTTCTGTATGATTATCTCCATGTGCTCTAAATTCCATCCCGAGGTATTTGAATATATTAACTCTTTCAAAAAGCATTCCGTTCATCGCTAGGCTTTATTAGGTATTTTTTTTACGCGGTAATATCATATATTTTTTCTTTCTTTCATTTACCATTAGTCCCATGTATTTGCTTCTCTCTATAAATAATTCTGCTAAAGTCTTATTTTCGTCCTCTTTTTGAGCATAAGCATTGTAAAATAATAGATGCACACACACACACACACACACACACACACACACACACACACACAATAAATAAAAAGTGCAAGTACAGCAAAAATAAAGTTATAAAAGACCTGAACGAATGAAGCGAAGGGGCTGTCCGTTTTGTGTCGTGTGTGTGATGTGTGATTATTGGATCGATACATGGAAGTTTTGGGATTTTACCTTTTTTTAATAAATTATTGTTTCGTGTGTTTTGAGAAATAAAGTTAAAGTATTTTTTTCTAAATAATTTTAAAAGTTTGTTTGTTTAATTTAAAATATTTTAGACTGTTTTGATAATTATTTTTTAAGGCGTGTCGTATTGTGTTATACATTATTTACGTCAACCAAATTGCGTGAGTGATACAACAATGGGGTCGGCTACTCTAGTCCTACATATCCAATATCCATAGATTTCGATTATTCATATCTGTTCTATTAAAAACCAGCTATCTTCATATCACTTTTAATTACATCTCTTCATTGGTCCAATCATACAAATATTAATTAATTTTAATTTCTGTACTACAAATACTTGCATATAATAATAATAATGTATAACTTCTATATAAACGGAAATATTTTTTAAATTAATTTTTTTTATTTTTATGAGGAAATTTATTTGTCATCGAGTTATATTATTTAATAGATAGCCGATATGTATTACATTTGATTATTTTTTTAGATAGAGTTATAGTTTTAGAAGAAAGTGGTGAGTCAATCTATTCTATCATTATTATTATCCATAAAATAGTCGACAATTCAATATATAATATAAATATTTAAGTACAAAAAAATATCAATTGTTTTTAATATTAAAATTAACGCTTATAATATTGTTTAAGTATTGTTTAAATTTGTATTAAGTAGTACTATTTAATCATTGATTATGCAATTATTTTTAATCGAAGAAATAATGGCATTATTATTTATTGACTATAAATTATTATTGTTGTGTGTATAGATAATCGTATCGCACAATGGTAAAAAATTATAGGTTTCTTGTAAAATCGTAAAAGTGTAAAACTATAAATAATAGTTTCTATTACTAATACTATTATTTCAATACTTACTTTTTACTACCAACAGTTGACTTTTGGATAATTTGAAGTTATAAAGATTTAAAACTATCGAAAGATATAATTATTTACGCTTAGACCAACAATGACGAATGCGTCACCGTATAATCGTACGCTAATAAAAAAAAATAAGGAATGTGGAGCGTGGTCGTCGTAATAATAAATTGGAATGAAATTTTAGACTAAATTGAAATAAATATACTATCGTTATTTGGACAAAATTATATCATAAATATAATATATGAATATTATATGTAAATCAAAAAATAATCATTTTATGCATCGCAATGGTCATAATAATATTATTGGGCGCCCATTGTTGACAAAAAAAACTTAAAATAACTAAATGTACATAATATTATCATTGGCATTATAATGCGATTCTAAATAATACAAAATATAAATAAAACAAGTACAAGATTACGATAGCGGTACCAAGAGAAGTAGTGATTTGGCGTATAACTAGGAACCAGCCGGTACAGAATTAACAGAAGTAATGGAACGTACAACATTCAACAAAAAGTAGAAACCAGCCAACACAAAAATGACAGACTTGATGGAACGAACGATATTCAGCACCCAGCATAAGGCATAAGACAGCAGTGGTGATGGATCGTACAAAGAATACACCCTGAAACGATTAATCCAACTTACATATTGAAAGTCAATTAAGTTGCTGATGTTAATTTCGTTATTTTTTTTTACATATAAATTGTTTTTATAAATTTTTTTTAATAGTATAGACTCTAGGTATCAATATATGTTTGACCCTTGGAATAATATATACACTTAAGTAATAAAAAAAAGTATTATAATATTTCGATTTTCTGATTTTCTGGATATTACGGAGGCCCGTATTTGTGGGTGGAGGGGGAAAGTGTTCTATGTTTCCCCGGCAAATTTTTAGTTCATTAAGGGAGCGGTAAATATTATTAATTATTTAAATTTGTGCCATTATTTAATACCATCCCTCTTTCTACTAAAAAAGGAGAAGAATTAAAAAAGTGTCAGGGCGCTAAAATTCTAAATACAGCCCAGTTATTACGGACGATTTAATAATTATGTCTTATAGACAATGCTCATTATTTGAATATTTAAATTGATATTGCTCTATTATCTATAAGAGGTAAAAATATTATAGCTACCCTTAGGTAGGTATTGAATATCATAACGAAAAAATTAAAGAAAAATTTATTATTCGTACTAGTCTATAGATGTACTGATGAACAATGATAACAAAAGCAGAAAGCTCGATTCCGGACTTCCTCCTTCGTCCCTTCAATCCTCGGAAAATTAGTGGTTTGTTATAATTTAGTTTTGAATGCAATGATATTTGCGACCGACAATAAGATTCTGAGTAAAACTTAATATAATACAAATAATATTCTGATGGTCCATTCCAAAATTTTACCAAATGTGTAAACAACCTATGAGAATACTCAAAAAAAAAATTACAAATCCCTACGTTTAAAATACATTAGTTATCACAAAATATTTCCACAATTTTGCCATTTTTCCGTTTTTGGAAGTTCCCAAAAAATTTCCCAAAAGTTTCTCAAGGAAAAACTTTTGGGAAATTCGAAAAATGAAAAACCAAGTAAATAAAGTATCAAGTAGATACAATTTTCTCCTGAAAGCATACCTTAATTGTTGTTATCAGATAATTACTTCTTCATGAAAAAGTGTTTTCAGAATTTTGAAAACAAAAAAATCTAATATCAATGTGAAGTGGTAAAGTTTATAGAAGTTTAAAAAAAAAATTTGTCAAAACAATTGTCTTGACAAATTTTTTTGTAAATAGATTTAGTAGTATATTCTTATGTTTCTATAATATTTTCAAACCATTTAACTCGAAATTGCAGATAATATTAAACTTTTTTGGATTAATATCAAAATTATATATTTAGTTGAAATTCAATATATCCCTTCTAAAATTAGATATAACAAAATATTTAAATTTAAATTAACGGAAACGGTAATTTTGCGTATTTTCTGTCCCTTTTTGTCAGTTTTTTATTCCATAGGAAAAACTATTGCGAAATTCAAAAAAGGAGTTAAATAAAGTACCAAGTGGATTAAATTTTTTACCGAAATTATACCCAACTTGTGGTAATCAAACTAAGCGTAACTTAAGAGCGCTTAACCCTATCTAAACCATAATTGGCCATCCCTAAAATATTTTGCTTAATGATAGTCTACATTAAATTTATAACTATACCAACTTAAAAAAAAACGAATTTAAACGTATTTTGTATACTCCTATGGTATTAACTATAAATGTGTTAATCATTAAGTATAACTTTGAACATTTAATAAATTATTAACAATAATTTACATTTGTTTAATATAATTTTTTATACATTTAATAGCTTTTCTAAGCCCATTTCTGTATCAAATCGCATTACAGGTTAATGAAATCAGTAAGTAGATATTTTTGAATTAATAAAGTAAAACTAGAATAACATAAAAAGGCATTAGACACAATTGTTTACATTATAAAATATAATTACATAATTATTCAATATTGTTATATTACTAACAAACGACAAACCGATGAAGTCTTGTAAGATTATTAGTTTATAAAAGAATAAACTGCTCCCGATTATATTGTTAAGGATAATAATTCAAAAATCCCGGTAGTAAAATATATAAAAAATATATAAAATATAATGTTTATATGTAAAATATATAAATAACAATTTTTAAAATATGTCACTGCTAACTATAGTATTTTATATAGTCGTATATCATAAATATTGGTTGTTCCAATATAATTAATATATAATATTAATAAATAAATGTATATAATAAATATATATAATATATATAATATAATAATAATAAAATATATATAATAAATATTAATAATTAATCGATAAATAAAACGATTTGTCTGCAGTCATATATGCTTAATTTGGTTTTTATGTCTGATACAACGAAAAAATATATATAAAATGCATATAATTAAATTTTTAGGTTTATTGAATACTATAGCTGTTTTTGTCCGTAGATCTTACTTACGAATGAATAAATGAGAAACAAGGAGTAAGAGTAAATTTATATTAGTGATTGATGAAACAAAATGGTGAGCTAAAGATCGGTGTGTTAGTAAAATATTTCTTCGTATAATAATCCTAAAGATTCTCTATTTGTGGATATTATTAGACTTTACATGAAATTTATATTGCGGATACATTTATTCCGGATGTAAGATTTAAAGCTAAAACATATATAAATAAAATATGAAACCATAATTGCTAGTCAAATACATCTACAAATCTTTGCATCTATACAACTTCATTATCATTATACCTGCAAACGAATGATATAAATATTTTCAAAGTATACAAAATGGTAAAACACATACAATCCATATTCTTTAAAATCAGTCAAGAGATTTTGAATAAGTTAGTGGTGCATCAGATCAATTTATTTGTTGGGCTAATGAACTACTTTATAATCGTGAATTAGACTATTGCATACTTAAGAACATTTTACAGTCAAAGACTTCTAAAAAGAAACAAATGGCTAGAGACAAAATTGCAGACGACCCAATACAACAGTAAAATTTAGATATTGTATAAATGTACATCACGTTAGAAGTATTGTTTGGTGTGTCTAGATCATAGGGGTTCCTGTGTATTGATGGAGCAGTTAGTGGAGCCACCCCACCAGAGGTGTATTTACTTTGGAAACCGAACTCCCTCCTTCTTCATTTTATAATATAATACAAATAAATTACAAAAAATATAATTAAAGATTAATCATGTTCTGTATCTGTATACTCGTACATTATAATAAAAAATCTAAAATAGGTGTCGAAAAAATATCATTAATAATATTTTTTAGATTCTGAGCGGAGCGAGGAATGTATCGTTTCTACAAATATATTTTTTTTCCTATATTGAAAACATTTTTTCTTGTGGAAATAATTGCCCGATTATCACAAGTAGGGTATGCTTTCGGTAGTAAATCGTATCATCTTGGTATTTTATTAAGCTCATTTTTCAAATTTCTCCAAAGTTTTTCTCTAGGAGAAAAAAAAACTATCAAAAAGTCAGCAAAATTAAGATTTTTGTAATTTTCTATTTCGTGATAACTAATTGAGTTTTGATCGTAGAGACATGACTTTTTTTTTGAGTACTAATATTGGTAATTTACAAGTGTGGTAAATTTTTGAAAATATTAGTTGATTATTTAGCTAAGTAAAGAGCTATGAACTTTTTTCCAAAAAAAATTAATGTTATGTACAATTTTCGGTTTATCGATTTGAAAATTGTATAGAAACTTAATAATGTACTACTTAATCATTTACAAGATTACACTATTATATTAATAATTCACGGAAACAATATATTGTAATGATTCGAGAACCGAACATAATCAACAAACTAATAATGAATATTATGATTTATGACTGTTAAATTTACGATTTTTAATAATTTTATTAAAAATATAATTTACTATGTAATATTATATTCACTTTTAAATATTGTAAGGATATAAGGGTTAGATGTTATAATATTTTAATATTTTAATAATTAAAGTAGCGGGTATTAATCAATTATACAGTTTGACTCAAATCTGAAAAATGTTCTGCACACCACTGTTTCTAATTGTATTGTTGTTAATTTGGTTATAAACTTTTATTATTAGAATTTTGACATAATAATATATTGTTTTCATTATTTAGTTTATTTTCTTATTCTTATATCACTCTACATAATGAAATATAACGTGACAATGTTCTTAATATTAAATTTAATAAATCCTGTTTTTTTTAATATTGTTAAGGTAAGATTAAATTAAGAAGTCCTGTAGAATTTTGTATTAGACCATGTGAGTTGAAAAAACAGTTACATTAATTATTGAATGCAATAATGAATACAAATGAAATATTTATTATACAATAATTAATTACAAGAAAATGAGTAGGATACGTGTAGTTTGTTGTCGTCAGCAGCAAGGCCGCTCGTAGAAATATACTTCTGGGGAGGGGGCGGGGAGGTCAATAAAAAAAGTATATCTTCAGTATAAATACTAAAAAGTATAAATTATAAATCACAGATCAAAATATAATATTTATATATTTTTTTTATAAATATTAATAACATAATATAATTACATTAAATTCTTTTATACAATTATCTTTCCGATTTTAAATATTTCCAATTAAACATCACCAATTTGAAAAAATATAAACTAAAATAGTGGAGGGTGCAAAGCTCCTCCCAGCCGTCCCTTGCGGGCGGGCTTGCCGCCAGCGTATTTATAATTTATGATAAATGATTGCATTTTTACATATTTAAACTTTATTTATAATATTTAATAAAAATTATAATAAATAATGCGCTATGCTATTGTTTTATGCTATACTAGGTATCATAATGTTCGATAAAAATTTTAATTTCACTAATAATATAATTGTATACTATTTTAAATTAATAAATAAATAATTATAAAGATTATTTGAGATGTTTTGAAAAGTATCATTAAAATCGATTTTAAATAATGATCGTTATTTAAATTTTTTAATAATTTAATATAATTTTATTTAAAGTACTTTTCGACAAAATTTAATAAATCAATGATTGTATGAAACATCTATATAATATAAAATTATATAATAACGTAAGTAAGTTTTGTATATAAATATATAATATTGAGAATTGAAAATTTTAGATTTATTGCTTGAAGAAGCTGTTATAACTTCAACAACTTTCAACAGTAGGTACAATAAAATGATATAATATTATATTTATAAAATAAATTTTATACTTCATTTTAATATGTATTATCGATTCTTTACATAAAATTTTATATTAAACATTTTTTTATAATTATTTTTTCGATATGTATAGATGAGTTGATATAATACAATAAAACTTTTTCCAAATTTTTTTACCTTTAGAAAATCATATATATTATATATACAGGGCCGGATTATAAGAATTTCAACACTCGAGGAAAAAATTTAAATACCCTCAATTTTGGACTATACACCACATATAATTTGAATAATTTTACGTCCGGGATCAATATCAAGATCAAGACGGGCTTACCCCCCTCTCGATCCGGCCCTATATATATATATATATATATATATATATATATATATATATATAAAATATATTGTAATATAAAATATATAACAACGTTAGTAGATCTAATTTATTATTATAAAATTGGTAATTGTAATTATAATTTTAGAATTGAAAATTGAACTACCTCTTAATATACATAATTTTATTGGTATAGTAAAATGTTATTTCTTTATAATAATTAATTTCATACTATATTGAAAAAAATGTTTTATTAGTTATTTACACACAATAATACATTGAACATATTTTCATAACAATCCTTACAATATGAACAAAAGTCGATACCTATACATTAAAAATTATTTCCAAACACTTTCCATCAGACAATCACGATCATAAATATTATTAAATTTTACTACACATAATTTATTAATAAGCATTATAGATTATCTATTAAAAAATTCAATATGTCCAATAAAATATATTGACACTATTATCACATTATTCGAACAAGATAAATATTTTTTTTAAATTCTGTAACATTGATATGCTCTAAATTGAAGTCGTAGTTTCCAAAATGGTGTTAAACTAGAACATTATATTATTTCAGATTGCTTAGTTTAAGTTTAGTTGTATGAATTATTTTATATTTAATATTGAAACATAAAAATATGGGATAATTATTTACGTCGCGAACAAGTGTAATGTAGAGTAATTAAAAACGAGTACGTAGAGAAGAGTACGTGTAAATGTTAGAAATGTATTATTATAAACAGTTTAATTACAATTTAACTTAAATAATATATCTCACAGTTCCTTTCTTTCTTTCACATTTTATTTTTATCACATACAATCAAACATTGAGTTAATTATCTTAAGCTCCAACTAAGCCCTTTTCGAAGAAGTGCCTACGTTTTTCTGTACATAATTATTCATGTTTATAAAATTATTAAATACATTTTATTAATAACAAATTAATAACTATTATTAATAAATGTATTTTTAGATCTTAAAAGTACAATAAAAACCCTTAAAGGTAAATCTTCTAATAAAACTATTAGCATAATATATTATAACATAATAATTAATAATACATATGTATATTAAGCAGTAAAAAATGCAATAATGATTTTTAATATGACCCATTGATATAACAATCAAAGAGCAAATATAAAAATATAAAATGATTAGATAATGGAAGTCACTGTTAATATTTAACTAAAATATCTTATTTTAAAAGAATTCTTTATATATCAAATCCATAAAATATACAAAATCATAGATGTTTCTTTATTAATTTTATGATTTTTACGTTCGATTTATATTTACCACAGGACGTACCTATATAGGTTAGGTTAAAAGATACTGTAATTTATCCCAACTACTTTATTATATATACTTAATAAAATAATTTTTAATATTATACAGATAAGTAATAATCAGTATTGTAAGGATGTTTTTTTAAAAACACACAAATAGTGGGTCAAAAATTTATCATTCTCCTAAGATCATTAACATACAAACATTTTTTTTTTTTTATATAATACCTAACATTGATTTTAATTACACAATTTATATTAACAATAATTTTTGGATTAACAATGAAGATGTTGAAATGAAGAATAATGAATCAATGATGTAATAAATTCGTAAATTGATAATACATTTTTCAATCATAGTTATTTGTTATAAAAATCCTCATGTTATGACAAATATTATTTAAGTTTGTTTTTGATTTAGTATAAAAAATAATATATAGTATTTATCAAACTGTTTTTAACAAAAAAAAATATGGGAAGGTCGATTTTGGACTTTCCTCCTACGTCCCTTCGTTCTCATTCGGAGAAATTAGTGGTTTATTATACTTAAGATTTGAATGCAATGATATTGCATTAGAAAATATTATTCAGAGCGAAACTTAACATTATATTACAATATACTATGCTATAATATACTATTTATTTCAAAATTTTACCACTTGTGTAAATTACCAATGTAAATATTTTTTAAAAATTTCAAGTTCCTATCAAATTTCAAGTAGTTAAACCGTTAAAACCTAAATTGCAGGTAATATTAAACATTTATAAAAAAAAATCCCGTGCTTAACGAAAATCGTAATTTTGCCGATTTTCCACCATTTTTTGATAGTTTTTCATCTCCTAAGGAAAAACTTTTGAGAAATTTGAAAAAATGAGTCAAATAAAGTACCAACTAGACGTAATTTGCTACCGAAAACATACCCTATTTATGGTAATCGAACCATTACCTCTACCCGAAAAAATGTTTTCATACATCAAAAAAAAAAAAAAAAAAACAATCTAAAATGGGAACGTTGATTCCAAACGTTCCTTTTTCGTCTCTTCGGAAAAATTAGTGGTTTATATATAAAAAAAACTTTACAGACTTTAAAAATGCAATAATCAAACATAAATCTGAAATGTTAAAGTTTGAATGGGTTTAAAAAAAAATTGAAATATACGATTTTCAAAAGTTTTACAATTTTCAACTGAACCTTACCATACTTTTATTATGTGATAATCGGAGCGATCGGACCATTGTTTCTACTCAAAAAAAATGTTTTCAGACAAATGAAAAAAATTTGTTTGTAAAACCAATACATTACTTGTTTTGCTTAAAATCTAAAATGTTATTTTATGCTTTATAATTGGATGTTATTAGTTCTAAGAGTGATTATATTGTAACGTGGTCGGGGATGACCCTGTTAAATATAAGTTATCCAGGGAAGGTGTTTGGCCTTTTGGATAAATTGTAACCGTAGCTGGGAGCAAGGTATTAGGATTTGATCGTAATAACACAAGGTTAATTAAAGTAATTATTAATAAATATAATTGCTTATCAAATACAAATACAATATAACTTACAAAAAGAGTCTTTGATTAGTTTTACATTGACAAGTAGCATATCGTAGCTATACGGAGTCTCAGGTGTTACGCTGGATGTTATTCGCGGAGAACTGAAGTCTCGTACAAAATATACAATGACCATAGGTCTTACAATAATTACAATGTTATAAAATACCGTGGGAGACTATGCATATATTGCACGACACCCTTTAGTGTTTATGTCAGCAAATATAAACATACACACACCCGTACCTACAACTATGTCTCCTGTGTATATGTACTGTATGTATAATATGTATAAATGTATATATGTAACGTGACCGTTACATTACCCCCCTATTCGAGAAAAAAAAAAATTTTTTAATTGAACAATTTAAAAATATTTTTCGTTATATATATTTGACTAATGAGTCTCAAATCTGGTTCTATTTTCCATGTTGAATGTGGTTGTAATTGATTGAGTGTTGACTGAGGTTGGTCTTGTTAATATTTTCAATACTTGGAATTTTGGATTTAGTTGTCTATATTGTTGAATGAATTTGACATTCTGTATGCTTGTAACTCCCTGTTATTCTATCGCCGCTTATAATTGGTGCTGTAACTTAATAGTATATAAGTTTTTGTTTATTTATTATAATTTTATACTTATACTCCCTGAACTCAATGTCGTTGGCCTATGACTCTTTTGGTACTTTTATATCTGTAAGTGTTTTGGGATGGACATATATCTCATTATTATTATGACTTATAGTGTAACAACCATGATAAATCATGATAAACCATGATATTTTATTTTATTATTAATATGGTATTTTTCCTTGTGGAACAAACCAAATATTTATTAATTTCTAATTTTTATATAGCTTTAAACCCAAATTATACTTTGTAATTAAAAATATATATATATATTTTTTTTTTTTTTTTTTTTTTTTATAAGGTATTTTTCCTTATGGAACAAACCGAATATTTATTAATTCCTAAATTTTGTATAGATTCTTAAACTTAAGCTATATATTATAATTTTTTATCTCTTATACTTTAGTTAATACTATAAATATGGTATTTTTCCTTATGGAACAAACCAAATATATATTGTTTAAATCAGATAATCTATCAATATCAATATATATATTCCCGAGAACGAACCTCAAAAAAAAATTTTTTTTTGTTTACTTAGTTAATTATTAATTATCATTATGATGGTCTGCTACTATTATATTTCCATACCGATTTCTGTATCTATCTCTTCTGTGAAATACCCTGGGATTTTAAAATTCATAATTTTTGAGAAAATTTTTCTATTTTTTGATTTTAATTTTTCTTTAAAAGTTTTTTTTGTAAATTTTTTCCATATTACTTTAGCTTCATCTAATATTTGTGTTGTTCTGATTACGGGTGTTTGACCATTGTATATTATGTAAGCATGATCGTGCTCGTTTCCTACTACACTATGATAATTTTTTTGTTCTTTATTTAATTTCATTGTCATACATGTAAATTCTTTAGTTTGTATTCTATTAATTATATCTGCTCCTTCTAACTCTTTTTGATGTACTACTTTTTTACAAATTAGAGTTGTTAAATATTCTTTACTTTCAGTTTCCCGATATATACAATTATCGTTATGAAAAATACATAGATATTCCAGTACATTTTTTGTATAATTAATGTTAAAATTTGTTTTAATTTGTTGTAACTCGTCATCGTTTTTATTAAATAAATCAAAATATAAATTTTTATTTGTTAACGTATTATACCACGCGTCTATTGATAGATTATCCAATTCCCTATTAACTTCAGCATCCTCAAAACCTAAACTTATTCTAAAAATTGGGTCATTCAAAAAGTCTCCCAAGTTAATGAAGGACATTGTAAAAATAAAAACCTCCAATAGTTTATGTATTTTATCTTTCTGTTCTAAGTTTAAATCCCATAATTTATTGCTAAAAAATAAAAAGCACTCCGATCCGCATACTGCTTTTAGTAATTCCTCTTTTGAATGTTTATTTTTTTTATTTATTTCGAAATTATATTTTAGTCTATTATTAAGTTCCCTATTATCTAATATATTTGGATTTAAAGCCATTAGCCAATAGTTTCCTTTTTCGTCAATAAAATGTTGAGCTATCACGTCCGATGTACATAACGGTGTTTGTTTAATATAATTTTTAATTTAGTTTTTTCCAATTCATTTAATTCTGGGTTAATATCAAATTCGAGTTTTTCTGTTTTAATTGGTAATGAGTCGTATATATTTAATAAATTGTCATTATTATAAGAATTAATTATGTTTTCTGTTGGTTCTGATTTATTTATTGTCGTGGTATCAAAAGAATCTATTGTGTTTATTATGTTGTCACAATTTTTTATGTTTGTCAATTGTGAATCGGTGTCATTTTTATCGTTACTTAATTGGCTACTGTTTTTAACGTGAATTTGTTTCAGTAGGTTATCTTGTTGAGAATATTGTTGATTATGTTTACTCGACAATTTCAATTCGTTTTCAATGATAATTTTATTACTGTATTCTTTACTGTACGGTTTACACGTCTCGCGATTATATATTATGTCCTTTCTTTCCGTGTAGTCTGGGTATTTTAAATGTTCGTTTTTTTTTAATGCTGACTCGGATGTCAATACGTTCACGTGTTCGTAATTTTGATAAGTATGGGGATAACATCCGGGTGTTGTTTTTATTATAATATTATTTTTTCTGTTTATCATATCATTCAAAATATTAAATTCATAATTAAACTGTTCGGTGTTATTATTTGGTTCATTATGGTGAGGGGACCCTGACGAACGATCGGGGAATTTATTACAATATTGATCTATATTTTTACGAATAATATTTATGTCTGGTGTATTGGTGTAAATATATATATTATGTAACATTACCGGATCTATATTATGGTCTATTATCGCTGGAGTCCAGTGATTATTATCGTGTATTACTCCTATCATCGGTCGATTTTTTTTCCAATAAATAATAGCACTATTTAATTTGTTATTTTTTGCTAATATTATTAAATTTTTATCAAATAAGTCTGATAAAAAGGCGAGATCCTAATCTGTCATATGGTATCCTGACTTTATGTTTGGTATTTTTATCATACTTAAGATATCTTTAGTGGACACATTGATACCCTCCTCTCGTAAACTAATACGTAATGCGTGTGCTCCACAGTCACCGTTCTCGGGTGTCTGTTCGATACTTGTAAGATGTGAAACTTGTGACAAAACATATTCTATCTGTGTACAATTTATTTTATTAAAAAAAAAAAAAACTAGAATTTTCCTTATTTGACGATTCGTTATTGTTTAAAATTATTTTTATGTTATCTGATAAATTTTCATTCCATATACAAATTGTAATTTTTATGTTTGTTTGTTGAAATATAAATTTAATCATTCGTGAAATAATAGGCCATTCTTGTTTATCTAACCCTGAACTTAACCTTGGTAGAGCTAATGTTTTTATTTGATGTATCAAACAAAATATTTTTAAATTTTGCAACGTTTCAAATATGTCTTCCAATGTTGGTTTCTCATAATAAAATCGTTTAGTTATTAGATTATGTTAAGTTATTAGATATATGATCCATTGATTATTTATATTTAAAGTAGCAATACCTCTAACCTCTTTTTTTTGTGCTTTTAAAATGTCGACAATGCGGAATTTTAAGCGAAACTGTAATGCAACGCCTTTACTCATATTTAAGCATTGACTAACACTGTGTGCGATTGCTTCACACGAATTTTCGATTAAATTACCTATAATTTTTTCGTATTTGCATTCCCACTGGTGTCCCTCGGAATTTTGTAATACAAATTTTTTATATTCGGTTAATTCTGAAATTTCGTCGATAACGCGTGTTTTATTAAAATCGTTTTTTATATTTTCATATTCTAATGGTAAAATAATACTCCCTTTGTTATAACTAAGTGTTATAGTATTATTTTTCAAATTCAAAATAGTTTGTGTTTTATTCATAAAATCTAAACCTAGTAATATTGGTACGCATAGATTATCTATCACAATAGCCTCCTGATTTACTACTAGCGGGCCTATTTTTATTTCAATTATAATGGAACCCATAATATTTAATTCCGATTTATTAGCGGTTTTTAAATATACATCCTTTTTAGTTTTTATATTATCCGTTTTAATCGTCGTTTTATTTACAACTGTACAACTCGCTCCCGTGTCCATAAATAATAGTTTAGATTGATTATTAACTTTTCCTAATATTTCAATTTTTTTATGTTTTTTATGTGTAGATACTCCATAATAACTATACAATAAATTACTCCTTATATCGTTATTAATTGGGTCACTGGGATTTGTTGATCTTCCTCTCGCAACACCAGGTCGTTGTAGGGAATTTAGTTTTTTTGAATATTACAATCTCTTTTTAAGTGGCCCGAATTCGCACACTGAAAACATACCGGATTATGTATCATATTTGGGTTTTGAAAATTTGTGTTAGTATTATATTGTTGGTTTAATGGCATCCGAATTTGAGAAAATTGGGTTTGATTTCTTATTAAATTTTGTTGGTTATAATTATTCTGAAATTTGGGAGATTGATAATTTGTATTATACGCTCTATAGTTATTATAATTTGGACGTGTGTTATATGGATTCTTATAAAATGTATTATTTTTAGCGTATTGAAATTCGTTTGTATTATTTTTTTGTCTGTTATTATTTATAGTTAATTGTTGTATGTGAGTTTTAAGAATTTCTACTTCTTTAGTTAATTGTTCTACCTCGGTGTTTGATTTTTGTTCTTTTGTTTTAATCATTTTAGCCATTTCGTATCTTATCAAATTATCCGTTATTTTATTTATACTTGAGTTATCTAACATTTCTATTTTATCGTATATTTCCTCCGTTAGTCCCCCTAAAATTTTTTCACATATATCTTCTTCTTTCATATCTGGGTCCACTTTGGTACATAATTCCGTTATATTTATTACAAACTCGTTTAAGCTTTCCCCTTTTTCTAACTTTCTTTGTTCCAACTGCATTTTTAATAATCTTTTATTTCCTACAATAGTGAATTTATCTTTTATTTGCATCTTTGCTTCGTCCCATGTTATATTTACATTTTTTGTTTTTATTAATTTGAAAAATTTTCCCGCTGTTTCTTTTAAGTATAATGGTAATAATATAATTTTTTCCGCGTGTCCTCAATCATTAATTACTGCTGATAATTCGAAATTATCTAAGAAAATGTCTACGTCTTCTCCTATTTTGTCGGAAAATGGTTGGGGTTGATGTAACATTGATTTAAATGCCATTTTTTGTTCCTTTTCTATTTTTTGATTTTTAAACTTAATAATTTTATTCGTTATTGGGCCGTTATTATTTAGATTATTGTTATCTGTAATGTTCTCTAATACAATATTGTTTTTATTTAATTCACAGTTTTCAAAGTTAGATATTTCCGAGTAGTCTAAGGAAATATCGGACGTATCTGAAAAGTATCCTATATTTTGGTCTCTGATTTCGTTAAATTTAGTTTCCTGTCTCTTTTCTGTTAAGTTAAAGTCGGTCGGATATAATTGTAATGTTTTATTATTTTCCGATGTTGTGTGTTTATTTTTTATTCTATTTTCTAATATAATCTCTCTCGCCTTATTTCTTAAAGTTTCTTGGTTATAGTTTATCGTAATTATGCCAAATAGTTGATGTAAAATAGTCTGTAATCGTTCTTTTTTAATATATGGTAGTTTTCTTAAGTTTCCGTTAATAAATATATCAAATTCCTCTTGGGATAAAGTATCGTCTAAAAATTCGATGTTATTATTTTCTAATGAACATATGTTTCCGTTAAAAGAGTTTAATTGTATTTTATTACTCGCGTTAAATAAAATCTGAATTTGGTCTATCGTTAACCCGTTAATTAATTGTATTAATTCGTCCTTATTGGCTGTAAACCATTCAAACGTTGGTGCTATTAATTTGATATTTTCCGAATTTAAACTTATTATTATTTTTTTGTTTTTCTCCTTCAAAAACCACATTCCATTCTACAATTATACCATAAAATAAAATATAAATTACCACCTTAATAATGTCTACTTAAAAATAAAATAATGATAACATTAAATTAAATCTTTCGTTTGGTAAAAACTTCTGAGTATATAATGTGTCTATAATTATTCTACTTAAACTTAAATTAATTTTCAATTGCCAATTGTTAAATAAATTAAAATAAAATTTTAATTTAGTATTTTAAACCAAAATCAAATAAAATCCCATATAATATTAATATCCCACAAATATATCTATATCTTATAATATTACGTTTTCATAATTATCATGCGATTTATCTTCTGCACTAATATTTTACTATTACGTTCTAACTCTTTTCTTACAAATTATTGTATCCTTACAATACTATTTATATTATAAAATATTATATGAATCACTATCTCATAATACCCTTAATAAATTCTCTTTTTTTTTGTTTCAAACAACTTACTATTTTTCTAACTTTTTTTCATTTGATAAAAATTATTCGTTCCACGGTAATATTAAAATAGTACCGGATCGTAAAAAATAACTTTTAAAATTTCATATCAATTATTTTAATAAAAAAAAATTATAACTTTTTTAAATACTCTGCGACCTATACTTTTTTATTTACTATAGCTTACACTTTTCCTTTCGCATAATACATATAATAAAATATCATATAAATCACTTTATCTCAAAATAAAATTATCACTTCTTAAATATCCTGCGACCTATACTTTTTCTTTACTAAGCCTACACTTTTCCTTTCGCATACATATAATAAAATCTCATATAAATCCCTTTGTCTCAAAACAAAATTATCACTTCTCAATTATCCTGCGACCTATACTCTTTCTTTACTATAGCCTACACTTTTCCTTTCGCATACATATAATAAAATCTCATATAAATCCCTTTGTTTCAAAACAAAATTATCACTTCTCAATTATCATGCGACCTATACTTTTTTTTCTTTACTATAGCCTACACTTTTCCTTTCGCATACATATAATAAAATATCATATAAATCCCTTTGTTTCACAACAAAATTATCATTAAAATCATTTATCTATCAACCTACACTTTTCCTTAACTGAACGCAGTTTAGCCTACTCTTGTCTTACAAATTCCCAACTTGTAAGAGGCGAATCTTAAAACTAATGTTAATAAAAACCTGAATTAACACAGTGTAAACGATCAAATTGCCATAAATTAAAAAGCTTCGGCGCCTCCACCAATAGTCCTACCTATAGGTGTATACATGATAATATTTTACACTTTATTAAGAACCTATTTTCTACACCTATAGATAATAAATAAATTGGTAAAAAATACCCTTCAATATTATTACTCAAATAATATTTAAACAAATTAAACCTAATTAATAGGTATAAGTAGGTATGAAATTGAAGTATTTTGTTAAGAAATTATAAAATTAGGGATTAAGTACTTAATATAAAACAATTAATAATTAGTTATTATTAGTGCTGAGCATCAAATCCGGATCAATCCGTATTCGGATTACCAATCCGGATTGAACAGGATTGAAATAAAGGTTAAGATCCGTTTAATCCGGATAACACGGATTGAATCCGAAATCCGAATTAACGGATTTAATCCGAAATCCGAATTGACGGATTGAATCCCAAATCCGGATTATGTAATCCTAATTCGGATTAACGGATTGAATCCGAAATTCGGATTATGTAAGTTTAATCTGGATTACGGATTCAACATTCTTTTGCTCACCACTAGTTATTATAGCTAATTTAGTACAAATTCAATAATTGATCAACCTCATTTCTAGGACATAGCTAGGTTATAGGAATTATTGAACCGATTTATATATATTATCACGTACATTGCGCCAGCCACGCCCATTTAAAAATTTGCAAATTTTTTTCTGCCAATATTTAGCATGCAATTAGCATGAATTTGCACGACTAAAATTACAATTTGCATGATATTCGTTTTATTGCTAAATCGAAAAACTATGAGCCCATCACAAATAAAAAAGATAAAGTATTATTCAGTTGTGCTAATATTTAGCACGTATTTAGCATGAATTTGCACGACTATCGTTTAACTTCGCACTACAATTTTAACCGGTTGAAATCCATTTTTACTTTTTGACCGTAACGCAGCTTGCTATTTCTGAATACATTTTTATCAGATGTTGTGTTTTTTATTAGGTTTAACAATTATTTATTTCATTTCTTATATTTATTTTTTATTTCATTTCAAATTTATAATTCGTTTTATTTAATCAAACGTAGATGTATTGGTCAATATTGTACATTTAGTTATTGTATTTGTGATAAGTCGTCATATTG